>OW804100.1:24776881-24899381 GCA_942159475.1 Sthenelais limicola
CTTATCGATGTGATAACCCTAATAAAGAGGAGATAATTGATAATTATTATAATTATGATGAGGTTATGCAATGTTACGTAATGTGTCATAACAGTTTGTTCACCAAGTTAAAGGTGAATGCCAGTGTTCAATCAAAAAGGAAGGAATCATGGATGTTTTTTAAAGCTTTAAACTTTTTTTTTTTTTTTTTTTTTTTTGACAAGTTTTATTCAAAATATCCTGCCATCTTGGCGTGTACAATGCTAAAACATGTTTTATTTTAAAATCATTTCTTCATGAAATCTGTTGAAGATTTTTTGGTTTTCTTATTTTCTACCCAGCTTAACATTGGCTTTAAGCTTTAAACTTAGGAAGAACATGGTTGGGGGAACCCAAACAAGCCAATAAAAGACATATGTAATAGAATTAGTTTTTATTCCAGGGACCAATGACATTTTACCACCATTTACATTGCTATGATATCATGACATTAACTCTCGTCTTTTTATATTCTAGGTGAGTGAGTTAGACATGTTGCTGCTGAGTAAGGTAGGATGGAAAGCAATCGAAAAATGTTGTTTGCTAAAGGGTGGTCTCCACTGGCTGTTGTAAGCTCTGCGGTAAGCCTTGCGATTGGTTGTGTGTGTAGGTGGAAAGGAGTGACGAGGTCCTATCCACAGGGTTCACTGGCCATGTAGGCAGGTCCTCGCCACTCCACACCAACAGAGCACCATCGCAAGGCCTACCACAGAGCTTACCGCAGCCAGTAGAGACCACCCTTAAATTAACAAATGTCTGAATGTAGAACCATGTGGACTACACATCAATAGTTTCTCTAATGCTTTCTTGGGTCTGGCCCTTGCGTCTCCACAAGTCCAAGAACTACCCCTTCACTATTCTACCACTACAGAATGGGGATGTGTGGTGGCTGAGTGGTCTATTGGTTAAGGATGGTCTCCACTGGATGCGGTAAGCTCTGCGGTAAGCCTTGCGGTGGTTTGTGTTGGTTCTGCAGGTGGAAAGGTATCACAAGGTCCTTGCATACATGGTCAGTGAGGTATGTAGGCAGGACCTTGCCGCTCCTCAACAACACAGCACCATCGCAGAGCTTACCGCAGAGCTTACTGCAGAGCTTACTGCAGAGTTTACCACGGAGCTTACCACAGAGCTTACCACAGAGCTTACCACAGAGCTTACCGCAGAGCTTACAGCAGAGCTTACTGTCCAAGAGCGACCACTTCACTATTCAACTGCTACAGAATGGGGATGTGTGGTGGCTGAGTGGTCTATTGGTTTAAGGGTGGTCTCCACTGGATGGGGGTAAGCTCTGTGGTAAGCCTTGCAGTGGTTTGTGTTGGTTCTGTAGGTGGAAAGATATGACAAGGTCCTTGCATACATGGTCGGTGAGGTATGTAGGCAGGACCTTGCCACTCCTCAACAACACAGCACCATCGCAGAGCTTACCGCAGAGCTTACTGCAGAGTTTACCACAGAGCTTACCGCAGAGCTTACCACAGAGCTTACTACAGAGTTTACCGCAGAGCTTACAGCAGAGCTTACTGCAGAGCTTACTGCAGAGCTTACTGCAGAGCTTACCGCAGAGTTTACCACATAGCTTACTGCTGAGCCTACCGTAGCGAGTGGAGACCACCCTTTTGGTTTGTCGGTTTGAACCCAGGTGCAGTTTCACCTCCACCCCCAGGTACTAGGGGAAGACCACCAGTCAACTATTCAACATTTAGAAAACAAATATCCTTACATTCAACTATACAAGGGTGGTCTCCACTGGCTGTGGTAAGCTTTGTGGTAAGCTCTGTGGTAAGCTCTGCGGTAAGCCTTGCGATGGTGCTGTGTTGTTGTGGAGTGGTGAGGTCCTGCCTGCATCGTTCACTGACCATGTAGGCCAGGACCTCGTTATTCCTCTCCACCTACAGAACCAACACAAACCATTACAGGGTTTACCGCAGAGCTTACCGCAGCCAGTGGAGACCACACTCAAGGGTTAAAATACTTATAGCAAATGGCACGATGGAGGGTTCAAACTGATCAAGACCCCTCAGAAAACGCGACAAACCCCGAAGGGGTAAGTTTCCGTTTTCTGAGGGGTAGAGATCAGTTTGAACCCGAACAGAGTGCCATTTGCTATTTATTACACACTCTATTTGGATGTTAAAAAGTAAATTTAACTTGTTGAGCCTATAGTTTAGCTCGAGGAAGCTTAATTAACCGCAAATTGTAGGCCTAAGTTCGGTGGTCGGGACAACGTCATCTGGCCTACGCTGCACCAATGAAATTGCGTCTTTGGCCGAACTGTACACGTGAACGATTCAGATCGACCGAACTGCACCCCCAAACTGCACCTTTCTAACTGCTCACGTGTGTAATAATATCACAAATCAGTTGATAATTGAGACTAAGGAGATGTATCAGTCCTCTTAGTACAGGATCAATGCAAACTCCCCTATAGCCAAAACAATAGGGGCCAGTGATGAGACCACAAGACAAGTTTATAATTGGAGTTTTTCCACCCGGGAAGTGATATGCGATAATTAATGACTAAATTATCAAAGAGACCAAGACACCTGATGAGTGATAACCTCATTACATTCAACCCTTCCTCTGGTATAAATGGGTCAGATTGTCAGAAATTGTACAGTTCGCCTTCACCAATCCTCTTAAATAACCCCCATTTAAGACAAAAATATGCTTCAAAATGCAGTTTAACATAACAGAACTAATATTTTAAATCAATGCGATACCAAATATACTCAGATATACCCAGTATTCTTCATTTTTCAGCCAAATTTAGCAGAATTTACTAAATGTGTAGAGCTTCCAATTGTACATTTTCTGAAAATCTAACCCATAAATACCTGTCCCACAATCAATGTTGTCGGTCACCGACATGTATTTGGTGCGGAATGTGACTCAGTCATGTATCAATGGTCTGGACAGGCACACCTCACAGGCTTTATTCCCTGGAATCATAAGGCTTTTAAATGGTTACCTAGCAACAGCGTAGAGAATGCAGGGAATGACCAATAGAGGGCAGATGAGTGTGATGCACTAGTGGTGTGATGGTGTTCATTTAAGTTGGAATTTCTGATGATGGCTTGGTGGGCGGGGTGTGGGGCAGTAAGTGGTTGGGGTGCAGGGAGGTGAGTGGGTGGGTGCGGGGAGGTGAGTGGGTTGGGTGCGGGGAGGTGAGTGGGTGGGTGCGGGGAGGTGAGTGGGTGGGTGCGGGGAGGTGAGTGGGTGGGGTGTAGGGAGGGGAGTGGGTGGGGTGCGGGGAGGTGAGTGGGTGGGTGTGGGGAGGTGAGTGGGTGGGGTGTGGGGAGGTGAGTGGGTGGGGTGCGGGGAGGTGAGTGGGTGGGGTGTAGGGAGGGGAGTGGGAGGATAGGAAACCATTATACACCAATGTTTTTGGCCTGCGGGTGCACCATGGGGTATAATCCCGAGGTGAACTCTGGGGGTTACGCACCTCTAGATAGAAAATGACGGTTATCAACATGTTTGTCTAGTCAAAAGAGGATATGGTGAAAATTAATGTATTATATGGATAGTGGGTGTGTAGGAGAGTAAGTGCAATGGTGGTATAGGTGACATCCATGGTGCTTCAAGGCACAGTGGAAGATAGCACTCCGAAAATCCCTTGCTTGGAAATCTTCAGTTGGTTATTATTCTTTTTATCTGTTATCTTTTTATCTGTTATCTTTTTAAGCTTTTGACAATTATTTTGGATAGTAACTGACTGGATGTGGAAGTTTGAGACAAACAACAAAAACGAGAGCAAGAGAAAGAAGCAAAAGAAAAGCAGGAGGAGCTAGAAAAAGAAAGCAAGGAAGAAGACACACAAGAGCACAAGGAAGAACTCATAGAAGAGCCCACCGAGGCACAACAAGAGATGGGGGGGGGGGGGGGGGGGGCTAGGATGATGGGGAGAGATAAGTAGATAGGATAGTTTGAGAGGGAGGTGTGGGTGGGTGGGTAGGAGAGAGTAGGAGTACAAGCTGACTGTTAAACAGAGCAATCAGTCACCATCAGTCTTGGTAGAACCTCACCAGATCAGTCTCGCCTGTCCTCTGCTATTCACCTCAGAGTTGCTCGCCCCATTGAGAGCTGCTCATCATTGACTCCTGCCATGATTACTGATTCTCCCGCGGTGCAACCCCCGCCCGCTCACACTCAATTAAGCGCTCCAGCTATAGCGGGATTGTGTGGGCGGGGGATTGTATTCTTCTGTATTATTTGATTATTCTGTACTTTCTTATTCGCTAGGTAACCTGTTCCTACTGCTATACCTTGTTTTATTATTCGTCTCTACTACTGATGAATTTATTAAACTCCTTTAGATAGATTGTATTAATTGTTAGCTAGATGAAGTTAATTGTCTCTGTCTCAATGGCTATGAACTGCTTCTCACTTTACCTTTAACCAAATACTCCTAGATTAGATATTAGAAAATAGCCCTAAAGTTTATTTTGGACATACTAATGTAAATTCAAATTTTTTTCTGGTAGCAACTAGTCAGGAACCCACTGGAAGACCTGGAAGTTACCTTTCAGATACGGGTCTTCTTTTTGTAAACCTTCTCGTATAGATAAAAAATGCTTTGAATTGAATTGAACCTTAATAACTTGTAAATTTGGTATCAGCTAGATCTCAGCTAAGAAGCAATTGTACTTGTTTATATAGAAATGATATTCTGTGTCCATCTTAGCCGGAATGACACTCATTGAGATAGAAAAAGTATTGTCATCTCCTTTTATCTTTAGTATTTCGCACTGAAATGTACTCCATGATGTAGTTTTAGGAAACAAACAACGAATCTAAGGTTAAAAAGAAGGCATGGGCTGGAAGAGATCCGCGGATAAGTTCATAACCTTATGTCCATGTAAGATCTTTTGAAATGAAGAATTAGTTGAATTAAATTGAATTGAATTGAATGGACATCTTCATAGTTACTACTGATGGGATGATATGTGATGTGTTAAAGAAAGATTGATATTTTTCCGGGTGTTTTATTCACAAAATCCCCTAGTAGGAATTTGCTCAATTCTTAAGCAGAGGAAAAATGAGGAAAACAAGGAATACTAGCTTGAAGAAGAGCACAAAGCTGGAGCAGGTTGGGATTGGGGCAGTGTATTGATTTTCAAAAAGAAAAAAAGACTGTGTATACTGAGTATATCAGAGCAATAGGAGTTTGTGGAATGTTAACTATAGGAGCTGAATTAAACAACTAGGGGAAATAGATGAGAATATTCTATGCTCAAGTTAGCTGACATTAACAGAGCCTGCTAACAAATGAATCAACAACAGATGGTTGTATACTACCCCAGGTGTTAGCTGAAAACTAGGCCTAGGAGCTGGTCAAAATAGCCTACCATACAGCAACATATGGTAGTATACTACCCTAGGAGTTAGCTGGGAGCTAAGTCTAGGAGCTGGTCCAAACAGCCTGGTAAGATATCATACATCAACAAATGGTAGTATACTACCCCAGGTGTTAGCTGAAAACTAGGCCTAGGAGCTGGTCAAAATAGCCTACCATACAGCAACATATGGTAGTATACTACCCTAGGAGTTAGCTGGGAGCTAAGTCTAGGAGCTGGTCCAAACAGCCTGGTAAGATATCATACAGCAACAAATGGTAATATACTACCCCAGGTGTTAGCTGAAAACTCAATCAAGTAGCTAAACCAAACACATTCTAGTAAACAACAATTCTAAAACTAATACAAAACACGTTCCAAGCCTACCATTGTCTGTCAGGAAGCCAATCTGGAACTGGGCAAGACGCGCTAATACCTTGGGCTAGTGGGAGAGACAGGTGAACAATTACCCCAAGATTCTACTCTAATTGCTGCCCCACCATTGCGGCAACCGTTCCTGCTATTTCTACCATTGCTTAATCTCCTCCTCCTCCTCCCTGCCACCAATTTTCATTTCTGTCAGCTTCTCCTGAACCTCTATTAGACCAGCTGTCAGGGCAGTGGTGCTGGTCTAGTTCTGAATGCAACTGAGGTTTTAGGCCCATGGGTTTTAGGATGAGTTGAAATTAGTCACATGTGGGTGTTCATTAGAGAGGAGTCAGGTATTCGGAAAATGTACAGATGGTAGCTGTGCACATTTAGGAAATCTTGCTAAATTAGGCTGAAAAAATAGTATATTTGTTATTCTGTTATTTTCAAATATCTATTCTGCTATTTTCAACTGTTTTTAAGACGTTAATTTTCTCTTAAAGGTTGGGTTATGTGAGAGGATTGGTGAAGACAAATTGTACATTCTCTGATGCTCCAACCCAAAGGTAGATTGAGAGGGAGGCAGTTAGCGAGGTTCCGCAAGCAAACCTATCTCAATTATGTAACCGCATCTGTATCTTTTTTTTGTGAATTACGTCATGTTTCTATGTATGAAAAATAATTTGTGAGATGAAACATTTTGCTTGATGTTTAAAGCTACGTCTTCCCGCCATGTTTTGCTGGTCCTCTTTCTTTCTTTTAACGTATGTTTGTATATCAAAGATATGGATAGGTTTACGTTTGCGTATAAGTTAGATTTGCTGAACCTCCCTATTAATTAGAGGTGTTGTTAATATCATACCAAACTAGGATCACAGTGTAAGTAAGGTATATAACATGGCTTGGAAAATAATATCCCCATTTTATTAAATCTGAATTAATTAAACATAGGATAGCATGAAATGTTATATGCATATCTATTCTAGTGTTTTAAGGGTGGTCTCCACTGGCTGCGGTAAGTTCTGTGGTAAGCCTTGAGATGGTGCTGTGATGGTAAGAAGTGGTGAGGACCTGCCTACATGGCCAGTGATCCATGTAGGCAGGACCTCATCATTCCTCTCCACCTACAGAACCAGCACAAACTATCGCAAGGCATACCGCAGAGCTTACCGCAGCCAGTGGAGACCACCCTTTAATGGTTATTTGCTATGGCATGAGGCTTGCGCATATATCTTGATGAGATAAGAATGGTATGTCCGATAATGGGGTAGGCGTCCTAACGTGAGTATAATAGCAATTTGCGGTTTGGAGCAAGAGGCTTTCCCTCAATCGGAAATGTAACTAAATTATAACCCGGGGCATATAGATTATGTAAAGGTGACTTTGATATTTGTTGTTTCAAAAATGAAAAAGGGTTTACATCTATTTTGTTTGTGTAAGTTGTCAGTCTCTACATAATTATATTCCCCTGCTAAAACCATCCCTCAGACACGTTCTCTTGCATCAATATCAAAATAATGGCATTTTACGAAGTGACAAGGATTTTATGTGCAGCGTTTTTATCATTATGACTGAGCATCCATATCTATTAGGCGGGGATGAGGCATAAAAAGGCTTTACTCTTATGGGCGGGGCTGAGGCAGGATATTTGGGTGCTGTTTTCATGGAGTACTTTATGGGTCAGATTTTCGGAAAATGTACAATTCACCTTCACCAATCCTCTCAAATAGTCCACATTTAAGACAGAAATGAGCTTCAAAATGCAGTTTAACATAACAGAACTGATACTTAAAATCAATGCCATACCAAATATACTCAGATATACCCGGTATTCTTCATTTTTCAGCCTAATTTAGGAGAATTTCCCAAATGTGTAGAGATGCCAATTGTACATTTTCTGAAAACCTGACCCTTATGCAGGATTGGATGGTGCTTGCTTACGTAATGTCTTCAGCTAGGGAGTGAACTCTAGCCGAGGTGGGGATGTAAAATGGAGCTTTTCAAGTTGAACACATAATTTGTATACTTGATGCCTATCCCCGTTTAAAATGGGTAGTACTTCCCAGCATGTAGTTTCTATTCAATTCCTCCATCCCTTCTCCTATTCTGTTTCACTCCCACCTTAATAATTTAGGCTGGGGTGACATTGCATCAGCCCAGTAAAGCCCAGCTGCCGTAAGTAGGTCGAAACATGTGCAATTTTCCGAATGAAATAGCATTGAAATGGCTTCAAAATCATTTCCTTGAAATAAATATTGCTATACATGAAAATTGGAATAAAATGTACACTAAATTATCCTTAATCACTGCAAACTATGCTAAAATTACCTTGATGTTTAAATTAATTTATTTACATATTAGCTCCTATTCCCAATTTACATAATACAAATTATAAAAATGGTAAAGTTTATTCTAGTTTTAGTCTATTTCTATAATATCTTATTGTCAATTTATGGCTGAACAAACCCAGATTGGTCAAATTTTCAGAAGATATCTAATAGGGGAGTTGCATAGCCGCCATTTTGAATCTTGATTCGCATGGAATTATGGGTGTAATGGTATAGTATAAAATCTATTGAAAACATGCCATGTTCAGCATGGACTATTTATCAGTGGTCTAATGCCAATATCCACGTGTTATACATGTATCCATAGAACAAGCCTCCATCTTTCCCATCATAGGGAGAGATGGCCTCCGCTCATCTGGTCACGTGACAGTGCATCCACACTTCTAGGAATGAACTGATTTTGTGCAATTTTGAACAATTAATCATATATAATATTAAAATCCATATCATAGAATATATTCATAATGAACATGAGCAACATTTCCGCAACATTTATTGCCTAAAATCGACAGTAATGCTGAGATTTCCCCCATTGTTTACTTTCACCCCACTGCTGGGCAGTGGGCCGGTACTTGGGGGACTCTGGCCCTTGACGACCATAGCAACCAAGCTTAAAATCTCCAACTTTCCCCCTCGATTTCTTAAATTATACACAATTGTCGGAAAAACGGAACCAGCGACTGCAATGTATGAACAATACTTGATATATACATGTATGCTCATAGCATTTTGACCCGTTTATGTATGGTTTCAAAGGGGTTGAAAACAGGTAATTTAGCGTCTGCGCCTATGGCACTCAGCTGGTGTATTCACCCGAGTTTTTGCTGCCGATCGTAGCGCCACCTGTAAATACCCGGATTCTCGTCTCAAAGAATGCCTTTGGTTTTCATTGATCATTTATATACGCTACCATATTGGTGAAAACATTTTTGCAATTTTTGACAGAAATGTTGCCAAATATTTGTATGTCAGATTTGAACTGAATCCGTCCCAGCATACACTGTGACAGACATGCGCAGTGAGACATACAACTCCCCTATTGGCCTTACAATCTTTCTCTCAAATAGCCCACATTTAAGACAAAAATGAGCTTCAAACTACAGTTTAACATAACAGAACTGATACTTTAAAGTGATGCGATACCAAAATTAATATACTCAGATATACGGGGTATTTTTCACTTTTCAGTCTCATTTAGGAGAATCCTACATGTGCAGAGCTGCCAATTGTACATTTTCTGAAAATCAAACCCAGATACACTTTTGTGTACATGTAATGTGAGATGATAACCACTGGAATGACATGCAGAACAAATTAATCTACTTTGCCAAACATTCCTTGTGCAACCCGAGACCCTATTGCCTTTTGGTCGGCTAATGGTTGCATCGCATGCAGACCTATAACTGTACCCTCCTACTGGGTCAGATCGTCGGAAAATGTACAATCTATCTTCGCCAATCTTCTCAAATAACCCAAATTTCGGACGCAAATCAGGTTCAAAATACAGTTCAACCTAACCAAACCGATTGCTAGAACCAATGCAATGCCGAATATACTCAAATTTACCTAGTATTGACCAAATTGCAGCGTAATTTAGCAGAATTTATTAAATGTGTACAGCAGCCAAATGTACATTTTCTGAAAATCTGACCCTACAGTAACCTGTTGCTGAACCCTTTACTGGAAGCCAAGCAAAGGGCCTCCAATTACCCAATATCAGATCATACAATAGCCTCCGCTTTTATAACAGGCCATCGCTCCATTTACAAGTGGTCCTCGCATGTTCGCCTTCCCGTCCCCTTTGGACTATAAGAGGTGAATATATATGTATACATGGGGAAAACAAGGTGAACTATGCCAGAATCGTGTTGAAATCGGTATCAATGTGATCATGCAAATGGACATATGCCATATACTTGGGTGATGATATGAGGGCGTCCGAAAATGGACAACAGGGGATGTGCATGCATGTGCCACTCCGCATGTCTTTTGCAGTGGATGCTGGGATAGGTTCAGTTTAGGTCAGACATACAAACATTTAGCTAAATTTGTATCGAAAGTTGTAAGAATATTCTCACCAGTATCACAGCTCGGAGGGAGGGAAGGGGACGGGAGGAGGGGGCGAAGAGAAAGAGGGCAGAAGGGAGGGAGGGGGAAGGAGAGAAGGGAGAGAGGGGGAAGGGGAGAAGGGAGGGAGAGGAAGGGGAGAATGGAGGGAGGTTGGAAGGAGAGAAGGGAGGGAGAGGTAACGAGAGAAGGGAGGGAGGGGGAAGGAGAGAAGGGAGGGAGAGGTAAGGAGAGAAGGGAGAGAGGGGGAAGGAGAAAAGGCAGGGAGGGGGAAGGGCAGAATGGAGGGACGGGGAAGGAGAGAAGGGAGAGAGGGGGAAGGAGAGAAGGGAGGGAGGGGGAAGGAGAGAAGGGAGAGAGGGGGAAGGAGAGAAGGGAGGGACGGGGAAGGAGAGAAGGGAGGGAGGGGGAAGGGGAGAAGGGAGGGAGAGGTAAGGAGAGAAGGGAGGGAGAGGGAAGGAGAGAAGGGAGGGAGGGGGAAGGGCAGAATGGAGGGAGGGGGAAGGGCAGAATGGAGGGAGGGGGAAGGGCAGAATGGAGGGAGCGGGAAGGGCAGAATGGAGGGAGGGGGAAGGGCAGAATGGAGGGAGGGGGAAGGGCAGAATGGAGGGAGGGGGAAGGGCAGAATGGAGGGAGGGGGAAGGGCAGAATGGAGGGAGGGGGAAGGGCAGAATGGAGGGAGGGGGAAGGGCAGAATGGAGGGAGGGGGAAGGGGAGAAGGGAGGGAGGGGAAGGGGAGGAGGGAAAGAGGGTAGGAAGGATTAGTGGTAATTGCAATAGGCAGAGGTTGAAGCCAGGCGTGCGGTGGAAGATGGAGGTCGGGAAGTGTTGTAGAGGGAGGTCACTGGGACATGGAAGCATGGATAACCATGAAGCGAGGAAGGACAAAGGCGAGTTGTCTTTATTAGATGAGAAATAAATGAGGCAAACTATAAATAGCGACCACATCTTTTTTAATATCAAGCCTCCCTGTGTGCCGGTTTTTTCTGAGAGAGCAAAGGGGAAAGAGAAATAAAGAAGGACAGAGACTCAGAGAGAGAACGAAAGGGAGACACAGAATGAAAGGGATAGAGAGAGAACGAAGGGATAGAGGGAGAGAACGAAGGGGGAGAGAGAGAATGAAGGGGAAAGAGAGAGAATGAATTGGACAGAGAAAGGGAACAAAGGCTGAGAGAGAGAATGAATTGGACAGAGAGAGGGAACGAAGGGGGGGGGGAGAGAGAATGAATTGGACAGAGAGAAGGAACGAAGGGGGAGAGAGAGAATGAATTGGACAGAGAGAGGGAATGAAGGGGGAGAGAGAGAATGAATTGGACAGAGAGAGTGAACGAAGGGGGAGAGAGAGAATGAATTGGACAGAGAGCGGGAACAAAGGCAGAGAGAGAGAATGAATTGGACAGAGAGAGGGAATGAAGGGGGAGAGAGAGAATGAATTGGACAGAGAGAGGGAACGAAGGCGGAGAGAGAGAATGAATTGGACAGAGAGAGTGAGTGAAGGGGGAGAGAGTGAATGAATTAGACAGAGAGAGGGAACGAAGGGGGAGAGAGAGAATGAATTGGACAGAGAGAGGGAACGAAGGGGGAGAGAGAGAATGAATTGGACAGAGAGAGGGAACAAAGGCAGAGAGAGAGAATGAATTGGACAGAGAGAGGGAATGAAGGGGGAGAGAGAGAATGAATTGGACAGAGAGAAGGAACGAAGGGGGAGAGAGAGAAGGAATTGGACAGAGAGAGGGAATGAAGGGGGAGAGAGAGAATGAATTGGACAGAGAGAGGGAACGAAGGCGGAGAGAGAGAATGAATTGGACAGAGAGAGTGAGTGAAGGGGGAGAGAGTGAATGAATTAGACAGAGAGAGGGAATGAAGGGGGAGAGAGAGAATGAATTGGACAGAGAGAGGGAACGAAGGCGGAGAGAGAGAATGAATTGGACAGAGAGAGTGAGTGAAGGGGGAGAGAGTGAATGAATTAGACAGAGAGAGGGAACGAAGGGGGAGAGAGAGAATGAATTGGACAGAGAGAGGGAACGAAGGGGGAGAGAGAGAATGAATTGGACAGAGAGAGGGAACAAAGGCAGAGAGAGAGAATGAATTGGACAGAGAGAGTGAGCGAAGAGGGAGAGAGTGAATGAATTGGACAGAGAGAGTGAACGAAGGGGGAGAGAGAGAATAAATTGGACAGAGAGAGTGAACGAAGGGGGAGAGAGAGAATAAATTGGACAGAGAGAGGGAACGAAGGCAGAGAGAGAGAATGAATTGGACAGAGAGAGGGAACGAAGGGGGAGAGAGAGAATGAATGGGACAGACAGAAAATGAAGCGGGGGAGAGAGAGAATGAAGGGGAAAGAGAGAGAATGAATAGGAAAGAGAGTAGACGAAGGGGGAGAGAGAGAATGAATGGGGCAGATAGAAAATGAAGGGAGAGAGGGCGAACAAAGGTGAGAAAGGGAGAACAAAAGGGAGAGAATACAAAGAAGGGAGAGAAAATTAACGGCAGGAGAAAGTGAATTAATGCATCAATATATTGATATGGTTAATATCCATTATTTATTATATCTAATATTTGTAGTATTCATATATTGTTAGTATGTATTGTAGGTTACCGGATCCCAGCTGGGGTAGGTAGGCATACCAGTGTAAATGAACCGAGGTAGAGGCGAGCATTCAGGAGCTTTTAGTGCAATTGCACTGAAACCTGAATAAACAGTTTAGTAAAAATTGAATCTGACGGATTAGGAACTGATTATAGGCTGCAAATCACAAGTGGCAGCTGTTGGATTGTGGTACTGAGTGAGGGCAGGAGTGGGAGAGGATTTGGGGAGAGAGAGAGAGGGGCATAGTATAGTTCTACATGGGTATAGTTTTCTGAAAATGTACAATTGGCCTTCACCAATCCCCTCAAATAATCCTGATTTAAGAAGAGAAAATTAGGTTCAAAATACAGTTCAACATAACCATACAGATTTATTGAATGAATAAAATACAGAATATACTCAAATATACTCAGGATTTATCATTTTTCACTCTAATTTGGCAAAGTTTGATAGATGTGTAGAACTGTAGATTGTGCATTTTCTTAAAATCTGACCCAATAGAGTCGTACATGGAAGGGTTCTAGGGTGCAGAAGCAGAGGTATATATATGCACGTTGTAGAGGATAGCTGTCTTGTATCTGTGATATTCTACAATAAGGGATTTATATGTACCACTGCACATCTTGGATCGCATGGATTCATAGGAATTGTAAGTCAGTGTAACATCTATAGAAAATGTTTAGCATGGAATATTTTTCCCAACGTTTTTATTCAGGCAGATCAACAGATACACTCACATAAATCAATTGTGGTTTTCGTAGTGTACTTAACCTTGACCTCATGTAAATAGTTGTGTGTTTTACATGTTTTCATAAAGCAATAGGGCGTGCGATTTTTGTTTCTCTGCTATTTATAGCAGAGAAACAAGTGTGTTACTATGAAATACGCCAATCACTGATAGTGGATCACATCTGATAATATTCTTTAGCTGTCTGTGAGGTGTTTAAGCATGCCTTAGCATGCCTTATCTAATCCTTTGGATCAGGTGTTATTTATCTCCCTAGTTACAGGCCTGCGATTTTTGAGTCATGCTACTGTAGCAGTTTCATAACGTCATGTGGACATGTCGCACGAAAGTCCCATAGTCCCATAGTCCCAACGTTACCGCGATATTAAATCTCTGTTCTTAAGATAAGATAAGATAAGATGCTACTATATCTATCGAACTCACATTACATAAGAATAATAATAACATATAAAGAGACAAATTGGTATACAGTCCTCTAGATTAGATCCAGTTCTCCCAGACGTTACCATCTCGTTAGTCCGAGCAATAATTTTGAAGCATAATAATCTTTTTAGAAAGATTGTAATCAAGATAAGAGTTAATGTTTAAAGTTTAAATAAGTATTAAATGGTGGTAAATAGAGACTGTATGTCACTAGTGACCAAGATCTGCTTGGTAAGAGATGGCACCGTATGGTTACATATATAGTATAAAATATAAGTGGTAAAACAATCAATTCGTACCGTATGGTTACATATACAGTGTGTCGTCTTTCAACGATCATATAGTTTTAGGACTTCTTACTCACATGTATCCATGTTTAGAGGCACACCATTCCATTTATAGGCACCATAGTTGTTAGACCTCTACTGGGGTGATGTTTTGAGTGATAATTTATCGCCACAATAGTGAGTCTACGGGGATTGTTTATTTCTTGTCCACACATCGCTACAACATGAAATTTACACGCCCTATCCTCCTCCTTTCCCATCATGCATTTGGATTTTATGAATCGTTTTACACAAACCATGATACTTGACTCTGATAAGACTTCATCTTCAAAACTTCAACCTATAATTTTTGTGAAAACATTGTTCAGCTTCAGTTTTAGTGGAGCCCCAACAACTACTTTTATTAAATGTTCTCAACATTTACAGTATCCAATGACTTAGGAATCGCATTCTTACATTTTCCAATAAAAGTTTGCTGAATTATTTCTTTGTCAGACTCCATCGCAGCATATGCTGTAACAGACATGCGCAGTGAGACATGTAAACCCCCTATTGTGTATACCAGCATGCACTGTAATAGTCATGCGTAGTGGGGCAAGCAAATCCCCTATTTTGTATACCAGCATGCACTGTAATAGTCATGCGTAGTGGGGCATGCAAATCCCCTATTTTGTATACCAGCATGCACTGTAATAGTCATGCGTAGTGGGGCATGCAAATCCCCTATTTTGTATACCAGCATGCACTGTAATAGTCATGCGTAGTGGGGCATGCAAATCCCCTATTTTGTATACCAGCATGCACTGTAATAGTCATGCGTAGTGGGGCATGCAAATCCCCTATTTTGTATACCAGCATGCACTGTAATAGTCATGCGTAGTGGGGCATGCAAATCCCCTATTTTGTATACCAGCATGCACTGTAATAGTCATGCGTAGTGGGGCATGCAAATCCCCTATTTTGTATACCAGCATGCACTGTAATAGTCATGCGTAGTGGGGCATGCAAATCCCCTATTTTGTATACCAGCATGCACTGTAATAGTCATGCGTAGTGGGGCATGCAAATCCCCTATTTTGTATACCAGCATGCACTGTAATAGTCATGCGTAGTGGGGCATGCAAATCCCCTATTTTGTATACCAGCATGCACTGTAATAGTCATGCGTAGTGGGGCATGCAAATACCCTATTTTGTATACCAGCATGCACTGTAATAGTCATGCGTAGTGGGGCATGCAAATCCCCTATTTTGTATACCAGCATGCACTGTAATAGTCATGCGTAGTGGGGCATGCAAATACCCTATTTTGTATACCAGCATGCACTGTAATAGTCATGCGTAGTGGGGCATGCAAATCCCCTATTGCACAGATTTATCCGGTACCATGGTGACCCATTGTAAATAACATCTTCCAAAAGAAGATAATCAATAAATTATGGTGGACACATCTAAGCCTTAGAGAAACTAGTCGATTCCCTGTTGCTTATTCATTTATTTCTCCTTTAAAGTGTGTACAAACACTGTGGTTGATACGTCTTAATTCTAACTTCTAACGAGAAAGAAGAAAAGAAAAGAAGGAAAAGTAAAGAGAATGAATGAAGGGAACACAGAGAATAAAGAGGAAGCAAAGAGAATGAAGGGAAACGAAAGGAATAAAGGGGAAAAGACAGAATGACAGAATAAATGTATGAATTCTTTCCTAAAACAATTCTGAAAAAGGTTTTCCAGCATTCACCATTATTTCAGTAAAAAAAAGGAATATATGCAACGGGAAAGAGACAGAATGACACAGACAGAGAGAACAGGACATGGAAAGATACATAAAGAAAGGGACAGAGAGATGATGAAGGGAAAAGAAAGAAAGGGAAAGAGAAAGAGAAAGAATAACTGTGTACCAAGTGAGGTAATGCAGCAGTATCCGCATGAAACATGAGTAGGTGTATAAAAAGTCCACCACAGGTTAGAATCTATATCAGCTGGCAGGTGAGATGGGAGACAGGCCAGGTGAGACGGGGCGATGTTTAACGTATCTTCCCTATCCGGGTCAGATATTCAGAAAATGTACAATTGGCAGCTGTACACATTTCGTAATTTCTCCTAAATTAGGCTGCAATTTGGTCAATACTTGGTTAATTCGAGTATATTCAGCATTGCATTGGTTCTAGCAATCTCTTTGGTTAGGTTGAACTGTATTTTGAACTTTATTTTCGTCTGAAATTTGAGTTATTTGAGAAGATTGGTGAAGGACAAATGTACATTTTCCGGTGACTTCACCCATCTATACCAGCCACCAAACACTGTTTTTGTCTCTCCATGTGGTCCATTGGGCGTAAAGCAAATGCTGAGACTCAATGTTAAAGCTCCCCCTATCCCTTTCATCTACCCTCTCTATACCTTTCTATGACTCCTTTTCTTTGTGCTCCCCACTTGCCTTTAATTGTGCAAGTCATTCATGGGTAGGTTTACACCAAATAGCTACCTTAAGTAGAGAAGGTTTCTATCTTTGTAGTGAAGACAAAGATGGTGGTACCTCACCAGCAGATGTGCTCCTGTCTTGTGCGGGTCGTCCTCTTGTTGGTGTTTCTCTCATGTCACAAAAGAGGGCGCTATGACACCACACATAACCTTGCAAGGTCACGCAGGGCTCCTTTGCCTTCAATGCGCAGGTGCCATGACCTTCTATTTTAAGTGTCAAGGTCAGGAAAGGTCACTGGCAGATGTCTCAGAAGCCCACCAGACGGCGCTTAATGTATGCATGCCTCCCTTTGGACCATCACGCATGCGTCGTTGTGCTCTTCCGGTTGCACACGCATGATCAGTTTGTACTTCCATCAATCCATGTATCCAACGGCCACAGACGTCAGATATCATCTCGGATCATTTGTTTCTTTCATTTGCGGCTTCCTTTCTGCCGCAGTTAGCAACAAGGCGAGAGTGAGGCATGAGCACTTCCGGCCAGGGAAGTATCCCCCTAGTGGAAACATTTGGATCAATAATCAGAACCTATTGTGTGCAATCAACTAGCGGCAAAGCAAGGAACTAATACCTTCCCTATTATCGCCCAGTTTCTCACTGGCTGATTTAATATCAATTTTGGACCAGATTGGAATTAATTGAGGGCGTATTTTCACAAGGATTGCTCTAATTTCGTTTCTTTCAATCCAACAAAAGCATCAAATGATGATAATCCATGATGACAAAAAAAACACGCTGCTGCCGGCAGGAGCGCTGCCATCTCCCAGAATGCTAATTGATTCACCTGCTTCCTTCCGGTGGCCGGTCACACCAACGGGAGACTTTGTGTGAACAAAAAGATAAGATTGTTATTGTAAAGAATATTGCCCCTCTAGTCGCCGGAAAAATGGTCGATGACTCATAATGGTTCCTGAAGCATAGAAAGAGAGGGAGGAAGTGAGGGAAGGGCGGAGAAAGGTTGGCCAGGTTTCTTATGTTGCAGTGGCTGTGTGTGGTTCCTTTCATGCAGGCATGAGATGAGTACACATGGCATGATACACAGTCCAGATGGTTCCGCTGTGATCATATTCACCCTCTACTCATACTGGCACTGTACTCGTATAATACAGTCAATACCAGGCAATACCTGGTGTACAATACAACACGTACCGTACATGGGTCAGATTTTCAGAAAATGTACATTTGGCAGCTGTACACATTTAGTAAATTCTGCTAAATTAGGCTGCAATTTGGTTAATACTAGGTAAATTCGAGAATATTCGGCATTGTATTGATTCTATCAATCTGTTTGTTTAGGTTGAACTGTATTTTGAAGTTTATTTTCGTCTGAAATTTCGGTTATTTGAGAGGATTGGCGAAGATGAATTATACATTTTCTGACGATCTGACCCACATGTCATGTTATACCAGTCTAAGTAGGTAATGTCTTACACAATAATGAAGAGTCTTAACTTTATAGTAAAGTAGCTAGAATTACTCCACAGGATGAGCCTAGAAACGGGGTGATATATTTAGTACAGTCTTAAAGTTTGACACATGTATTCATACTCCGCAAAGTGCTAGATACATTAACAGTGAAACGTTCCCACCGAAGAGTTTCAGAAAGAGTGAAATTGCCAGCTCTACACATTTAGGAAATTCTCCTAAATTAGGCTGAAAAATTTAATGAAGAATACCGGGTATAGCTATGTATATTTGATATCACATTGATTCAAAGTATCAGTTCTGTTATGTTAAACTGCATTTTGAAGCTCATTGTTGTCTTAAATGTCGGTTATTTGATAGGATTGGTGAAGGTGAATTGTACATTTTCTGAAATTCTGACCCACATGAAGAAGGACAAAGGATATCTGTGCCTGCAGGAGCTACTCCTGTATATATGTAACTGATATGAGCAGAACAAATATGTGAAAATGGGTCACCAGTCGCAAAACTCTTATTTTTTAAACTGATTCATTCACAGGAACCCTGGCTCAGAACGCTTTATAATTTTGGGTGTTTGGCGCTGCTAATAGCATGAATACATGTACCACATTTGAAGACTGTGTATTGAATGTATTAATGGGTATATAACGTTATCCTGAAGAATATTTAATTTCTTCACTAGTGATTGATCACAAAACATATCTCAAACTTTCTTTTCACAAATAACAATACTAATTATAGAGATCATTAATGGACGTCCTAATGTTCACTATCATTGGAACATGCTTGATCTCATCTTTTCAAATATGATGATAATTATGATACAAATAATACTTAATAAAAAAGAAAAATCAAACAAAAAATTCAATATTGACCTATTGCAGTGAAGCGGTCTATAACCAGCGTCAGCGCATCACTTGTCAAGCGCAGATTCTGCTATCCATTCCTATCCAGCCCTATCCCGCCCTATTCGGCCCTATCCAGCCCTATTCGGCCGTATCCAGCCGTATCCAGTCCTATCCAGCCCTATCCAGTCCTATCCAGCCCTAGCCAGCCCTAGCCAGTCCTATCCAGTCCTATCCAGCCCTATCCAGTCCTATCCAGCCCTAGCCAGTCCTAGCCAGTCCTATCCAGCCCTATCCAGTCCTATCCAGCCCTATCCAGCCCTATCCAGTCCTATCCAGCCCTATCCAGCCCTATCCAGCCCTAACCAGCCCTATCCAGCCCTACCCAGCCCTAGCCAGCCCTATCCAGTCCTATCCAGCCCTAACCAGCCCTAGCCAGCCCTATCCAGACCTAGCCAGCCCTATCTACATTCCCTATCCAGCCCTATCCAGTCCTATCCAGCCCTATCCAGCCCTAACCAGCCCTATCCAGCCCTATCTACATTCCCTATCCAGCCCTATCCAGCCCTAACCAGCCCTATCCAGTCCTATCCAGCCCTATCCAGTCCTAACAAGCCCTATCCAGTCCTATCCAGCCCTATCCAGTCCTATCCAGTCCTATCCAGTCCTATCCAGCCCTACCCAGCCCTACCCAGCCCTATCCAGCCCTATCGTGCCCTATCCAGCCCTATCCAGCCCTATCCAGCCCTATCCAGCCCTATTCGGCCCTATCCAGCCCTATCCAGCCCTATCCAGCCCTATTCGGCCCTATCCAGCCCTATCCGGCCCTATCCAACCCTATCTACAGTCCCTCATAACTACTGGCAGACTGCCTCAGATGCTATCAATGGAAAGTTAATTGAATTTGTTGTTCTGCATAGCCACACACTCCACCTTTTTACAAAGTACCACTTGAAGCACTGAAACATGTGGTTGGCAATTCTGCACAAACCTTTAATATCAACCTCGCTAGCAGACTTATGGGTCAGATATTCAGAAAATGTACTATTTGCCTTCACCAATCCTCTCAAATAACCCACATTTAAGACAAAAATTAGCTTCAAAATGCAGTTTAATATAACAGAACACATACTTTGATCAATGCAATACCAAATATACTCAGATTATCCTGTATTCTTCATTTTCAGCCCTAATTTAGGAGAATTTCCCCAAATGTGTAGTGCCGCCAAATGTACATTTTCTGAAAATCTTACCCCCATAAATATAATTATCCCTGGTGATAGACCGCCCACACATCTCATAGTAGTCTCGCTATAGTTGACCTTAGATACTTGTAGGTGGTCACCAAGTCCAGAGGCTAATACAGTCTAGGCCCAAAGAGGAGAGAGTCCCTTCAAGCGGAGGGCAAACCTCTCACCTTAAACCACTAAGTTCCAAAATTCGACATGACTAAAAATTCTAGTGGAAGAGGGGGTAAAATAGGTTGTCGGCAACGCATTTATTTGTTGCCAACTATTGCATAATATCTAACTTGATTAGATCTATTTCGTCGCAAAAAATTTGTCACAGCCGTTTTTTGCCGTTTTTCCCATAGTGGAGTCCCTGCATAATGCGATGGCATCTGAAAAAGCATTTTTTCGCGACTTAAGATTAATTTCCTGCAGCACATCACATATTGTATGGACTGAATGTTACATAATGTGTCAGCATTGTGTGGCCTGGAGGTGTGAGGTCAGCCAAACCATCTACAGTAATTGGGTCAGAAGCCATTTGGGTCAGATTTTCAGAAAAAGTACAATTGCCAGCTGTGCACATTTAGTAAATTCTCCTAAATTAGGCTTAAAATGAAGAATACTAGGTATATCTGAGTATATTTGATATCATCTTGTTTTAAAGTATCAGTTCTGTTATGTTAACCTGCATTCTAAAGCTCATTTTTGTCTTAAATGTGGGTTATTTGAGAGGTTTGATGAAGGCGAATTGTACATTTTCCGAAAATCTGACCCAATTGTTTCACATAACATGATGTAACTTGATGTTATACCATGGATGTGCTCGGGACTAACCTGACCTGTAAAGCTCTGCCCTTACCACAACCCTTGTCCTCACCTTAGGGGTCAGATTTTCACAAAATGCACAATTGGCACAATTCTAATATAACCTAACATTAAGACAGAAATGAGGTTCAAAATATAGTTCAACACAACCAAACAGATTTATTAAATGAATACAATACAGCATAGACTCGGATACACCTAGTATTCATCATTTTTCACTCATTTAGCAGCATTTGATAGATGTCTCGAACTAAAAATCTGACCCTAACATGATTATCATTATTATCTGAATTGCTACATTAACATCCTGAATTAATAAACAACAGAAAAACTCCATGACTGAAAATCTAAATGTTTTAGCAAGGACATTCGAAAGATTATGAGCTCTGCCAAGTTTCTTCTGAAATCCAGAAGGAGCATGAAAAAGTGAAGGATCACATGGCTGAGAATTGTAAAGGGAGCAACCGTTAATCATTTAATCATAATTATTTTCTTTTAATTGGATACCCCTGAAACAGGTCAGGCAATATGGCTCAAACCATGGGAAAATACAGGGTTTCAAGACATTACACTATGGGAATATTGGCGTTCGGGACGGGTGGTTTTATCATCAAATGTTTCAATCAATTAATTAATTAATTACCCCATTAATTACCTCACTCTCTAGCCTATACATGCTACCTTGGCACAAAGATTTCATCTTGTAACTGGTAGAGGTGAGTATGGATACAGTTGAGAGAAAATGTACAATCAGCAGTTCTCCACATTTAGTAAATCCTGCTAAATTTGGCTGAGAAGAGATAAATAATAGGTATATCTGAGTATATGGGTCAGATTTTCAGAAAATGTACAATACGCCTTCACCAATCCTCTTAAATAACCCACAGAAAGGAGCTTCAAAATGCAGTTTAACATAGCTGAAATGACACTTTAAATCAATGCGATACCAAATATATTCATATATACCCGGTATTTTTCCTTTTTAACCCTAATTTAGGATGATTTCCTATATGTGTAGAGTTGCCAATTGTACATTTTCTTGGTGGTGTTGAAGTGAACAGCGAATTTCACTTTAATATCAAATGTTGGTTGTATGGATGGATTGTTGAAGAAGAATTATACATTTGCATATGGGTCAGACTTTCAGAAAATGCACAATCTACAGTTCTACACATCTATAAAATTCTGCTAAATCAGAGTGAAAATTGATTAATGCTTGGTGGACCAGGGTACATTCTGTATTTTATGCATTCAATGAATCTGTCTGGTTATGTTGAATTGTATTTGGACCTAATTTTCTTAAATTTGGGTCATTTGAGAGAATTGGTGAAGCCCAATTGCATATTTTAAGGCAACCTCTCCGATATCTTTGAATAAAATGATTTTGAGATACCGTCATATTTGAAAAGATCCCAAAGAGAATGATATTAATCTTTGACTTTTTTCATGTTCGAAAAATAAGTTGACAATATTTATGGGTGAACAATAGGGGATTTGCATAGCCGCCATCTTGAATCATGTTTCGCATTGAATTATATGGGTCAGATTGTCAGAAAATGTACAATTGGCAGCTGTACACATTAAGTAAATTCTGCTAAATTAGGCTGCAATTTGGTCCATACTAGGTAAATTCGAGTATATTCGGCATTGCATTGATTCTAACAATCTGTTTGGTCAGGTTGAACTGTATTTTGAACTTTATTTTCGTCTGAAATTTGGGTTATTTGAGAAGATTGGTGAGGGCGAATTGTACATTTTCTGAAGATCTGACCCATATGACTAATGATACAATGTAAAAAGTATAGAAAACACGCCATATTCAACACAATGTTCCAATGTCAGTGTTATATGTTTCCAGAATACAAGGCTCCATGTTTCCTATCATGCTTTTGTTTTTTTAAACTTTAAGAAGAGTCGGAATAAAAAGGGACAGGAATAGAAAATGTTTAATTTTACCGATGTTAACTGAGAGTATAGCTTTAAAGTGATCCCTCTACAGAAGCAATACCGGGAGATAGCCTTTTTAGCACTGGCACAGCCAGTCATTGGGATTCCACCAACCAGTCTCCCACTCTTAACATGGCTCGGAGGAGGCTTGGGCCATCCAGAGACCATTTCCTAGGCACATAGCTTGATAATGGGTCAGATCAGCAGAAAATGTACAATTGGCCTTCACCAATCCTCCCAAATAACCCTGATTTAAGACGAAAATCAGGTACAAAATACAGTTCAACACAACCAGACAGATGTATTGAATGAATACAATACAGAATGCACTCAGATATACTCAGTAATTATCATTTTTCTCTCTAATTTAGCAGAATTTAGGAGAAGTGCATAACTGTAGATTGTCCATTTTCTGACAATCTGACCCACATGGCTTGATGGTAGGTCTTCTAATTCCTCCCCATACAGACTACAGCCTACCAAGGGTCTCCACACCTCTCCCTCCACCTCCTGGGCTGAATACCAAACCCAGGAGGTAATTAAAAGGCAAGGAGGTGGATCGACTCCGGGGAGGCGCGAGGTGATCTAGCGGCGGGGCAATGGGATGTGATCATTGATCCGCCGGCCGGGCGGGTATAGTGGTAGAGACAATGGACTGGCTGTAGAGGAGATGTGGCTGAATACAAAGTTTAATAGTTAATTAAAGCTAGAAGCCTGCTGGGGAAGCTGTTAGAAAATGTACAATTGACCTTCACCAGAACTCAGAAACAACAAGATCTCCTTATTGAAATGTTCTGATATTTAGATGGTTTAGCACTCATAGTCATATGAATCCATGTGACAAATTTCAGGACATTGTATCAAATATCTTTGCGTTTTGAAGGTCTTTGTATGGAGTATATTTAGTTACTTTACTGGTAATTAACCATTACAGAAACATTGCAAACATTTTTTTTCAAGAAATAAAAATATCAAACATAAAATATAGAAATACATGTTAGGTATCTTAGTGTTTACTATCATTAGAATCAGCTTGATCTCCTCTTTTCAAATATGGTGATATTTCAAAATCCATATTTTGCGACTTATGACCCACAGATCACATATACCTTCACCAAAACTCAGAAATAACTCATATTTATCACGACACAGAGTTGAGAGAGTCCCTCCGACGTGATGGAAAGTCACTCATTTCTATTAAACGACATGATGTCATTAAAATCCCATTAGGATGACATTGGGGCCGTTGGACAGCATGACATATTGAATGGTGTTGAACATCATTCAAAGGAATCTTAATTAATGAACTTGTTCATAATCATCAGATATCATCATGCATTCCAATACATTGAATGGTATCATTATAATAAGTTACCCTGAATCAAGTGAAAGATATAAGGCATAAAATGGCATTAGGCCATTTAGCATTGGTAATATAATTTCATAAATCGCCATATAATCGATAGATCCACCCAACAATTAAATAACCTAACAAAAAGCAATTCTGCTAGATTAGACTGACAAACCGTCAACCTTAGGTTTATCTGACTATATTTAGTATTGCCTTGATTTAAGCAGTCGGTTTGGTCATGTTGAACTGTACTTTGAACCTGATTTTTGTCTTAAATTCGGTTTATTTGAGAGGATTAGTGAAGGTGAATTGTACAATTTTCTGACAATTCCACCCATCTAAAGTAATCTAAAGCGATACCATCCATTTCAATCGCCCCCAGTTATCAATATTGAGAAAGGAAAGCTTATTAAAGCCGTTGGTAAAAGTTAAAAGGTAAAAGGTTGGTTAAGGTTTTAAGTACATATATATTTCGCATTCAAGTGTTTGTTATGGTCTTATTGATTTGAGGCACTTCTTGTACTGGGCGCATTGTGCTTGGAGCAAATGTTCATGGGCGCTAAAGACTGGATGCAATCACTTCAGGTCTCCTGCATTCCTCCAGTGTATTAACCTGATTTCCATGGAAACCGTTTCGTTCATGTTGATTACTGTGGTGCTGTGGTTAGCAAGGCTAAGTATGGAGCACTCGTTAGCTAACATAGGGTGCCGTGGTGCCACGTTCACCTATAAGTTGCTGAAGGCACCAGAGACGGTGGGCAACGGTCCGGCAATACAGTGTAGTTCTTATTCTTGGTGGTCATATTTCAGGGAAAAGTTCTGTGCTCATATCATCATATGATCTGACCCACCTCACACCATGATTAATGTGAAATTGATACACCCCTAGAATTATTGCAATGTGTTCAACAGCAGCACTGGCAAGGCGAATTGTACATTTTCTGAAATCTGACCCATGTATCTATGCATATATATGCATATATTATGTGATGTGTTACAGGAAAATGAGTCACACGTCTCCACCACACATTAACCTCTTAATGTGGTGAAAAGTGCTGCACTCTGAAGTCTCCTACATGCCAATAAATTATTCAATAAATTATACCCTCCTCCCTCACACCCTTATCCCTCATACCCTCCTCCCTCACACCCTCACACCCTTCTTCCTCACACCCACTTCCCTCATACCCTCCGCCCTTATACCCTCCTCCCTCACACCCTTCTCCTTCACACCCACTTCCGTCATACCCTCTGCCCTTATACCCTCCTCTCTCATACCCTCCACCCTTATACCCTCCTCCCTCACACCCTTCTCCCTCATACCCACCTCCCTCATACCCCCCACCCTCATACCCCCCGCCCCCCTCACACCCTTCTCCCTCATACCCTCCGCCCTTTTACTCTCCTCCCTCTCTCTCTCTTACTCTACCCCCTCTACCTTATACATGCAGGTGCAGTGGAACTGTGGACGGCATCGGCCACTATAGGGGTAAATGGGGGTGCCCCCCAAACCCTCCCCCCCCCCAGCAGCAGGGGGACAATGCCCCACAACCTCTGCATTTCTTAATTGTACCATGGGAGTATTTGAATCCAATGTATTAACTAAGGGAGTATTGATTATAGGCCTATATCTATATGTAGTATAGTATAATTTGTAATAGTCTGTGTGGCCCGTGCCGTCCCTACCCGTGCCGTCCCGCCCCCGCCCGCCCCGCTCCCGCCCCACTCCCGCCCGTCACCCGTGCTGAACCCGTACCGAAGAAGTAGTGTTCGGTAGGCCCCCCTATAGTGGCCGATGCCGTCCACCGTATTGAACAGAGGCCGCCTGGAGGTGGCAGAGGCGTTTCATTAAATATTAATTTAATGTCATCTCTCGCCTAGATCCATATGTATACCTTACGCAATGAAATAATAATCATACCATATCAACTACCTCACTTAGAACGATTTGACTATAGGGCAGGACGCTTTGACTAGGCACAGGACGCTTTGACAGTAGGACGCTTTGACCAAACCCTGTCATGGCATTGTTGTGGATTGTTTCATGCCGCCATTTTGAATTGCGTAACATTGCGTCAACTTAATCAAACAAGATACTATAGCTTTATTACAAATCAATGTTCTTTTTACAAATGATCCAAGCTATCACTGTCCTGTTATTATAAATCATGGATACAATAATGCTTCTTACCTGATGGCCTTATGTGATACATCCGACTTGAAGCTGGAGCAGTCTAGTAGGCTTGTTTTTTTAATGGAGGACGGTGACCGCGTTGGTGCATAACAAAAGGCTGACAGTGCCACACCTATACACTAGGTGGCGCATTGGTTCTAAGTATGCGACCTATAACTGATCTAGACTTGGAAAATATTGTTTTGGAATAACTGTGTCGCCGTTACGACATGTATTGGCTTCAAAACAATAAAACACTCAAAGAGTAATAATTAATTTTTTAAATTTCATTTCGTTTTTTTGTGGAGGAAAGATGTATATGTATGTATAGTTGAATAAAAATAAAAGTTATTAGCCCACAATTTCCCTGAACCTTTATAATACCTCACATAATATTCCTTGAACTGTTATGGGAATATTTAATGTCACATTACGACATGTGATATATCTCCAATATCTTTTCTAAAAAAATATTTTCATGTAATTTCGACCTTCATAATAATTATCTAAGCCTGCCTTAAAACGATGAAAAATATGAATATGATTGAATATTGGTGTTGTTAAAGTCGACATAGCGTCGCCGTTACGACATAATTAATAGAAATATAGAGATCCTTCTATATTAGCACAGGTATTGTATAGAAATAAAACGGATATTTTGACCAAAAGGTATTCAAGCTTTGATTACAACCAGGTCCTATGATGGCGGCCATCATCGATTTCCTAGCTGTTATTTTGTCATTTAATATTGCTAGACGAATTAGTGAGTAATATTTATCATTTTTACACTAAATCATTTGATAAATCAGGCCTAATGAGGCCGAAATAAGGCAAAATAATAGGGAAAATATAGGTATGTGAATCATAGGTGTAGGAATCGAAATATTGGCCCCAGCCTTCCCAAACTTCACCTGCATTATGCTGATATTCCCCGCTATATGTACACCAAAGATGGTAGAGATTTAACGAATTTTATTTTTTCTTAAAAAAATGGCCTTCTGAAATCAAATGCTGCCTGTTTGGGAGAATTACTCACCTACATTATGCCTATAGATATAGGGCTCGGCGAAATATACATAGGGCCTATCAAGTGTTTCATTGGATTGAAATTAGGCCTATAAGCTCAAATCAAGACTCTAATTTAGATTATTTGATTCTAAATATGGGTCATGGTGAATTACATTTTTTAGCTAGGCCTAAGCCTATTTAAAGTATCTATAGGTACACAGACGTCAGACTTAGGGACTAATGATAGTAAAATAGGATAGACAATTGTGTAGAAAAGGGACAACATTAGTATTATTTATACTATTTATTATTTATACAGTCTTCTAATGTGAAATACACTTTGAAAAACAGGGCAGGGATTAGCCATGGCTATGCATGGCTATACAAACAATTAGGGAAATGTGAATGGTTACAAATCCGAACTTGGCTGGAGCATTTGCAAAATTATGTTTGACATAAATTCTTATTACAAAATTATATTCGATTGTATTGTATATTTCTTTCTTGATATAGTAATATTAATGTGTGTCAACGATGGCCTGTGTGAATCCAAAATATAGGAGCAATGCCACACATTTAAGTTTTAACACCTATAGGCTATATAGCAATGCCCCATTTTGCTTACCCATATGCATGGGTGTGTGGCATCCTTTTCAAATTTCACACGTTTGGAAGCTAAGGTGAAACTTAAACAGAGGTGAATGTGTGTTCAAAAATCACCACGATTTCTACAAGGTCAGTCTTATTTAGAATGATTCAAGCAATAATTGAGTAGTAATAGTTAGGGAGGGTTGAAAAGGTGTTTTGTGGTATATTCTATTATGCAATTATGACGTTATAGTGATTAACCACATTATAATTAATAACCTAATTATCTATGACTATAATAACTCTAATTGCTTATTGTACCTTAAACAGGGTTGAAGATCCAATCATGTTCAACTTTGTTTAGTCTGAATTAGTGGTAAATGGTGCCTTTGCAGTGTATTTCGAATATTTAATACAACTATTAATCATACCTGGTGGTTAGAGTGTTACCCCTGCCACACCTGGGGCAGCAGGGGTAGCACCATCAACCTCTGCCGTCCATTCCCCTTCAGGGGCGGCAGGGGTAACACCAACAATGGTAGCACCACCATCGGGAAATATAGAACTAACCTGACGGCAGTAGGGCCGGTGGCTACCTGTGTGGCGTTGCTGACCGGTAGGTGGCGTTAGCTAACAGAAGTCGCTGTGACGCAACATTCACCTGGACGGTGCTGAAGGCACCAGGGACGGTCGGCAACGGTCAGGCAGTACAGTGTAGGTCCAAACCCTCAGAACAGATAAGAATGGTATGTCAGTGATTGGACGCCTACTTCACTAATCAATTTCCTGGCCTAGGACTTAACGTTATAATGGGAATATAATGACATTTTGCGGTCTTAATGGAAGTATAATGGCACTTTGCCATTTTAAGGGGAGAGGCTTTCCCTTCGTTTGAAGGGACTGTCAACTTTGGGCCTAGACTGGGAGGCAAATTGGACTATTGTAGATTTGAAATTAATGTATAGCAAGGATGTTGGTAGTATTGACTCTTGATTCATTTTGAGATTATGGTAGTTGTATGACATAGCTCATAGTAAAACTAGAAAAACAAGCCTCAGATTTGCCTCGGCTTGGTTCCCAGGAGCCTTAGACAAAACTCACGACCATAACCTCAGGATCCAACCGCAACTCCCCTATTGCCAGGAAACATATCGGCTGGTATCGCTAACTGTCGCCGATACCACTATCGGGACTCATGTAAATGGGGCTTAAACCAGAATAAATGAGATTTCATTAACAGGTCCCTAACCCTATCCCTTCCTCTCCCTCCATCACTCTCCTCTGTTCCTGCTCCATAGGGAAATTAACCATTAATGGATGTCAACTTAATTGACTTCAGTTTCATTTTAGTTCTACCTGTTTCCCCAGAGACAGCCATTACTATTTCAATAATATGAATGATATGTTGGTGAGTGAGATTGTGAAAGCTCAACTTGCAGCAAAAATGTATGTGTTTCAATCGTTTTCACACAATATGTCTTTGTCAGAATATTTTCCTGTTTGGGGTGCTTAGCGTAGAGAATCTGACCCTCAATCCTTCCCTATCCTTCCCCTACATCCCTCCCCTTACCTTCATCACACGGGGAGAGCACCCCCACCCCACGCCTACAGACCCACACACTCATCCCCCACCTCCCCCTCTATCTCCTGATCCTCCCCTATCTCCCTACATCCCTCCCCTTACCTTCCACCCCTCCACCTACACCCCCCCACATCCCCCACCTACCCCTCTATCTCCTTATCCCCTATCTCCCTACATCCCCCACCTCCCCCACCTCCCCCTCTATCTCCTTATCCTCCCCTATCTCCCTACATCCCCCACATCCCCCACTTCCCCCTCTATCTCCTCATCCTCCCCTATCTCCCTACATCCCCCACATCCCCCACATCCCCCCCTCTATCTCCTCATCCTCCCCTATCCCCCTACATCCCCCACATCCACCACCTCCCCCTCTATCTCCTCATCCGCCCCTATCTCCCTACATCCCTCCCCTTACCTTCCACCCACCCCCCTACACACCCAAACATCCCCCACCTCCCCCTCTATCTCCTCATCCGCCCCTATCTCCCTACATCCCCCACATCCCCCCCTCTATCTCCTCATCCTGCCCTATCTCCCTACATCCCCCACATCCCCCACCTGCCCCTCTATCTCCTCATCCTGCCCCATCTCCCTACATCCCTCCCCTTACCTTCATCACAGGGTGAGATTAGCCATGGGAGTCCCTGTGAGCTCCTCACCCTGGTTAACACCTGAGTGGAGTGGTTAACATTGAGCTGCTCTGGTACACTTGCTGTAAGCCCTGCTGTAGCCAGCCACATTCACTAATTACTCCTCAGGTACAACCTGCTGCTCGCTGAGTCACTCACTCTATCTGCTCAATAGCTCTGAACTGCTCCAAAGAACTGGAGCCTCGAGGGTATCTATGGGTCAGATTGTCAGAAAATTTACAATTGGCAGCTCGTCAGAAAATGTACAATTGGCAGCTCTACACATTAAGGAAATTCTCCTAAATTAGGTTGAAAAATGAAGAATACCAGGTATATCTGAGTATATCTGTAAAGGCGAATTGTACATTATCTGAAAATCTCACCCACATGGGTCAGATCGTCAGAAAATGTACAATTCACCTTCGCAAATCCTCTCAAATAACCCACATTTAAGACAAAAATAAAGTTCAAAATACAGGTCAACCTAAGAATTTAATGAATGTGTTCAGCTGCCAATTGTACATTTTCTGGAAATCTCACCCACAAGCTGTAGTAGGGTCAGATCATCAGAAAGTGCACAATCTACAGTTCTACACATCTATCAAATTCTGCTAAATTAGAGTGAAAAGTGATAAAAACTGGCTGTATCTGAGTGTATTCTGTACTGTATTCATTCATTAAATCTGTCTGGTTATGTTGAACTGTATTTTTAACCTGATTTTTAGATTGATGAGATAACATCAATCTAAATGGATGATGTCTGTCAATCATTGATAGCATCTTGGGTCCTCCCATCCTGGATATCAGTGTGAAGAATCTGTTGATTCTGATATCAGCAGATGGGATCAGAATCATGCTGGTAAAGGCCGGGAGGAGAAGAGTATGGCCTTTAGGTGTGAATTAAACGGTAGACCATGTGTGAATTCAGTCGTACTAAAATGTAGTATAAGGTATAAGGCGTATCAACGGTTTTCTTCTGTACTGTAGCCATTTTCGTCGACACAATAACAGAGCGGCCAGGCCAATCTCTATGAGAGTGATTCTTCGACGGGCTTGATTTATGAAAATTCCATCTTGGGAATGATTTTGTCTACCTAGTAACTTAATGTGAATGTTTTTCTCGACCATGAAGCTGCTTTAAAGAAGATATCATTAATTTATAATGTTTACCGATAGTATACATACTCAGTATGCATACGCTACGGCTTTGTTATGTCAACCCTGCCGTCAATTTCCGACCGCCCACGCCGTCTGGTGTCAGTACATGCGACAATTGTGTTTGACCGAATTAAAGCAGCAAAGCATAAAGATTCCATAAATGATATGTAAATTAGAAATCTATCAAGTACTGCATCCATAGAGATTCTCTCGTTATTAGATAAGTCTGTATGTCTAGGAAGATTACACTCTTACCTGGCCTTCTACTAGAGCAGTCTGGGCTTCCCTTTATACATATGTCTGGCCTTCTCTGCAGCATCAAATTTTATGTCAGACAGATTTTCGCCGATATATATCTGTATTCGTCAGCGAGAAACAGTGTTTTTCATTGAGAAATGTGAAAAATTGAGCTTTATATATTTTTACACCCATGGCTTGCCATAACCATTGAACTATTTTTACTATTTGCTTTTCTAACAAAGACAACCTAATAGAAATTAAGCATTGAAATGAAATCGCTTTGATGTTAAATGATGCTCTCAACATCAAATGTTTGTGTTTGAGAAATAATTTGAATTTTTAGCACATCTAAGTGTGTCGTCGCTTTTAAACGCAAGCCTCCCTAACTCCCTAACTCCCAAACTCCCTAAACTTCCCTAAATCCCTTCGACTCCTCCAACTTTTTTTTTTAACAACATTTTATTTCGTAGATTTTTCACAATATGACATACGAACATAAATTTGGGATACATCAGCAATATTTATAATTAAGACGTTATTCATACATTGAATTTCATTGAAATTTTTAAAGATTTAACAATTTCTTCTCAATTTACATAATCAAATAAGACATAGTCAATGGGCACGGTTGGGCGTTAGGTCCTTCTATGTTGAACAACACAAAAAGCCCTTTTCCAAACTTCCCCCAACCTCCCATGCACCCCCCCACCCCCCGCCCCCACCCCGGGCCCCATCCCACATGCACTCTCCCCATTGCCAGTTCTTAAGCAGATTTAACTGCGCACTTTCAGTCCTGATTTTGGGGGACGCTGGGTCAAAGGTCAACAACCCTAAAGTGGTCCACACCCATTACCCAACATGCACGGCGGAAGTTACAAAGTCCACTTCCGCTTCCTCTCCCTCAAAATCTCAAGGAGGGAGGAAACGCATTTGGGTGCCATTGAATTGCTCGAGGAGTTTTGTTAGTCAAATTCTGAAATTTATTCCATTTCCTCGTCAGGGTTTTTATTGTGTCTCAACATGATTTTGCGTCAGCAATTGAGTTGATTTATTACTGAGAATAAAGGGGGTCGAAATGGTTCTTCGGATCAAACATTTATTCTCTAAAGAGGACTGGTTTGATGTGGAAATGTTGTGAGAACTAATATATGGGTCAAGTTTCCAGAAAATGTACAATTGGCAGCTCTACACATTTAGGAAATTCTCCTAAATTAGCCTGAAAAATGAAGAATACCGGGTATATCTGAGTATATTTTTATATCGCATTGATTTAAAGTAGTTATTTGTTATGTTAAACTGCATTTTGAAGCTCATTTTTGTCTTAAATATGGGTTATTTGAGAGGATTGGTAAAGGTGAATTGTACATTTTCTGAAAATCTGACCCATATATGAAGTGTTATTCTCTTGCTGCCTGATCCCATTTAGAACTGACACACTTGTGTGCTGCAGTATTGTTGTGAGCCCAATTAAAAATCCTTACCGGGGATACTGTGTCCATTCAGCATAGCGAATATGATCTTTTACCTTTCTCTTCCATCCTTCTTCCTCTCCAGAATCCAGGATATATATATTATACTTATTTCATACATAGGGGATCCGTTTTAGGAAAAGGAGTCATAAGTCGCAAAATATGTATTTTGAGATATCATCATATTTGGAAAGACGAGATCAAGCAGATTCCAATGATAGTGAATACTAGGGTACCTAACCTAAAATTTCTGTATTTTAAGTTTGATATTTTTATTTTGGAAAAAAAAGTGTGCAATGTTTCTGGCTGGGTAAACCAGTGAAGTAACTAAATATACTCGATACGAAGGCCTTCAAAATGCAATGATTTATTTAATACAATGTCCTGAAATTTGTTACACGGATGTATATGACTACAAGTGCTAAACCCTCTGAACAGCAAAACATTTCAATAAAAAAATCTTGTAGAAAAAACACTTTAAAAAATATCCATTTTGCGACTTATGACTCATTTTCCTGGGACACATCACATTTTTTTATGATGGACAGGTTGTCAAAATGAGGAAAGATAATAATAATAGACATAACCAAAGTTTGAACCAATGCAACACCTTAATGGGGGTAGGTTACAAGTGAGCATAAAATGTGTTGCGTTACAGGGAAATGAGTCACAAGTCACAAAAAATGTATTTTGAGATATTATCCTATTTGAAAAGATGGGATCAAGCCGATTCTAATGGTACTAAACATTAGGACATATAAGTAGGGTTTCTATGATTTACGTTTCATATCATTATTTTTTTTAACAAAGTTATTGATATTTCTGGGTGGACAATTACTAGTAAAGTAGCTATGTATACTTTATATGATGGCCTTAGAAATACAGGGATATATTTAATACACTATATTGACATTAGGTACATGTATTCACTGTACAAACATCGTTCAGCAACCCGAAAACGATAACATTCCAACTAATACCTTCTGTGAATAAAACACTTTGAAAAATTAGATGTTTGCGACTTGTGACTTATTTTGCTGAAACACATCACAATTATAGTATAACCCGTACCTTTCAATCAACACATACCAGGTTTAATATTCTGGTTAAATCACATTTTGATCGAAAAAACAAGACACAAATGAGAAAACCTTTGCTTTTTGACCAATATTAATTGAGATTGCAGCTTTTAATTTAGAAGTGAAAAGCGTATCACTCTTCTTCAAGTTGAACATGTTGATTGTATTTGTCTAATAAAAACTGGCGGCAGGATTTGGATTGGTTTCCATGGAGGCTTCGCTTGTCGACTTAGTGTCATGCATAATTGTTTCTCCGTCCATTTAGCTTGAATAGCCGCCATGTTGGATGCCCCATTACCTGTCCTACAATAGGGGAGTTGAATAGCCGCCATGCTGGATGCCCCATTACCTGTCCTACAATAGGGGAGTTGAATAGCCACCATGCTGGATGCCCCATTACCTCTCCTACAATAGGGGAGTTGAATAGCCACCATGCTGGATGCCCCATTACCAGGCCTACAATAGGGGAGTTGAATAGGCGCCATGCTGGATGCCCCATTACCTGGTCTACAATAGGGGAGTTGAATAGCCACCATGCTGGATGCCCCATTACCTGGCCTACAATAGGGGAGTTGAATAGCTGCCTTGCTGGATGCCCCATTACCTGGCCTACAATAGGGGAGTTGAATAGCCGCCATGCTGGATGCCCCATTACCTGGCCTACAATAGGGGAGTTGAATAGCTGCCATGCTGGATGCCCCATTACCTGGTCTACAATAGGGGAGTTGAATAGCCACCATGCTGGATGCCCCATTACCTGGCCTACAATAGGGGAGTTGAATAGCCACCATGCTGGATGCCCCATTACCTGGCCTACAGTAGGGGAGTTGAATAGCCACCATGCTGGATGCCCCATTACCTGGCCTACAATAGGGGAGTTGAATAGCCACCATGCTGGATGCCCCATTACCTGGCCTACAATAGGGGAGTTGAATAGCCACCATGCTGGATGCCCCATTACCTGGCCTACAATAGGGGAGTTGAATAGCCACAATGCTGGATGCCCCATTACCTGGCCTACAATAGGGGAGTTGAATAGCCACCATGCTGGATGCCCCATTACCTGGCCTACAATAGGGGAGTTGAATAGCCACCATGTTGGATGCCCCATTACCTGGCCTACAATAGGGGAGTTGAATAGCCGCCATGCTGGATGCCCCATTACCTGGCCTACAATAGGGGAGTTGAATAGCTGACATGCTGGATGCCCCATCACCTGGCCTACAATAGGGGAGTTGAATAGCCGCCATGCTGGATGTCCCATTACCTGGCCTACAATAGGGGAGTTGAATAGCCACCATGCTGGATGCCCCATTACCTGGCCTACAATAGGGGATTTGCAAGGGAGACAATTACACAATTGAATACAATGCTTTAGGGATATGTACAATTGTAGATAGAAAATGTACAATTGGCAGCTGTACATATTTAGTAAGTTCTGCTAAATTAGGCTGCAATTTGGTCAATACTAGGTAAATTTGAGTATTTTCGGCCTTGCATTGATTCCAGCAATCTATTTGGTTAGTTTGAACTATATATTTTTGTCAGTAATTTGGTCTATTTGAGAAGTTTGGTGAAGGTGAATTGTGCATTTTCTGGCGACTTCACCCATATAATATAGAAAATGACAATCTGATTGAAAATACAACCTATGAACAAGTTCTGTGGAAGGCAACATAAGGTTTAACAAGTTGATGTACCAAGAAGTTAATGGGTCAGATTTTCAGAAAATGTCCAATTGGCAGCTGTACACATTTAGTATGCTGATGCTAAGTTAGGCTGCAATTTGGTCAACACTAGGTAAATTAGAGAATATTCGGTATTGAATTGATTCTAGCAATCTGTTTGGTTATGTTGAACTGTATTTTGAACTTTATTTTCGGCTGAAATTTGGGTTATTTGAGAGGATTGGTGAAGGTGAATTGTACATTTTCTGAAAATCGGACCCAGTACATACTGAAAACTGCTAATACAACCCCCCTATAGCTAGGGATGGTTGTCGCGCTAGAAAACTGCTAATACAACCCCCCTATAGTTTGGGATGATTGTCGCGCTAGATTGCACCCATGCAAATTACCCAGCCTTCACCAGCCCCTCCACAAGTGAGACTCTGGCCACACTCTGTCAGCGAATAATCTAGAAAATTGAAATGTATTGTTGTCAAAGCGTTCATTAGTGTTTGGCGGCGCCGGCTTTTATGGCTGACAGAGGGTTTGATGGATGGGTGGCAGCGGTCGGGGGCGTGGCCGGTGTTTTCACTGAAACTTATCCACTTAATATGCGCTTAAAAAGTGGGTTTTTCAATGTGTGTGAGTGAGTGCGTGAGAGACTGGTGTGTGTGTGGTGTGTGTGGTGTGTGTGGGGAGGATAGCTTATGCTTTAAACCGTCACCAAGTGCTTATATAGCTTTGACTCAACTGAAGTTTTGTTCCCTTGTATTTAGCAGTTCATTCAGTAGTGTATTCTCATTCCGAATATGTTTATATGGATAGGCCTAGGGGGATATCATATATAATAACTAGCTAACAGTAAGTATGACTAATAATATGTGCTAATACGTCACTTGTCCCTGTGCCGGACAGTTCTTCCCGCAGGTCCCACTACATTTACTACAATAATAATTTTCTGTTCTTTAAAGAATTTTAAAGAATTTATTTCCCGACATTTTACATAATTTATTACCCGAAAATTTAACAATGCGATATTTCTCATTCCAAGAAGCAAAGATATTTTCAGATTACATCTAGGATAAATATTTAGCAAATTCATAACACAATTCAATGATAATAAGATATACTCGCACAATAAATTACAGCTACTTTTAAAATGTCTTCTGCGTTAATTATTTTTAACCTTTTGCCGGGACTGTATCGCATTTCACTCCTTTTCTTTTCACTGGTTTTTGGAATAGGCCATACATGTATGGGCCGGATTGTCAGATTTTCAAAAAAAATTACAATTGGCAGCTCTACACATTTAAAAAAGTTCTCCTAAATTAGGCTGAAAAATGAAGAATACCGGGTATGTCTGAGTATATTTTGGTGTCGCATTGATTTAAAGTATAAGTTCTGTTATGTTAAACTGCATTTTGAAGCTCATTTTTGTCTTAAATTTGGGTTATTTGAGAGGATTGGTGAAGGCAAATTGTACATTTTCAGAAAATCTGACTCACATACTAAATTAAATAACATTACAAAGCATGTATATGATAAATTGTGCGGGTACGAGTGTGAGTTATACCCTGCCCACACACAGCCGATTTGTCCCCCGATTGCCCCCCGATTTAGGTCTCACAATGAATCCTATGAGTTCATTTCAAACCCTGATTTATGTTTTTGAAATATATAACATATAAACCAGGATTGAAAATGAAATCCTAGGATTCAGACCTAAATCGGGAGGTAATCGGGGGAAAAATCGGACTTGTGTGGGCAGGGTTTTAGTGAGTCAGATCAAAGATGTGTGAGCGTGGGAGAGTATTGTGATGATGTGTGTCGTCAGCCCATCCTCATGTAATATTGACTCCTGAACCATCCCTCATGTAGATGGGCACGCCTGACATCACTGGCCTCAAAATGTACAATTCATCTTCTCCAAACCTCTCAAATAACCCACATTAAACTGAGAAATGCGGTTCAAAATGCATATTAGGGTCAGGTTTTCAGAAAATGTACAATTGGCAGCTCTACACATTTAGGAAATTCTCCTAAATTAGGCTGAAAAAATGAAGAATACCGGGTATATCTGAGTATATTTGGTATTGCATTGATTTAAAGTATCAGTTCTGTTATGTTAAACTCCATTTTGAAGCTCATTTTGGTCTTAAATGTAGGTTATTTGAGAGAATTGGTGAAGGCCAATTGTACATTTTCTGAAAATCTGACCTATTAGCGTAATAAAATAGGTTTTACTTAACCTTGCACTCTCAGCTAACGTTGGTCAAAAAGTACAAAATTTCACTTTGTTTTCCATTCTTTTCCAATCCATCTATATGTCATATAAAGTTTCAATATATATAAACTGTATTTTGAACCTGATCTTCGTCTTAAATCAGGAATATTTGAGAGGATTGGTGAAGGCCAATTGTACATTTTCTGAAGATCTGACCCATATATGTCTGATAAGAATAACGAAATATCCCGAAGAAATACAAACAATGACAAGGTTATATATATATATATCCCACCAGTAATATAGATCTAGCGACAAGTACTACGGCGAGAGTAGTGTATTACCCTCGCGTAGGAGTTTGAGATCTTGCACATTATAGCATCAATCACCCATTATACCACCTGTTTTGTTTATATCATCTTGATTCGAGTAACTTTAAATACTTTCATTGATCTTTAAAAACTTAAATCACTATTAAAAATCATGTTGTATATTATATCTTTTTCATTTGAGCAGCATGAGATTACTATGTTCGCATGGAAATGTTCTCAATAAAATTTCTTTAAAAAAAAAGATCAGTCTTATTACAAATTAACCAGACATTATATGAAAATAATCATTAAAGTATGCAACTAGTAAAGTGTTTTTAATGTCCTCATGAACACAACTCTGGTCAATACTGCATAACACTATAAATAATTCCTAACAATTCGACGCAATGAGTTATCAACAATTCCTAATTTTGTATTATAGGTCACCCAGAAAATTATTCCTCTTATAAAAAATTCTTCCCGTGGGGAAATCGTTGGCCTTGTAATAAAATCCAGCGTAATAAATTAAAATCTGAAAAATAAATGGGGCGGGGATGAATTAACCTTGCAAGAGCCCTAACAACAATTCCATGCAATACATTTTTAATAATTCCTAAATAGGCTGAGGGTCATTCTCCGCCCCTGAGGTGAATAACACAAGACAATTCTCATCCATCTTGATTAGTGTCCCGCTGTCCAAAGGTCCCGGTTCGGGGCAGGGGGGCAGGAGGGTGGGGAGGACAAGGGGAGGGGTTCAAATTTCAATTTCTGTCTGTTTTCTACAAGGGATGACAAATAAACGAGTCGGATTTTCAGAAGATGTACAATTCGCCTTCACCAATCCTCTCAAACAAACCAAATTTCAGACGAAAATAAAGTTCAAAATACAATTCAACCTGACCAAAGAGATAGCTAGAATCAATGCTGTGACGAATATACTCAGATTTACCTAGCGTTGACCATTTTCGAGTCTAATTTAGCAGAATTTACTAAATGTGTAGATCTGCCGAGTGTACATTTTCTGAAATCAGACCCATAAACGCAACAGAGGGCAGGCCAGAAGGCATTGTGTGCCCACAATAGCCCCTAAGGACTGTCGCTCCCTCTAGGGGTGGGGGGTAGCACGTGTTAGAGGGAGTTATGGGGGGCCCTAGCGGTGGTAATGGGAAGTGTGGCACTTACAGTGTGAGGCGATCAAGGGTCAGAGGTCAAGGGGGTGCTGACCTCGGCGCCCTCTTGTCCATCCTTAAACACCCCCTGCCCCCTGCACCCCCACCCCGTACCCCACGCCACTACCCCCAGAGAAGCCCTAGAGACATTTACCCCAGCATTTAGCTGCCTGGGTCACTCATAGCCTATGGTAATCACTTGATGGACAGAGTTTCTGTTTATGCTTTAAAGCTCGTGATTGGACTGGTATTAAAGCATATCTCAAAGCAACCCTGAATGCATTGTTAGATTCACACTAATTATGATTATGATATTGGTAAGAAAAATTTGTATACTATACATGATCCTACACATGGCCCACTATAGCCAATTGGTAAAGGAAAGTTGATTGTCAGGATTTTATTTCACGGATAGCTCGTTGTATTATGTTTTAGTGCAGCGAAAAAACCAAAAATATATATTGTGTCACTAGTAATATCAATTAATGTAATCGTTTAAATTGTACATTGTTTTGCTCATATTATGGTTTCAGATGAATGAAACGTACCAATTTATTGGAATTGTTGTCTGAAATAAAATATGTTTTAAAAAAATGCTTGATTTTGTTCAAGAAAAGTTATTGAATAATCGTTAATTGTTGGAATAAAAATGACGCATAACCTTCCTCACATGTATTATGAACGAAATGAATGGTATCACGGACATTGGGATAATGTTGTGCAATAAAATACGTCTTAAAAGAAGTAGTTAAGCATTTACACATTATGAGCAGTCTTTATGATCTATCTGATTCATCGATATGTGTTTACCTTATACTGTTGAATATTAGGCTGATTTAGCAACCACAACGCTAACGCTAACACTAACGCTAACGTATGTTTTATGAGCACTACGTCATGACTAGGTGTGCTATTCTTAGCGTGCCTACCTGAGATACGGACGTCAATAACGCTAAGAGGCGGGTCAATACGTTCCCAACGTATGTCTATTTCACGCTAAAATGATGGCCAATTGTTATTTCATTTTTATGTACAAATGAGTGTATATAGGTGTTTTTCCTTGTATTCAGGTGTAACACACTACTCACCTTCATGAAATTGTGTATTTTTTGCCCTCTGAACACATCTCACCACCTATAAAACTGATTGACTTCTGCCATTACGTACGGCCCACCTTATTGTGAGAAACTAGCGTTTACGTTAGCGTTGTGCTGTTGCGTTGTGGTTGCTAAATCTCCCTAATTATTAGGCTTTATTATGGACTAGTCCATCCCATTAATGTCAAGGGAACGGCCGGAAGATCTGGGTATAAATCCTAAATGGTACCCAGAGACCTGTCTACCTGTTTGTCACATATCTGTAAAACCCTTGATGAATAAAAGATTGTTTGTTCTATTTTACTCTAAAATCGTCGCACACTATGCCACAGAAAAACATCTTCTGCTGATCCTTACTTGATATTGAGTTTAGATAATTGAAGCTAAGTTATATCTGAATGAAAATGACCTGGAAGAATAATTTGGTATGAATTTTTCGTTTTACCAACCATAATCAACATAATATTCATCTGCTAGCTACATATACACAGAATTTATAAAGGTTTCTGGACATGTATTATACATAATTATGAATAATGAATTATGAAGATATTATAAAAAAAATTGAAACATAAATATATCAAACATCAAATATAGAAAGACATTTGAATCGGTTGGATCTCATCTTTCAAATACGGTGATATCTCAAAATCCATTGGTTGCGACTTATGTCGTCTTATTTTTCGAAACACATCACTAGTAGTTAGTAAACCATGTATTGAAGGTTAATGTAAAGTTAATGATTGTATGTATTATGTCATTAGAGGTATTGTAAAGGCCAGCTGTCCCATTTCGATCTATCAATAATTGAAATAAAAATCTTAAAATAGTAATAAATGATGCATAAAGCGGTGTAGGGCTTGTTGCGTGAATGCGGGTAAAGGGGTGCACCCCATCCTCTCGTAGCCATAACCTCTGTGTCCCTAACTACCCTTTTACACCATTTACCCCCGCCCTATCCCTTTCCACCCCTTCCCCCACCCTCGGGCCCCCCTAGTACACAATGTGTCATCCCCACAGGGACACCCGTCTCCCGTCCCGTCCCTCGACCAATTATCATTGTATGCAAATGAGGTGCGTGTTGGACGCTGCCCTGTGACCCGTGTGCGGCGGCCATCTTGTATTTAACAGGCGCCCGGGTACACATCTGCTGAACTAATTCTTAATGTAAATGGGCGCAAGAGCCAGTCCTGTCGCTCAATTCTACCTCCCGACAAGGAAACCTGCTATTAGAACGTCAGGCGTGGTTAGCTTCACGCGTGACACCTTTGCTGTACCGTCAGGAGCGGACAGGGCACCTTGTAACAAACAGGGGGGTGCTAATTTAAGGTGGGATCCCACTGGATCGCTTGTATCTGCGGTCATTGCTCGCTCTTGCTGCGCTTGTTTATCGGGCGCTTGTCATTCGCTCTTCATTTGCTAATATTTTTAGCGCAAGACAAGCGCAGAGCGATTCTACTGCTTCGCTTGTTTCCTATATGAAATCAATAGCAAATGCGGTTGTGCGCTCTCACTGCGCTCTTGGTCTGCTAGTTTAACAGGTAGAAAGAGCGTTGTGATGCTGCGCTCAAATCAAACACGTCAGATATTAGCGCAGTGTCAAAAAGAAGCGACTACGTACAATTTTAAGAGCGTATAGAAAGCGCAATAACCGATTCTATGGGACCGCTCTGGGTTCGCTCTGAGTTCACTTGTTAGGCGCTTGGGGAAATAAAACTAGTTGCATGTTTGTCTTAACAATTGTGATGTGCTTCAGGAAAATCGGTCACAAGTCGCAAAATTGATAAGTCATTTATTCACAAGATCTCTTTGTAGGAATGTAATGATGTTTAGGGCTGCTTAGCGCTGACAGGGAACTTTATAACAAACAGGGGGATGCTAACTAGAACTTTGCATGATTGTTTGTTTTAGAATTATAGTATACCATATGCCTATGATAAATTATTTTAGTAAAATCAGTAGGAATTTCCTGCTAAAGGAAGGGAAGTTATATTACCTAGCCATGTTAAAAGTAAGGAGTTCTATATATATAAGTGTTTTTATTTCTCATTTGCTATACAGTTACATGAATTATATGGAAAAAGGTCCGTCTCTTTCTTTGAGAACATATAGGTCTTCCAAGAGTACGCAACAGTTTTAAATTGTTTAATAATTTTGTAATGACTGCTTTCCTTATTTATTTTCATCATATCAGATTGTTTCATATGACCTTGATATAGCATCTAGAGTTGATTTTGATAATATATCTATAGTTGTATGGTGTTTTTGATCATATCATTTTTTTTTATTATTGCGATTTAGATCAACGTGTACTGAGACAAGTATATTAATTGCATAATGTCTGGCTGAATAAAAATCTTAAAACAAACAAATTCAACAATCTATCATTATGTGATGTGTTTCAGAAAAATGCGTCATAAGTCGCAAAAAATAGATTTTGAGACACCATTATATTTGAAAAGATGAGGTCAAGCCGATTCCAATGATAGTAAACAGTCTAATGAAATAATGAGTATTTCTAGATTTTAAGTTTAATATTTTCGTTTTTGAAAAAAAAAGTTTCCAATATTTCTGGGGGTCACTAAACACTAAAGTAACTAAATATGTAGTCCCTATGAGGACCTTTAAAACGAAAGGATATACTACATAGATTGTCCTGGAATTCGATACATCGATTGACATAACTACAAGTGACAAACTCTCCAAGAATCAGAACAATCCAATAATGAGATCTTGTGAAAAAAACACTTTGAAATTGCGACTTATGACTCATTTTCTTGAAACACATCACATATACTAATCTAGTTGAGCCAAAATCTTGGCCCGGCAGAACTAACCACGAAAAGGGGAGTCGGTTAAACAAGTTTAAATAAAATCTTTAAAAAAAAAGTACCCTACCCTCATGCCCCCCCCCCGCCCCAATGGCTCACGTCAGCCTCGCTTTGGCAGCAGCAGCCTCATGTTGGTGATAACCTCCAAGCCATTCATCAGTTGGCCTTCAGTGCCGTGGCCTTAAGAATTGTTCAAGTTTGCACCGCTTGAAATAATTAGTAAGTAGAAAGGGAGGGGAAAGATTGATGATTTAAGCCTTATTTGATGGCAATAAAGGGACGGGATGAGTTATGAAGTGTCACGTTTCCCTCTTGAACTTTACTTCCACTGCCGCAATCAACAATTTGTGCAAAGGTTTAGGTGTGGGAATATTTTCAGAAAATGCACAATCTTCAGTTCTAGATATCTATCAAATTCTGCTAAATTAGAGAGAAAACATGATAAATGCTGAGTATATCTCAGTGTGGTCTGTATTGTATTCATTCAATAAATCTGTCTGGTTGTGTTGAACTATATTTTGAACCTGATTTTCGTCTTAAATGTGGGCTATTTGAGAGGATTGGTGAAGGTCAATTGTACCTTTTCTGGCGATTTTACCCAGGTGTGGGAATATTGCGGCCACTGCGGGCAATTCAAAGGATAGGGTACTTACTTAGTTTTTAATTTAATTTTTTATAGCTTTTTAGTATTATTAGATGCAGTTTTATAGTTATCGTCATTGAAATTTCATTAGAAAAAAAGGCACATAAAACCTAAAACCTGTTAAAGCTGCCGACTCAGTCAAAATCAAAACTTTTTATTCCCATGTTTTCAAACCCATCTATAAGTCATTTGACCAAACTTATATCATCAGAAAATGTACAATCATCACCTTTAGTAATTTCAGCTAGATTCAACTGAAAAATTTTTTAATGATGAATACTACAGCTATTACTGAATATATGTGATATTGCGTTGACACATATAATGGGTGTGTTAAACCGTAATTTGAAACTTATTTTGGTCTTATATCAGGTTATTTGAGAGAAATGGTGAAGGTGATCTGCACGTTTTCCGACGACCTTGCCCATTTGCACAATGCATTTGTATTCATACGAAGGAACCGAAAAGAGTAGGACTTCCCCCACACAATATTCCCTTTCCTGAGCTTGTACAACAGGCCCCTGACCTCACAACTACCAAATACCCAGGGTGTTTACTTTATAAGTAGTATAAGAGTTGAGAAATATCTCCGGGAATAAGTGGGTCAGATTTTCAGAAAATGCACAATTGGCAGCTGTACACATTTAGTAAATTCTGCTAAATGAGGCTCCAATTTGGTCAATACTAGGTAAATTCGAGTATATTTGGCTTTGCATTGATTCTAGCAATCTGTTTGGTTAGGTTGAACTGTATTTTGAACTTTATTTTCGTCTGAAATTTAGGTTATTTGAGAGAATTGGTTAAGGTGAATTGTACATTTTCTGACAACGTAACCCGTATACGATGTTCACCATAGTAGTATACGAAAACAAAACTTAGAAGAAGGTCATGTTATAGCTCAAGCCGCCTAGAAATGTACAAATAGTAGTTATAGAAATTGATTAAATTCGCTAAGTTAGGCTGAAAAGTAATACAATGAAGAAACAAAAACTGGCGATGAAAGAACAATGAACACTACTATCTTTGATAGTAAGAACTTTTACACTGTTTAATAGATAGAGGTATTACGTAATATTTAAGAGCCGGGAAGAGGGGGTATAGGGATTTCAATGTTAATATATTGTACTCATGACAATGATCTGGACAATAAAACAAATGTACATCGCTTTCATCATAGTAAAGGGAATATAACTTGTAATGAACTAATTGGGTTGCTCCAGGTAGATCTGCTAAGGCTGAGGCAGTCATCCCAATTCTGTCAGATGTAATTGTAATTTGAACGAGATCAGAATAAAAATACAATATAAATATACAAAAGGTATATATCTGAAACCAGTTGTTATTGTTCTGATTGAAAACATTTTTACTTGTGTTGAACAGCATTTTGGGAATATAGCTTTTGTCCTTTTTGTTGTTTCAAACATTTGCCTTTATGTTCAATATCTGCCAAACAATTCTAAATTCTTCCCCTTCTTGCAAAGTTCGGGAGAACTGATCGGCCATCTTAACATTATACTTACGACTAACAGTTACTTCAAAGGTATCAGAATAGTGCTTTTTGTTAACTATATTTGTAGTTTATCAAGGCTAAGTAGTATACCCACAGACAACGGTTATTCTTTGAAAATGATATCATCTCGACAGAGAGTTACTTTAAAGGTATAAGAATAGTGCTTTTTGTTAACAGGGTATATATCCAGGCTAGGAATTCAGTATACCCGGAGAGAACGGTTATTCTTTGAAAATGATATATCTTTCGTTTCCTTTATCAAAGAAGTTATTAAGAAATATAGATCAATATAATACGGTGAAAAAGTAATAGTAAAAGATTACCATAAAAAGGCATGAATATATTTGATGCAGTCTTCAATTTTCCAATTTTGGTACATATGTTCATGCTATGAAAAGCGTTAAGCACACCAAAAATAAAAACATTTGTGAATAAAACACTGAAACATAGGAATTTTGCGACTTATGACTTATTTTCCTGAAACACATCACATTTTGTATTCTTGAGAACGAATATCTACATATCGCTACCAGAAATTAAAAGGTACTCTACATGTGCTTTTAAGCAATCGATATACAAGAGTACCACTCCTGAATTCTAAGTACAAAAAGTGCCTCAGGCTCTATAAATGAGCTGCTCATGAGCACGTTGCAAACACGACATAACTATGCCACAGTGGGTGTGCCTCCATGTACCAATATAAAAATTGATAAATTGATTTGGTGGCCTGAAATGAGAACGTTTCTGCCCTATCTACTTCACTGTAGCTCTTGAACAGTGTGTTTTAAGGTGAGAAACACTTCTATATAATTATATATGGGTCAGATTTTCAGGAAATGTACAATTGGCAGCTCTACACATTTGGAAAATTCTCCTAAATTAGGCTGAAAAATGAAGAATACCAGGTATATCTGAGTATATTTGGTATCGCATTGATTTATGAAGTATTAGTTCTGTTATGTTAAACTGCATTTTGAAGCTCATTTCCGTCTTAAATGTGGGTTATTTGGGAGGATTGGTGAAGAGGAATTGTACATTTTCTGAAAATCTGACCCGTATATTCATTTAGGGCGAAAATAAAAAAATATTTAAGTTACCTCAAAATTAAAAATACGCCTTCATGGATGAGTTTCAGACGTTATCACATTTAAAAGTCAGTAGTAATAATAATCAACAAGGTGAAACAAAAAGAAAAATTAAGAGTTCATTACTGCTCGACACAGACCCCTATAAGGGTCAGATTTTCAGAAATGTACAATTGGCAGCTGTATACATTTAGTAAACTCTGCTAAATTACGCTGCAATTTGGTCAATACTAGGTAAATTCGAGTATATTCGGCATTGCATTGATTCTAGCAATCTGTTTGGTTAGGTTGAACTGTATTTTGAACTTTATTTCAGTCTGAAATTTGAGTTATTTGAGAAGATTGGCGAAGTTGAATTGTTCTGAAAATCTGACCCATAACTAAACAAATAAATCCAATAGTTTCAAACCAACAGTCTCTATGTATTGTGAATAGAACATCTTCATAGTTCTCACTCAAAATTTCTTTCTGACGTGATAAAACAAAGCATCAGCTCTTCACTGTATAGACTAAAAATTTAATCTAATTAATCTTTTTAAGGTATTACCAAGTTATATCAAGGTTTACGTTTGTAATTGAATAATCACAAAAAGCGCCTGTGACTATTGGCAATACACGCTCCCTTAGCCATTGTTTGGAATCCTAATAGAGATTCCCTTTCCGTCTCCATACTAAGTATTCTCCTTTTTAGATGGAATCATATCACTGATGCGCCAACCATACTAATTAGACTTTGTGTCTAAAGCCAGCATTCTGTTGTAGCTTCTGGTTCTCACTAGCTTTTTGTATGTATGGGGGTCAGATTTTCAGAAAATGTACAATTGGCAGCTCTACACATTTAGAGAATTTTCCTGAAAAATGATGAATACCGGGTATATCTGAGTATATTTGGTGTTGCCACGGACTTGAATTGTCATTACAAGTCCGTGGTGTTGCGTTGATTTATAGTGTCTGTTTTGCTATATTAAACTATATTTTAAAGCTCATTTCTGTCTTAAATATGTTTTTTTTAGACAATTAGTGAAGACGAATTGTACATTTTCTGAAAATCTGACCCATGGGCTAAACACTAGAATAGGGACGATCTGGTGTTCTATGGAATTTATTACATTTCACACAATTTGGGGATTAATAAATACAAAGGTGCAATGTTTTCGTCAGTCTAGGCTCAGAGTTGAGAGAGTTCCTTCCCACTGAGGGAATGGCCAGGGTGGTCACCAGATTGTATACAACCGGAAAACAAGTATATCGATTTTTTTAAAAAAAATTACTAACTAGACTTTCAGAATAAATAATGATCACAGTATAGGCTCAGAGTTGAGAGAATAACTCAAGACTCAGGGAAAGCCTCTCACCGCAACCGCAAAATTCCGTTAAAATCCCATTAGAAATCCAAGGCGGGGAAAGCCATCAGCGCAGTAGGCGTCCAATCACTGACATACCATTCTTATCTGATCTGAGCGGCTGTGAACCTTGACTGTTGAGAGAGTTACAGGTTATTTTATTTAAGAGAAAAAAATAAACATAGACATGCAGATAATACATATATACGGAAGTAATTCAGTAGATTTATGTGTATGCCATATAAAATAAATTGTAGTGAATGTGTGGGATAATTAGTGAACGGTTCCTGGGACATGACGGATCAACCGGAAGCTCCGGGTAGTCAAGGGTTACCGCGGGACATTTGAACAAAGCTTTTACCAGATCGATCGGCAACTTTGAAGAAGCATCAGGCCAGAGAAACAGAACAATTTTTTTTTTAAAAACAACCTTTATGTTAAGTTTGGTATCTTTATTCACTAGCTTTCGGGCTATTTAGGTGCCCTTCATCATTTATAAAAAAAAATGAAAATCTTTTGTTTTGCACTGATTTTAACTTCGAGTAGGCCTACACCTTTAGATTAACTGAAATAAATACCGAATAAACAAAAAAATCAAATCAAATCATTTCAAGTGTACATATTCTTGGACCTCAGACCGATATTCTACCTTTCATTTAACAGTGGGCTGGTGTTAAGGTGCGGAGTATTTCACTGTAGACCGCCCGCTCTGCCTAAGTGCCAGCATTTCTCCTCTCAGCGCTCCATTCTGCATCCTAATATTACCAGGCCTTAATTAAGTCCCAGTCCCTATAGACTTTTAGGTAAATTAAGCTAAAAACTCCTTGGCCAATCTATCCGCAGTGGTGATGGCAAGTTCTTTCTCCATTGTGAAGGTATAGAGTTAAAGGGTTGGGGCAGGGGGGCTGGGATAGAGAAAGGAAGGGGGGTACAGGTGTGGTATGACATTGCCATTCCGTATTCCTACCCCCAGTACACAGCTATATACTTATACATGTATGTATAGCAACATGGAAGTAAAGATAGAACCTAGATTAAAATATGATTCTCAGGACACTATTGCACTGTCCTTGATGGTTTGTTTTTTTCGTGGCCCACAAGCTGAAAGGCGAGTGGGTTACAGGTGGGCTACAGGTTTCATCTCAGACAGTGCAAAACGGTCCCTCGTACCACATTCTCATTAGGTTCTATCTATATGTGATACAAACAGTACAGTAAGATGATTATTATCGTAATAGCTAAGCAGGAAGTTTCAATAGGGGGTGTGCATGTGCCACTGCGTATGTATTTACAGTGCATCATGGGGTGGATTCTGTGGAAATCTGACATGAAAATATTTGGCAAGATTTTTTATCGAAAATTGCAAGAATGTTTTCACTAATATCATAGCTTTTATAAATGATCAATAAAAACAAAATGCACGATGGGAAAGATGGAGACGTGTGTCATGGAAATATGTATGATACAGAAATATTGATTTTAGAGCGTTGATAAATAGTCCCATGCTGAACATAACATGTTTTCCATCGATTTTACAATGTACCATTATAGGGCGACTCCACTGTAGAAAAAAAACGGCGCCAACAGGCAAAACGTGTCGCTGACATGCCTAAAAATTCGGCGCACAAAAATCACTAGTGGAAGAGGGGTAAAATAGGTTGTCGGCAACACATTTATGTGTTGCCAACAAATGCAAAATATCTAGCTTGATTAGATATTTCGTCGCAAAAAATTCGTCGCAGCCGTTTTTCCAATAGTGGAGTCCCTGCTTTAGCCCCATAATTCCATGCGAATCAAGATTCAAAATGGCGGCTATGCAAATCCCCTATTGTTTGATGTTGAAGAGGAACAAAAAGTTACCTAGCAAAAGTCGTCTGCTCCTGAAGAACGTCTTTTGGTGTCAAGGTCATTGCCTACTTTGTGTTACCTTGGTAATGGGCTATGAGGTGCTAATAGTCATCGAGCCCAGGCAGACGTTTCATGAACACAAATGGCGGGAAGAGCGAGTCGGTCCGGCCTTGCTCAGAGTTACTCTTGCATAAATCCCTGGGGGAAGACAATGGCGAATCGTTAGTGTAAATATTGTAAGGGTTATATACATGGGTCAGATTTTCAGAAAATGTACAATTGGCAGCTTTACAAATTTAGAGAATTTCGCCAAATTAGGCTGATAAATTTTAAATACTGGGTGTATCTGAGTATAGTTGGTGTTGCATTGATTTATAGTGTCTGTTTTGTTATGTTAAACTACATTTTAAAGTTCATTTCTGTCTTAAATATGGGTTTTTAGACAATTAGTGAAGACGAATTGTACATTTTCTGAGAGTCTGAACCATATAGCTAGCAGCGAGAGGTAGAGGTGGTGGAGGTACTGATGATAGGGTGGAGAGAGGTGGTGGAGGAGAAAGTGGTGGAGGGGAGAGGTACTAGTGTGTGGTGGGATGTTGGGTGGTAGTGTCGACTAGAAAGGAAGTTGGGGAAAGTAAGAAAGTTGAAATGAAAGAAAGACACAAAAGGAAGAAAGAAAAGAGACAGTTCTAGCGAGAGGGAGAAATGCTGAGGAGTTGGGAAATGTGCTAGCTTGTGGTGTGTGTAGGTAGGTCAAGTATTCAGAAAATGGACAATTGGCCTTCACCAATCCTCTCAAATAACCCAAATTTAAGACAAAAATCAGGTTCAAATAGAGTTCGACATAGTCAGATCTATTTAATGAATACAATGCAGAATACATTCAGATATACTCAGTATTTATCATTTTTCACAATAATTTAGCAACATTTGAAAGATGCGTATACGTTTAGATTGTACATTTTCTCAAAATCTGATCCGTGTAGGGGCGGGGTGGGGGTGAGTGGGGACGGGGGGGAGGGTTAGAGAAAATTCAATTCAACTTATTTCAACATATCATTCATTTGCACCTGAATCGTACAAAAAGGAGACATGGGTCAGATTTGCCGAAATTGTACAATTAGCAGCTGTACACATTTAGTCAATTCTGCTAAATTAGGCAGCAATTCGGTCAATACTAGGTAAATTCGAATATATTCAGCACTGCATTGGTTCTAGCAATCTGTTTGGTTAGGTTGAACTGTATTTTGAACTTTATTTTTGTCTGAAATGGGGTTATTTGAAAAGATTCGCGAAGTTGAATTGTACATTTTCTTAAAATCTGACCAACATACAAGAGGATTTGCAGGTGTTCCACTATGTTCCTAGACTACTGAACATTCCCACTTATACCAACTTCAAATTGCAGCGTAATTTAGCAGAATTTACTTAATCTGTACAGCTGCCAATTGAACATTTTCTGAAAATCTGACTCAAATACACACCCTCCTTAACCCGATTGACAGAAGTGACAGAAGTCCCAAGTTTTAATGCGTGTGAAATGTTATATGGGGAGCAGTGGTTAATAGGGCTGATTACACTAACAAGGCTCTCAGTGATACCCCGGTTAGTGGACGGGCCCAGTGATGAGTGGCTATAACTGTTCATATGACACCCATCACTGACTTCTCAACTTCTGTCAGGGCAGCTAGTGAACATCTGGTAGGTTGGGCGCTGCATGTCCCTCTGCGTTAGGGACCGTCTGTGATATGCAAGGGAAAAATGAGTCGGAATGAATAGATTTTGAGATTTCATCATAATAATTTGACAAGGTTAGATGAATTGGGTCAAACAATGTTAACATTTCTGTTGCGTTACAGGGAAATGAGTCACAAGTCGCAAAAAAGTATTTTGAAATATTATCATATTTGAAAAGATGAAATATTAAAGCCGATTCTAAGTGTAGTAAACAATAGGACATATAAGTAGTGTTTCTATAATTTAAATCTGATATCTTTATTTTAGAAAAACAAAGTTATTAGTAGTTTCGGATGGATAATTACTAATAAAGTACCCAAACACATTCCATAAGATGACCTTAGAAATGCATAAATATATTTAATACATTGCCTTGAAATTGTGTACACACATCAATGTTACTAGCGACATTAAGTACCCCTAAAATTATGATAATTAAGATATCTTATAAATAAAATCGCTTTGAAAAATATCCATTTTGCAAATTATGAAGAGTCATCCTGAGACACACACATTTATAAAAAAAAAACTTAGTTAAAGTGCTTCTGCACTACTGGCTTTCCCAAACCGGGACTAGGAGTCTTAATGGGGTTTTCTTGACATTTTGCTGTATGGAGGGGGAGGCTTTGAGCCTGGACTGTAAATCATAGGCATCGTCATTAAAGGTTAAGGGCCTTGTCCACTAAGACGGTTTTCATGCGATTTCCATGGAATTTAGTGGGATATGGCGGGAAATCGCATGAGAACCGGCTCAGTGGACTAGGGCCTTTACAGTCTTGATTAGTTGTTGACAATACGTCGCTTCCGAGATCGGGTGTTATCGTGTAAAAGGGGTAGGAAACAACTATTTCCGACGCAGTGCTTTCGGCACATACACTTCCGGTTCCGTAGCTAAGAAGTACGCAACATGACGCGAAGTTTCTGGCTACTTTCGTTGGACTTAATAAATTTCTACAGGGTTTGGAATTTACATGCTCTGATTATGCTAGACAGGTTAAAGGAACTTTGATTAATGTGCGATTAAAAGGTTGATCGCCATGAAAGCATTAACAAAAGGAGGCGGAAGTGCGTATATCGTTGACGTACGTCATTGTCGTGCTATTTCTACCTCCTTTTGCTCACTAGAGAGAGTTAACACCCGATCTCGGAAGCGCCATATTAGCAGGGATTTCCACTTTAACAATCTAACCGATTGCTGGCCTTTGACAGGAGGTGGAGATTGTAACCTTGACATTTTGCTGTTTGGTGCAGTTTGCAGGGGTTCTCTCAACTTGGAACCTAGACTGTAAATCTGACGCATCTTCCTTGAAAGTTTCAATCTGAATTTGCGTTTGACAATTAGCAGGGACTTCCACTTTAACAAAGTTGCAAAATGTTTACCACTGATCCGATTTTATTGGAATAAAGTGTCAAATGTAGCTACATCGCTGAGCATTATGATAGAAGTAAAGAAAATAAGCTTTAGGACATTCAAATTTAGGCCACCCTATGACCACCCCTTTCTCCAATTTAGCACAAATAAAAAATCTCCCCCAATTAACAGGGACTTCCACTTTAACAATCTGACAGATTGCTGGCCTTTGATGTGGAGGTGGAGATTGTAATCATCCGCTCAGACGGCCATATATATAGAGCTTCCTACGAGGTGCACTAATGACCTTTTATAGGCTCTTCTGCTGCATTATACGCCAATGACACCCAGCTACTGCTCTAAGTGGATTGCTAGATAAAAGTCCATATAATGCCAGCCTAAGTAGCATTTGAGTAGGGTTCTCTATGTCTGGTCTCTACTCACTGTTCTTAACCCCACTTGAACCCCCACGACTGAGCCCCCTGACCCAGCGCCCCTTCCACTATGTCCCCCCCCCCCCCCCTTGGTCCTGGGTAAGACCATAAAGTGCCTTTATGTCTCTTTTTTCTGTCTCTCACTCCCTTCTTCTCTATCTCTATTTCCTGGGTAAGACCATAAGGTGCCTTTCTGTCTCTTTTCTCTATTTCTTATGATCATATGGTATGATCATAAACTGTCTCCCTCTCAGCTCTCCTGCCCTTGATATAACCCAAAAATGTGTTGATAAGGGCGTTAAGCAACCAATCTCACTTACTCGCTCCCTCTCAGCTCTCCCGCCCTTGATATAACCATATAAAATGTGTTGATAAGGGCGTTAAGCAACCAATCTCACTCACACACTCCCTCTCAGCTCTCTCGCCCTTGATATAACCATATAAAATGTGTTCATAAGGGCGTTAAGCAACCAATCTCATTCACTCACTCCCTTTCAGCTCTCTCGCCCTTGATATAACCATATAAAATGTGTTGATAAGGGCGTTAAGCAACCAATCTCATTCACTCACTCCCTTTCAGCTCTCTCTCTCTTGATATAACCATATAAAATGTGTTGATAAGGGCGTTAAGCAACAAATCTCACTCACTCACTCCCTCTCAGCTCTCCCGCCCTTGATACAACAATATAAAATGTGTTGATAAGGGCGTTAAGCAACCAATCTCATTCACTCACTCCCTTTCAGCTCTCTCTCTCTTGATATAACCATATAAAATGTGTTGATAAGGGCGTTAAGCAACAAATCTCACTCACTCACTCCCTCTCAGCTCTCCCGCCCTTGATATAACCATATAAAATGTGTTGATAAGGGCGTTAAGCAACAAATCTCACTCACTCACTCCCTCTCAGCTCTCCCGCCCTTGATATAACAATATACAATGTGTTGATAAGGGCGTAAAGCAACCAATCTGCCCCCACCAATCCCCTCCCCACACATTGTCTGGGCAAGGGCTGAAAATAATGTTAGCATCTTCATTATCCTTTTAGGGATCTACAAGCCATTTGACCAACACTTTGGATGATTTTGTCCACATGTTATCAGAGTGAGTGTAAGAGAGAGGCATAAGATTCAGTAACTGTCCACCAGGTTATTTTCACAAACGGAAATGTCAACTGACATGAGTCCACAGGAGTTAAATGTTCCACCATCATCATCATAGTCTCTCACCAATATCTTATGAATCAATTTTGATCACTATCGCATTCACCCCCATGCAGTAATCTTTGCTAAAGATTAAAGGTTGAATTGTTATAGTGATAGTATCGCATGTGGGTCAAAATTTCAAAAAATGTACAATTGGCCTTCACCAATCCTCTCAAATAGCACAAATTGAAGACAAAAATGAGCTTCGAAATGCAGATTAACATAACAGAACTGATACTTTAAATCAATGAGATACCAAATATACTCAGATATACCCGGTATTTTTCATTTTTCAGTCTAATTTAGGAGAATTTACTAAATGTGTAGAGCTGCCAATTGTACATTTTCTGAAAATCTGACCCATGTATGCTTTTTGTAAAACCCTAGGACCCTGCCCACACACAGCCGATTTGCCCCCCGATTGCCCCCCGATTAACCGAACTACCTATGTAATAAGATCCACAAATAAAAGAACTTGAACTGAATTGAATTGATTTGGGTATCTTGATGAATCCTAGGATTTCATTTCAAATCCTGGTTGATGTTATTTCAAAAACATAAACCAGGACTTCATGAAATCATAGAATTCGTCGGGAGACCCGCAACGGGGGGCAATCGGGGCCAAATCGGCTGTGTGTGGGCAGGGTTTAAGAGGCAGTATGGCTAATCGATCAACCTGAAAAAAGGAGAAATAAAAGCTTAGTGTTGTTTGAAATATAAGACCAAAAGAAGGAAGCCAGATGGTGAGAGGGAATGGATGAGTGACAGTCATGGATAGCCCATGAAAAGTGATATTTGTCATCATTTACTGGGACAGTTATTGAAGGGCAATATGAGCAATGTCTTAGACACAGTCTTGCACTTCGACATTTGAAATCTTCAAATGCTAGGATCTGAACGTTACAGGCAGAACAAGTTCATAACTTCTGCAAATAGGCGATGTTCAGCAAAATGGCAAGAGAGAGATAGTCAAATGTCTTGGCCGTAAAGAAATAAACAAAAAAAGAGAAAGAAAGTAAGGAGAATTGAAAGGGCCGAGGGAGAGATCTGGCCTGAAATGAGAGGATAGAGGGAGGTGTGTAGGGGGGGGGGGGCGGGGGAGAGGGAGAGAGGCGGGCAAGAGAAAGAGGGGGAATAAGGGAAAGAGGGAAAAAATAGAGGTACACATACATAGTTAGGGTACCTGAGTGACATAGAGAATAGATATATAGAAGAGCATTTGTTTACCTAGTATCTGTACTATATGTAATAATGGATCGGTTGACTGTATATTAAGGATGCCTGTACTACCTATAATAATGGATCGACTGACTATATATAGTGACACACAGTATCTGCTACATGTTCATCTTTCGGTTAAAATATCTATACTATCTGTAATAGTGGATCGATTGACTGTATTTTAATAGCGCCTAGTATCTGCTACATGTTCATCTTACCGGTCGAAATATTTCCTAGCTAGTTTTCCACATACTGTCTCATATTAGTCCATTGTTTCCATTCGTTGCTACATAGTAGCTCTCATCTCATAACCATACCCAACACTGTTAGTCTTAAGATTTTTATTTTTTCGTTCTTCTCTATGTAACAAACCCATCTATTATTGTAACGACTAAATGCAAGTAAGACGGCATTCACAGGAAGACCTGCCTGTAAAGTCAGACCTGACCAACCAAGTTGTAACAACACCATCGATTACAATAAAAGAATTTTGGAATTTGAATTTGAATTTGAAGAGGTACAGACAGCGAGATAGACAGAGAGAAAGGAAGGGCGGAGATTAACCAGGGGAGAGAATGAGGGACGGAGGGACAGAAAAAGAGGTGAAAGGGCATAACCTAACAGACTGTTTGAATCAAGGCAATACTAAAAATATTCAGATATACCTAGTGTTGATGATATTTCGGCCTGATTTAGCAGGATTTACTAAATGTGTTGATCTGCCAATTGTACATTTTCTGAAAATCTGATCCTAAGGGACAAAAGGCACTGACTATAAGAAGTAAAAAATAGTGAGGAAACAAAGTGGGTACTGAGTGAAGACGTTAGAGTTATGCTTGTCCTGTCACGCTCGATCACATGCTGGGCTACATGGAGTCCACGGGTCAGAATTTCAGAAAATATACACTTGGCAGCTTTACACATTTGGGAAATTCTCCTAAACTAGGCTGAAAAATGAAGAATACCGAGTATATCTGAGTATATTTGGTATCACACTGATTTAAAGTATCAGTTCTGTTATGTTAAACTGCATTTTGAAGCTCATTTTTATCTTAAATGTGGGATATTTGAGAGTATTGGTGAAGGCGAATTGTACATTTTCTGAAAAATCTGAGCCCCATGTTAAAGCACAACCCACCACACTCCGCTCCATAATACAACCACTCACACATCCTCCACAGTCACACCATGCCTGTGATTGATACCTAATGTGATGGATTGATGCCCATCCACGACTGATTGATGGAATAGGTAGCATCTATTCCCTCACACAAATTGATTAATTGCTTAACAGACCACTCGATTATGGGCCCTTACAATTCAAGTCAATGCTGGGATATAAATAGAACGGAACTGGAACAATAGGCTTAGTGTAGGGATGAACATGCTGTGTCCAGACGTCTAGGGTTGAGTCAGGCTAGGCTCAGAGCTGTGGCAGTCCCTCTAAACTGAGGGAAAGAATCTCGCCATACTCAAAATGCCATTCTAAACTCAAAATGACATTCTAAACTTAAAATGACATTCTAAACTCAAAATGACATTCTAAACCCAAACTGCCTTATAAACTCAAAATGACATTCGAAACTCAAAATGTCATTCGAAACTTAAAATGCCTTTCGAAACTCAAAATGACATTCCAAACTCAAAATTTCATTCGAAACTCAAAATGCCATTCGAAACCCAAAATGCTATTTGAAACTCAAAATGCCATTCGAAACTCAAAATTTCATTCGAAACTCAAAATGCCATTCGAAACCCAAAATGCCATTTGAAACTCAAAATAACATTCGAAACTCAAAATGACTTTATAAACTCAAAATGACATCATTTTCCCATTCAGACGCCTTCTCTAGGAAAGTAATAGAAGAAAGTTGACGTAGTAGGCGTCCAATCGCATTCTTATTTCATCTGATCATTCATCCCGTTTTTTTAAAGACTTATTTTGGGTCCACCCAGGAAATATTAATCATACCTTAGGTTGACAATAAGAATGTTATTTCTGCCAAAAATATCACTGAATGCGAGAAACTACTCTAATTGCTGTAGTTTTTCTGTAATATTTAATCTCAAAGATGGATATATGGAATTCGGCTCCAATTGTACATTTCTAGGCGACCTGACCCGTATCTATAATATTTCCTTAAGGACTCTCTGGAAGACCTCTACTCTAATCCCCATGAGGGCGGTTCCGGGAAATTATATCATTATTGTGGCTGCTATGTTTTATTCTGGGAATAATAATCAATCAATAAACAATAATCAATCAAAGAATGACAGGAGTTCATATAACCTCAGGCAGAATGTGACATGAATAATGTTTATACAAGCAAAATAAATACTTCTTCCGATTAAGTTCTCTGTTCTGTTGATGTCGCTAGAACTGATATAGGAAGTCTACTAAATTAGGATGCAATATGGTCAATAGTAGGTAAACTAGAGTATATTCGACATTGCATTGAGTTTAGGAATCTGTTTGGTTAGATTGAACTGTATTTTCTTTGTTTGCGTCTGAAATCCTGATCATTTTAGGGGATTTGTGAAAGTAAATTGTACATTTTTTAGCGACTTCACCGAAAATATCAATCAATCTCAATTAACATGAGGTAATAATTTATATCCATGCAACGAAAAGGAAATACCTCTAATTATTACACCCCTGTGCTGTTGCTTCCTATATACCTTCAGCATTGTATGTCACACTTGGTCAAACTGGTGCATAACATGTGAGTTATGTCACCCTGGGGACATACAACAAGTAGGTCCGCCCAAAACGTAAATTACTTCTTTTATTTTTAATTATTTATATTTTTTATCTATTAATGGGGTGTAATAAATATGGAACAAAATTCGGGTGAAGTCTTTACACTTGTTAGTGACCTCGGGAGCACAGAAGATCTCGGCTAACGCCCTCTAACTTCCCGCGCTCCCTCGGTCAATAACAAGTGTACAGACTTCCCCCTTGCTAGGTTCCATCTATGTACTCTGATTGGGAGAAATGGTTTTCATTGGTATGCCTCTTAGTTAAGGTTTCTGCCCAATTATAATCTCAGATGAGATAAGCCTCATTTGCTGGATTAAACTTATTTAAGCATGGATAATGCGAAGATTAGAGAGTTTGAAATTAAGGACAACTCGGTGCAGCAGAAAGAGCTGAGTCACTTAGAGTCTAGGCTCACAGCCTTTCAGTGGTCCTGGGTGTGACCATAAAGTGCCTTTCTGTCTCTTTTTCTGTCTCTCTCTCCCTTCTCTATCTCTATTTCCTGGGTAAGATCCTAAACTGCCTCCCTCTCAGCTCTCCCGCCCTTGATAGAACCTTTATATGTGTTGATAAGGGCGTAAAGCAACCAATCTCACTCACTCACTCACTCACAGAATTTCAGATCAGATAAGAACTTGTTTCGTCCCTATATGTGATTGCTTGCAGAGATGAAAATATTGTGTTGAAACATAGAGGTATTTCTGCGGAATATTTTCATATAATAGTCAGATTTTCAGAAAATGCACAATCTACACTTCTACACATGCCTCAAATTCGGCTAAATTAGAGAGAAAAATGATAAATACTGAGTATATCTGAGTGTATTCTGTATTGTATTCATTCAATAAATCTGTCTGGTTATGTTCAACTGTATTTTGATCCTGATTTTCGTTTTAAACTTCGGTTATTTGACGGGATTGGTGAAGGCCAATTGTACATTTTCTGAAAACTTAAACCCAGAAGTGGGAGATGGTTCAACTTAATCAAGTGGTAGTCACATGATCAGAACATGACGTAGGAAAAGGCGCGAAGTTTGAACAATGTTTGAAATGGAGTGTATTACTTAGCTAAAACAAAAACCTAGAAATAATGTTCAAAGCATGGAAAGTTCTTTGATATCCTGTAAAGATTGGCACTTTTAGAAATAATTATTCTTCATGTCCTACAATCAAATAAATAGACAATCATAATCATAATCATCACGTAATCATAATAAGGATTGGACGCCTATTGCGCTAATGAATTTCCAAGGAGTATATATGCATCCTAATAGGATTCTGATGATATTTTGCGGTTAGGAGCAAAAGGCTTTCCCTTAATTTGAAGGGACTGTGTTAACTTTAAGCCTAGACTGAGTTAAAACCTTAACATCAACCGCATATGGGTAAGATTTTCAGAAAATGTACAATTGGCAGCTCTACATATTTAGGAATTTCTGCTAAATAAGGCTGAAAAATGATAAATACAGAGTATATTTGACTACATTTGGTATTGCATTGATGAAACGTATCAGTTCTGTTATATTAAACTGCATTTTGAAGTTTATTTTTGTCTTAAATGTCGGTTATTTGAGAGGATTGGTGAAGACGAATTGAACATTTGCTGAAAATCTAACCCATATCAACTGAGATAGCTCCCTGGTGGTCGTTATGCAAACAAATCAATATGGCCGCCATCAGAAATCAAGAATGTCATACCATCCTTCAATTCTCCCTTAAGATTGATAAAATAAAGACCTTTACTGATTAAATCTATCAACACCATACAAATCCTTATTACAGACAAATGTAAAGATGCTATTTCATTATCCTCAGAAAGGCAATTAATGGCTAAATAAGCCTTAATTATGGGAAACCATTTATTTCAATTATCAGCATTCGTCATGAAGGAAAATGTTTGGGCTGGAATTATTTTTGCAGGCCCAGAAGTGATAATAGGGACAAATTGAAGACTCCAAAAAAAGGACTGATCGCTCATGCCAGGGTTGTGAACCCGTCCCAAAGCGTTTGGGGGAAGATGAAGATCATTAATTATTTAAACTGAGGTTGGATGGCTTCAGATCCCTGCAGCTGGGTCAGATTGTCAGATAATGCACAATTGGCAGCTCTACAAATTTAGAGAATTTTGCTTAATTAGGCTGAAAAAAGATGAATAACGGGTACATTTGAGTATATTTGGTATCGCATTGATTTAAAGTATCAGTTCTGTTATGTTAAACTACATTTTGAAGCTTATTTCTGTCTTAAATGTGGGTTATTTGAGAAAATTAGTGAAGGCCAATTGTAAATTTTCTGAAAATCTGACCCAGCTCCTTCTCCGCTTCCCTTCTCCTCTTCCCTTCTTCCCTTCTTCCCATAGCTCAGCCTACTCCTCCTCTCCCATGTGATTTAAACACAATGACCCAAGAAGGCAGCTTCAAGAAGGGTTTGGTTTTTATGTAACCAATACTCTGTGTCAGAAACAGAAGCCTATCCATCTCGCCTTTAAGGGTTTGGTTCGGGTCAAGGCAGACCTATTTGCGACTTGTTGCACCAGAAAATGTCACTAATTATTTCAGTGTTTACCATCATATATGGGTCAGATTTTCAGAAAATGTACAATTCACCTTCGCCAATCTTGTCAAATAACTCAAATTTCAGACGAAAATAAAGTTCAAAATACAGTTCAACCAAATCAAACAGATTGCTAGATTCAATGCAATGCCAAATATACTCGAATTTTCCTAGTATTGACCAAATTGCAGTCTAATTTAGCAGAATTTACTAAATGCATACAGCTGCCAATTGTACATTTTCTGAAAATCTGACCCATATATGGTCACAAACCAGTGCCTAATTATTGGACTGTTTTGCTATGTGACATGTGATAAGAGACGGTTGTTTGGTCCCGTTTATCAGAAACATGTACACTATACCATCCACAGTATATTACCATTAATTAACAGAGGTGAAATGAGATAATCAACAGCTGAAATTTTTAAATTAGATTTGAAATTAATTAATATAAGACCATATGGGACCCTTCATATAATAACTTCATTACATTGCAGAAGAATGAGTGATACATTGACAAAACCTTTTTTTCTGCTTTTTCTGCTTTTCTGCTTTTCCACGCTAAATGGTAGATGTTGCCATTACCTATGGTGAACCGGTATTATGTATTATTATAATATAATTTCTAGATGAGTATTTCAAAAACTGTCTTCCTTGGAACTGATGTCGTCGGTTATTGTCATTACATACATACTGGCCTTTAATGAAATAGGAAATAATACATCATATACTATATTCTATTCATTGGAATCATATTTCAATGTTAAAAATACTTCATAATTATTATGTATCATAATTATGTTTTTTCTGAAAATGATTTAGAACAGGTACATCTGATTACAGCATCCTGCAATGTAATATCATCTCCTGAGTAAAAAAATATTAAATCTTTAAAAAACGGATTTTGAGATTTCATCCTATGGATATAAAAGGTGAGATCAGATAGAGCTCAGCGATGTAAAACTTAAAATCTCTAATAAGAACTTTTAATCTTTTATTTTTTAACAGAGTTATATTCCTGTGCAGATAATCACTAGTAACATAGTGAAATGTATTCCCTTAGGAAGTCCTTTGAAATGTACATAGAGGAGTATTCAGTACAGTCTCGTAATTTGGTACAGGTATGAAAGGACCAATCAACCAAACATATGAGAATATTCTTACAAAGAAAACTTGAGAATAAAAGACGTTGAACTATATAAATATGGCGACTTGTGACTAATTTTTGTGTACCACATCACAACTTTAGTGAAAGTTTCTTTGACTTGTTGGGTTTGCACTGCTTGAGGCAGTTAAAGCCAGGAGTATTTATATTTAAAGAGTGAAATGTACTATTCACCTTCACCAATCTTCTAAAATAACCCCAAATTTAAGACAAAAATGAGGTTCAAAATACAGTTCAACATGATCAGACAGATTTATTGAATGAATACAATACAGAATACACTCAGATATACCTAGTATTTATCATTTATCAATCTAATTTAGCAGAATGTGATAGATGTGTAGAACTCTAGATTGTGCAGTTTCTGAAGATCTTACACATATATCAAGATGAAAGGGTTGGGTGTGGTATAACAGTTGGCTTTGTTACAGACGGCTTATAGATATACTCTTCATATTCACTTAAGTGCATAGAACAAAACAGAACATTAGAAACCCTTTGTTGTGGTATAAATACTGCACCCTGTTGACACAGGGCATCCCTCTTCACTCATGGTTAGTGTGTGTCAGCATTTTCTTATCTTGGGGCGACTCCACATTTTCTAATAGTTGATGTTGCTAGATGAAATAGGGCTGTATCCCTACGCGTTTCGGTCTAAGCGGTGACCTTCTTCAGAGGAATGACAGAGTGTATTCAAGTGTGGTATATATAGTAGCTAACATTTTGACACATTTTGACACATTTTGACATATAATGACACAATTTAATGTTGGTATATGGTACTAGGTATATCCGAGTACATTTTGAACAATACAAGAGGCCTGCATTGCATCTATGCCCTCAGCTTAGCGCCTCTCGAGATATCCCCACAACGGTAATAACGTACAAATAGTTTGTGGATGCGTTGTAGGGCGACTCCACTAGAGAGAAAATCGGCGCCGACAAATCTTGTTGTTGCCCATTAATTTGCTGCATCAAATATCCATACAGAAACAACAGTTCCCAGAGAATGTGGCAACACATCTGACACTCCTTCATTTGCGTTTTCATTGCAAACATGAAATGAACTGATGTTAGTGGGCAAAAAAAAAATTGTCACCGCTGTTTTTCCTCCAGTGGAGTTCCGCTCTTAGATTTGAGATTATCGCTTACAGGTCCGACAGACAACTTTGAAATTTGCTAGTGTATTATTGACTTTTATTTTTCTACGCAATTGGTGCCCGTCATCGGGGAAAAGAGAAAAAGAATATGAATGATCGGGGGTTACATTAACAGATGTGTAAAACAGGAAGTTTATAGCTAATCTCCCTGACGATGTTGGTGATGTAATGCAGGTGCCCACTGCCTATTGCGCCTCTCGAGATATCCCAACATCGGTAGTAATGTACAAATAGTTAGTGTATGAGTGAGAATGGTTGCTTTATCAACACATTTAATATGGTTATATCAAGGGCGGGAGAGCTGAGAGGGCGGCAGTTTATGATCTTACCCAGGAAATAGAGATAGAGAAGAAGGGAGAGAGACAGAGAAAAGAGACAGAAAGTCACTTTTTGGTCTTACCAAGGAAATAGAGATAGAGAAGAAGGGAGAGAGAGACAAGAGAAAAGAGACAGAAAAGAGACTTCATGGTCATACCCAGGACCATGTACAAATCGTTAGGGGATGCGTTAGTGTTGTGTTGGTGCATTGTGGTAGCTAAATCTCTCTATTACTGGATGCGTTAGTGTTGTGTTGGTGCGTTGTGGTTGCTAAATCTCTCTATTACCGGATGCGTTAGTGTTGTGTTGGTGCGTTGTGGTTGCTAAATCTCCCTATTGTAGACCCACCTGCCTGCACTTGTGCCCACCTTCATGCAGGGGCTGGGCATGTGGTCAACCCATGATATGGGTGAGATCGTGAGAAAATGTACAATTTAACTTCCCCAATCCTCTCAAATTACCCACATTTCATACGAAAATAAAGTTCAAAATTCAGTTCAACATAACCAAAGAATCATTGCAATGCAAAATATACTCGAATTTACCTAGTTTTGACCAAATTTCAGCCTAATTTAGCAGAACTTTGAGATTTGAGATAACACCATATTTGAAATGATAAGATCAAGCTGATTCCAATGATAGTAAACACTAGGATATTTAATAAGTATTTCTATATTTTAAGTTTGATATCTCATTTTTTTTAATAAGTTTTTAATAAGTTTGCAATGTTTCTGGGTGGGTAATTACCAGTAAAGTATCTAAATATACCCTATACAAAGGCCTTCAAAATGCAAGAATACATTCAATACATTGTCCCGAAATTTGGTACATAGATTCATAGGATATTAGTGCTAAACTCTGTGAAAATCAGAACATTTCAATAAAGAGACCATGTGAAAAAACACTTTGAAAAATATGAATTTGACGACTTGTGACTCATTTTCCTGAGACACATAACATATTATGTAGCCGTGTAGGGGAGGTAGAGGACAGGGATAGACGGTCCACTGTAAACCATCTTAGTAATCATGTCCTTTGCTCTGTCTTACTGTGTCAGAGATCATGCAAATGATTCATTTGTGGGGCGGGGTTGGCTTTAAAAGGTGTTTGGAATGGAACCAGAGGTTAATCTTTTTTTATTTTCAGAAACCAACTTTAAGAGGTTTTTCTGTCAAAGACAGTCCCCCCTAAGATATATTCAATGCAGTCTTACAAGTCGGTACATGTACAACTATAAACACTCACGAACACTCCTACACACAGGGTCAGATTTTCAGAAAATGTACAATTTGCAGATCAACACGAACGGTAACTTCTGCTAAATTAGACTGAAATATTGTCAACACTAGGTATATCTGGGTATATTTGGTATTGTCTTGATTCAAACAATCTGTTTAGTTATGTTGGACTATATTTTGAACCTGATTTCTGTCGTAAATTCGGGTTATTTGAGGAGATGGCTAAGGTGAATTGTACATTTTCTGGCGACTTCACCCAACAAGAACATTTCCACTACGAGATCTTCCCATAAAACATTGCAAAAATATCGATTTTTCGACTTTAGACCCATTTCCCTGTGACACCTTACAACTGTAAAGTCCCTATGTAAACGTATAGCCATCGCATGGTGGAGGTATATCACCTTTTCCACTGCATGCCTCAGTTCAGTACACACACCATTATGAGACGTTTGTGCCCGAGAGAAACAGCGCCCGGACCTTCAAAGTCCATTAATGGCTGGTTAACCGGTAACTGAATAGAAGGGAAATTGAACTTCCATTGACACGAACAAGCTTTGAACCTAATGCCTTTCAACTTCCACCTCATTCGTCTTACCAACCGACCTCAGTCTGACTGCCTTAGATGTGAACTTTAGGGGGATGCACTTCCTATAGTGAGGGGGCATGATTTAGGGCCTGTATTCTTAGAGAACTTCCCGCTATAGCCTCTATGTATGGGTCAGACCTTCATAAAATGTACAATTCGCCTTCACCAATCCTCTCAAATAACCCACATGTAAGACAAAAATGAGCTTCAAATTCAGTTTAACATAACAGAACTGATACTTTAAATCAATGCGATACGAAATATTTAGATATACCGGGTATTCTTCATTTTTCCGGCTTGTTTAGGAGAATTTCCTAAATGTGTAGAGCTGCCAATTGTACATTTTCTGAAAGTCTGACCCATATAGATGATATATAGTGGGGATAGTACCCTTACATCTTCCATACTAACTGAATGACCTTCGTGGGCCTGGGTAGAAGTGGTGGATATCTTTGCTGGCTAGTGCAGAGTTCAGTATTGGGACCAACCATAAGTTATGGATTAGGCTTTTTACGTGTTCCAAGGAAATGAGTCACAAGTCACAAGTAACAAAATTGATATTTTTCTAAGTGATTTATTCATACGATGTCTTTATTGGAATATTCTAATTCTTCCGGTTTTTACCGTTGTCTGTTGCATGAATGCACTGCTAAGGTCATCTTATGAAGTATATTTAACTACTTTACGAGTAAATGCCCTCCAAGAAATATTGCAAACTTCTTTTTCAAAAATAAAAATATCAGACTTAAAATACACAAATACAGATGTCCTAATGTTTACCATCATTAGAATCAGCTTGATCTCATCTTTCCAAATATGATAATATCTCAGAATTCTTTTTTGTGACTTGTGACTTATTATCCTGATTTGTGACTTATTATCCTGAAACACATCACATTTGACTACGTTTATTTTATTTGCCCCCCGATTTGGGTCTCCTGATGAATCCTATGATCTCATTTGAGATCCTGGTTCATGTTTTTTAAATCAGATAAACCAGGATTGGAAATGAAATCATAGGATTCGTCGGAAGACCCAAATCGGGGTCAATCGGGGTCAATCGGGAGACAAATCGGCTGTGTGTACATGGGCAGGGTTTTAGGCTGTCATTTGGTCAATACTTGGTAAATTGGAGTATATTCGGCATTGCATTGATCTAGCAATCTGTTTGGTTATAGGTAGAACTGCATGTATTTCGAACTTTATTTTCGTCTGAAATTTGGGCTATTTGAGAAGATTGGCAAAGTTGAATTGTACATTTCCTGAAAATCTGACCCATATAAAGAAGTTGTACCGTATATACACAGTTTGTATAAGGGGGGCGATATTGTGGGTATTTTCAAGTGTAGTAACAATACACCATAGGTAACCTGGGAAGACCATAAGGGTCAGATCTTCAGAAAATGCACAGTCTAGAGTTCTACACATTTCTCAAATTCTGCTAAATTAAAGAGAACAAATATAGTAACTAAATATCTGAGTCTATTCTGTATTGTATTCATTCAATGAATCTGTCTAGTTATGTTGAACCTGATTTTCGTCTTAAATCAGGTTTATATGAGGGGATTGGTGAAGGGCAATTGTACATTTTCTGAAAATCTGACCCATTAATCAGTTGAGTTAAAAAATGCTTCCCAACAGTATTGTACTATTTGAGGTTTGCTTAGACAGGAACTAAAGATAATTATTATATATCAGTGGCTTGCTGTAAAAAGTTGAGCTACTGTTGTAGACATTCACTCCATTAAGGGACATGTTGCATCAAAGAGAAGGCAAAAAGATTCCTACCTTTTACCTCGCAGCACATCTGAGCATACGATAAGACTTGGCTCACATCTTCTCTGAACGATAATAGAGAGATTTAAAAGGGAGAATAATACACTCAAGAGAGACTTCGGAGGTATAGTGGAGTGGAGAATAGTAGAGAACAGTCTAAACGGGTCAGATTTTCCGAAAATGTACAATTGGCAACTGTACACATTTAGAATATTCTGCTAAAAATAGGCTGCAATTTGGTCAATACTAGGTACATTCGAGTACATTTGTCATTGCATTGATTCTAGCAATCTGTTTGGTTAGGTTGGACTGTATTTTGAACTTTGTTTTCGTCTAAATTTGGGTTTTTGAGAAGATTGGCGAAGATGAATTGTACATTTTCTGAAAATCTGACCCAATAGTGAGTAAGAGGGTGAAGCATACATATCCCCTATTGAGGCTTGGGATGAGAGAATAAGGTAAAAGTAGAGGAGTGTGAGGGGAGGGGGTAGACGTACTGACAGGTGCTTACTATATATAACAATACAGGACAATGACCTGTCTCTATAAGGGTAAGATTTTCAGAAAATGTACAATTCGCCATTCCTAATTTTCTCAAATAACCCATACTTAAGACAGAAATGAGCTTCAAAATATAGTTTAACATAACAAAACAGATATTATAAATCAATGCGATACCAAATATACTCAGATATACCCGGTATTCATCATTTTTCAGCCTAATTTTGCAAAATTCTCTAAGTTTGTAGAGCTGCCAATTGTACATTTTCTGAAAATCTGACCCATAAGATAGTGGACGAGTTGTATTAATAGTCATATGAAAAGCAAAGGCTATAACAGAAATTGCCCTTGTAAAGGAAAACACCTGAAAGGAGTAGAAATTTAGAATTATTCTACCTTTCATCTTTTGGGTCAGATTTTCAGAAAATGTACAATTCAATGTCTCCAATTTTTTAAAATAACCCAAATTTCAGACGAAAATAAACTTCAAAATACAGTTCAACCTAACCAAACGACTGCTAGAATCAATGCAATGCCAAATATACTTGAATTTACCTAGTATTGACCAAATTGCAGCGTAATTTAGCATAATTTTTTAAATGTGTAGAGCTGCCAATTTGCCTTTTACATCATCTACAGAAAGTGTTACTTTTTATCTATAGGTTTCACTTTAATTTCTTCATTATATGACACCTTTCCCCAACATGGCGTGGGAAAAAGCGTTGTCAAGGAATCTGAGGTACAAGGTGCATTACTAACGCTACATAAATTAAAGGTTGATCCGATATGTCTTATTACGTTGTGACCGGGATAAGGAAAAAGATCTTGGCAATGCATTTTAAGAAGAAATAGCGTTTTTCATTACTTTGCGGGAGCGTCTAATCCCCTGCAGGGATGTGTATGAGAGTTTGTCTGAAATTCAGGTGGCAGGATGCAGAGTTGTATTTTTATTTAAATACATGGTGCGCGGACATGCACATACAGCAGACAAAAGTGTGGAGACCTATATAAGGTTTCCCCCACCGTAGTACAAGTACTTAAATATCATTTGAAATTTTGGAGGATTCTGTCAGGTTGATTTTGCTAAAAGCCTTCTTAAACGTCCTTATTTGGAGTACTCGCACGAATCCTTTCTAATGATGACTTCACTTATTATCGCTCACTGGAAGCCGTTTTCATTCAATTGTATCTACTTCAAAGTCTTGTATTAACATGTAACAGCAGCAGAATATTGATAAATTCAGTCCTATAAATCATAACGTGAATAAATCTGGTAAGATTGTCTTTGTGATGATAGCCTAGAATGCAGCTTTAACTGAGACTACCGCTTTAGACCCTGCCCACACACAGCCGATTTGGCCCCTGATTGCCGCCCGATTTGGGTCTCCTGATGAATCCTAGGATTTCATTTCCAATCCTTACTGATGTTATTTCAAAAACATAAAAAAGGACTTGAAATGAAGTCATAGGATTCATTGTGAGATTAAAATCGGGGGGCAATCGGGGGGCAATCGGGGGGCAATCGGGGGCCAAATCGGCTGTGTGTGGGCAGGGTATTATAATAATCATCATCTTGATTACATGGGCTGACACATTGACAGCGGCAAAAGTTTTTACGGGGAAAAGGATCATGATGATATCATATAATGTATAACTACTAAACCGAAGTAACGCGGAGAGGCAAGAGACATTTAGACAGGCCGACATGGTGATCACCTATTAATAAACAGTCTAAATGAGAAGTAAAAGAGCACTGAATTCCTGGTGCTGGGTGGCAGTTTTGAGCGACGGTAGAGTGTTGGTATAATTACAGGGATTGCCTGGTGGATTAGTGGAGATGACACCAGTGTACTGCCCCATACATTGCCTCATACACCTCATTCACCCGACACCGCCTGGATTAAGTGATCATACATACTTCATGTAAACATTAAGTGAGCCGATAGAGAGTTGTAGAGAGCAGCTCTGGGGCCTGTTGCATAAGCTGAGGAAAGGAGAATAATGTTATGGGTCAGATTTTCAGAAAATGTACAATTCACATTCACTAATCCTCTCATATAGCTCACATTCAAGACAAAAAAGAGTTTCAAAATGTAGTTTAATATAACAGAACTGATACTTTAGATCAGTGCGATAGTAAATCTACTCAGATATACCAGGTATTCTTCATTTTTCAGCCTAATTTGGTAGAATTTCTTAAAATGTGTAGAGCTTCCAATTGTACATTTTATGAAAATTGGATCCTTTTCCGGAAATAAGTCCCAAGTTGCAAAATATGGATTTTGAGATATCACCATATTTGAAAAGATGAGATCAAGCTGATTCCAATGATAGTAAACACTAAGAAGGGTCATGACCATGGTTTCTCATTAACAAGCCTTCCTCTACAAATGTATCCCAAGACCGACTCTATTATCCAGAGGTCTGGTTTTCATGTTATCAGATTCTGTCCAATAATTGCCTAATCATTACATTAACCATAATGTATTCTTGTCTTACAGGTGAGTAGGCCTTGTTACGTTACGTTACGTTATGGATATTGCGGTAAGGTTTGCACACAATGTCACCATTTGTAATATTCAAGGTATATCCTCAAATCTTGTTTCAGAAAAGAACGTATGAACGGATGCTACAAGGGTGGCAATTCATTCACTATAATATTATAATAGATAGTTGGAGCTCCAAACCCCAAAATTGGCTACTTTGGGGTAGAAAATTTCCAATGGTACCAGGTCAAAGAGAATGCAATGGGGGATTATGCACTGGGATTAAAACGTTCCAGATGTATTGCAGTTTCCATGGAAACGAATCCAAGCCTGGTTTCAGGCTTAATTCAGTAAATTAACTTTTTATTAAATAAGTATGGGGAAAATATTAACACTTTAACCAAACCGTGTAGGATTCTGGGTAGGGAGATGCTCCTTCGAGATTTTTTGTATTTGTCTTTTGACTCCAAGGTCAAGGTCACTGGCGCTCAAAATATGGCTAAAATTGGGCTATTCTGAGCACTGACTTTTCTTCCATGGAAACATAACGACCCTTTAGTTAATTAATGGCAGCAATTACAAAGTAGTATCATGACCCTAAATCCCCCATTTCACATAGACAATCTTCTACATAGTTAAATAACTATTTCCGATTCATATTTCCCATGGTAATACCTCAAAGTGGCCCACCATTAACCAAATGCCACATTATGACATGTTATGCTGTCTGTATAGCCATGCCTAAGCTCAGACTGCAATATTACCCGCCAAAGCCTCTAATCCCTTTATGGCTTCCATATAATTTGTTTCATTTTCAAAGGATGCATCAGTGAGACAGACAGAAGTTTAGACTTGAGTGGTTTTGGATTGAATTAACTGCTCAGAGGTGCTCAAGCGAGGGGGAGAGTGACTTGGGCTCGTTAAAGCCGGCTCAGTCCGGGCTTTGATGAAAACTGGCAGCCAGCAGAGGCAGCGGAAAAAGATTAGACGAATCTGATGATGTCATTCTTAATGTACGCCATTCTGGGGAGCTGTTTGCCAATTTTCTGTCCAAAACATTAAACATTTCTCAGCTTAGAGATGGTTTGATGGTTTTGCGGTTGGGGCTGCCAAGGTGGGAGTGGGAGGGGGCAGAGGGGAGGGATGAGGGGGAGGTGGGATTGATGGGGGAAAGAGAATATAGGGAGGAGGGGATTACATTTCTCTTATCTAAAATTATCATAACTGGTCCTGGGTATGACCATAAAGTGCCTTTCTGTCTCTTTTCCCTGTCGCTCTCTCCCTTCTTCTCTATCTCTATTTCCTGGGTAAGATCATAAACTGCCTCCCTCTCAGCTCTCCCGCCCTTAATATAACCATATTATATGCGTTGATAAGGGCGTAAAGCAACCAATCTCACTCACTGCACTAAAACTATATCATAATATTCAATACAATTCACATTTTAAATAATTCATTTATTTGAACCTAAAGTTGTACAAAAAGGAGACACTCATCTGAAAGGTCACTTCTAGGTTTCCAGTATGTTCCTGGGATAGACTACTGAACCCACATTTAAGATAAGAGAAATTTAAGGGAGAAAATGAAACCATTTTTTTTATCACATTTAGAAGGCCAAGTACGGTACATTTAACATAACGAATCTTACCTCGTATCTCTATAACTGGGCGTCCATATCATGAACTTTACGTATTTTAAATAATAATAATAACAATAATAATAGATTTTTATTTCCATATCACATTTACAACCAATGTCATACAATGTAGAATTAAAAGACAAAGATGAAGGCCTTCAAAACGCAATGATACATTTATTAAAATGTCCTGAAACTTGTTACATGGATCCATATGACTATAAGGGCTGAACCATCCAGATCGGAACATTCCAATAAAGAGATCTTGTGGAAAAAACACTTTGAAAAATATCAATTTTGCAAATTGTGACTCATTTCCCAAAAAGCACATCACATTTCGCTTCTGTGATGGGAATCGTCCCCCCATGGAAATATTGCAAACAATAACTGAGTGTGTAGCTTTAAGCCATAGCGCTTATTAGGGTCAGTTCCTCAGAAAATGTACAATTCACCTTCGCCAATCCCCTCAAATAACCCACATTTAAGACGAAAATCAGGTTCAAAATACAGTTCAACACAACCAGACAGATTTATTGAATGAATACAATACAGAATAGATTCAGATACACTCAGTAATTACCATTTTTATCTCTAATTTAGCAGAATTTGAGAGATGTGTAGAACTGTAGATTGTGCATTTTCTAAAAAATCTGACCCTTAATATTCAATATGATGTAATTATTTCCCAAGGCATTAGTACCTTATCTAAGGTCTATTTTATGCTAGAACTGATATGGCTCAGTAGCCAGATCCTATCACTCCGTGGTGCCAGCAATAATATCTTTACAGTTGCCACTCCCTGCTGTTGCCATGGAAACCTGATTAGAACTGGTTTGGGGACAGATACGCAACATCTTTCTCCAAATGGGATTATGGCCATCAGACTAATTTTGCGCCGCAATAAAAGCATTGGTACTTTCAAGTTTTAATAAGTAAAATGATTTAGCTGTTTTGTAATACAGTCATTAGATAAATCATTGACACCAAACATTTTCCAATGAAAATTGCATTATGGAGTAAAATAATTTGATTTGGCCGCAACCGATCCAATACATTGACCCATACCGACCCAGCCAATCTACACATATCTCTGCTTCTAATGGGGCTAGTTATACATTGTAGATGTCTAAATGTAGTTTCATTGGGAAGTGTTGGGCCAATGATTAATCAATGACTGTATTGCATTTATTTTTTTGCTAACAAAACATATATTTAGACACCTAGAATGTATCCCTAACCCCATTAGAAGCAGAGAAAAGCCTGTTTACAGATTTGCTGGATCGGTTGTGGCCAAATTAAATTACTTTACTCCATAATGCAATTTCCCGTCATGATTTATTTAAGCACTGTATTACATTTGTAGGCTAATGAAACATACATTTAGACACCTGGAGCATATTCCTATCCGCATTCGAAGCAGAGATATGCCAGTTTACAGATTTGACATGTTTGGTGGCGGCCATCTTGAATATCTCAAATTGCTCATGGTCAGGAACTTCACATCACACAGCAATGTGTTATAGGGACCCAATAGATGATAAATCAAGAGATAAATCAAGAGAAACAAAATCTTTATCTGGGATTTCCAGGTTAGGCTCTGCCACTACCGGACTAATTACATTGCTTCTCGGGCCCCTTAGCCTTCTGAATATGTATCCCAAATTACAAGACTGTGTTGAATAGGTATAGACATTTCAAAGGAAATACTAGGAGACTTCATTTTACTACTTTACTGGTGATTGACTGCACAGAAATTTCACTAATTATTATTTCAAACATGAAGCTATATAGAATTACTTATTAGATATCCTAATATGGACTAAGAAGGGTGCGGTGAGGAGGGAAGAGACTTATGACATGTTGAAGAGTTCAGGGTCATTCTCCGATGAATATAGAAAACTCGCTATTGCTCGTCCACTATCACATGTCCATAAGTCTATTCCCTCCTCACCACAACCTTCCAAGTCCTTTAGGGGTAGACCACAGCAGGGACAGAGACTGAGGTGTATGGAGGGGGACCTCTATCCTCTGGTAGGATTGTCCGTTAAAAGGGCAATTTAGGGACAAAACCAGACGGGAGACCCCAAACATTTGACATCGTTGGAATCCACCTGATCTCCTCTTTTCAGATAGGGTGGTATCTCAAAATCTTTTTTGTGAGATATCAGGCCTTTTTCTATAATAGAGCGACTCCACTAGAGAAAAAAGGGTGGCGACAAATTTTCTTGTTGCCCGCTAACATCAGTTCATTTCATGTTTGCAATGAAAATGCAAATGGAGGAGTGTCAGATTTGTTGCCACATTCTCTGGAAACTGTTGTTTCTGTATGGATATTTGTTGCAACAAATTAGTGGGCAACAACACAATTTGTCGGCGCAGTTTTTCTCTCTAGTGGAGCCGCCCTATAAGACATCCCTCTCCATCACCGAGGCCATTGCGTGGCCCAAGGATAAAGACACATCACCTGAACATGTATATCTCTCTACCTCCATCATCACCGCAGTAGCGGTAGAAGCTGTTATCTCATGGCCTTATCTATCACTTATAGCACCCCTGCACCTGTCCCTCTATACCCTATACACCACTACCCTGGTATGGGGGAGTGACCGATGGTCAGTGAGTGGTGATGGATAGGACCCAATGACCAGTACAGGGTAAAGTGACCAATAGTCTGGTACTTACATCATCAGTCTGTTCTACAGCTAAAAGGTGCATTCACGGATAAATGGGTCAGGTTTTCAGAAAATGTACAATTCAACTTCGCTTATCTTCTGAAATAACCCAAATTTTACATGAAAGTAAAGTTCAAAATACAGTTCAACATAGCCAAATAGATTGCTAGAATCAATGCAATGCCGAATATACTCGAATTTACTTAATATTGGCCCAAATTGCAGCCTAATTTAGCAGTATTTACTAAATGTGTACAGCTGCCAATTGTACATTTTCTGAAAATAGTTATTTTCCTCTTTATTCCTTTATCACTAGTGCTGTTGAGTGGAAGATTGGAATTCTGAGATTTAAGAAGACATCTATGGAGGTTTGTTTGTAAAAAATCATTGAATCATTGAACCTATTCATGAATTCAAAACTTTCTCCACCATCGTGTTCTACATGGGTCAGATTTTTCAGAAAATGTACAATTCGCCTTCACCAATCCTCTCAAATAACTCACATTTTAGAGAAAATTGAGCTTTAAAATGCAGTTTAACATAACAGAACTGATACTTTAAATCAATGCAACACCAAATATACTCAGATATACCCGGTATTCTTTATTTTTCAACTTAATTTAGGAGAATTTCCTTATTGTGTAGAGCTGCCAATTGGAGACTTTCTGAAAATCTGACCCACATACATTGGCAATTACAGGTAGATCTGAGTATCAGATGAATACATGGTTATTAAAGGTATCAAGGTAACCATGAAGGAAATATAGGCTAGGCTCATAACCTATCAGATGAGATAAATTCTGCATGTCAATGGCTTTTCCGACCCTGGAGTAGGTCCACCACTACCGCCCTAATTGGATTTTAATAGTGTATTTGGGTTAGTGTCCCTTAGTTTTAAGGGCTCTGGTTGGCTCTGGGCCTAGACTGGGTTGAAATATGACTCCAATATAATATGCACTGCTAACATCAGACTCTGATAGTGGTTCATGTTTCTAATACAGATGATGTAAAAGTGTATAAAATTGACTGACTTGATGATGAATCTTAGATACTTTGACTTTCTAAATCTAAATCAGTTCATCATAAATATGAAATATGAGCTATTGCCATTATAGAGCCTCCCCGGTACCTCCATCCTTCCTCCCCATGAGGAATGGACTAGGGGGACCTGATGGATCGATCGGCCATAATGCCCATCCACCATCACCCATCTCACTATAGAGTGACAAATAGGGGATTTGCATAGCCGCCATCTTGAATCTTGATTCGCATAGAATTATGGGACTAATGGTACAGTGTAAAATACACAGAAAACATGTCATGTTCGGCGTGGGATATTTATCAATGCTCTTATATCAATATCCATGTGTTATACATAACACAAGGTATAGAGTGACAAATAGGGGATTTGCAGGAGTCGCAATCTTGAATCTTGATTTGCGTGGAATAGGGGAGTGGCATAGCCGCCATTTTGAATCTTGATTCGCATGGAATTATGGGACTAATGGTACAGTGTAAAATACACAGAAAACATGTCATGTTCGGCGTGGGATATTTATCAATGCTCTTATATCAATATCCATGTGTTATACATAACACAAGGTATAGAGTGACAAATAGGGGATTTGCAGGAGTTGCAATCTTGAATCTTGATTTGCGTGGAATAGGGGAGTTGCATAGCCGCCATTTTGAATCTTGATTCGCATGGAATTATGGAACTAATGGTACAGCCTAAAATCTATAGAAATCATGTCATGTTCAGCATGGAATATTTATCAATGTTCTAGTATCAATATCCATGTGTTTTACATGTTTCCATAACACAAGCCTTTATCTTTCCCATCATGCATTTGTTTTTCATGAATGATTTATACAAGCTATGATATTAGTGAAAACATTCTTGCAATTTTCGATAAAATATTGCCAAATATTTGTATGTCAGATTTCTTTCGAATCGATCTCAGCATGCACTGCAGTAGACATGTGCAGTGAGACATTCAACTCCCCTATTATGGGACACCATATTTCCCATCATGCATTTTGTTTTTATAAATCATTTATAAAAGCTATGATATTGGTGCAAACATAGTTGAAGTTTTCGATAAAATTGTTGCTAAATATTTGTACGTCAGATTACATCAGAATCTATCCCAGGATGCACTGTAAAAGACATGCGCAGTGGCACATGCAAAATCCCCTATTGGGTATTTGTGATGTGTTATAGGAGAATGAGTCACAATTCACATTTTTAAACTGATCCCGATGAAATGAAACAGATTGGAAACAATTCCATATATGGCCACATTTCATCAAATCCCTTTCAAAATTTGAAACCATTGTATCTTACCTCTAATAAAAAAATCAATTGTTATGGACCATATCAATTACCATATCATTATTACTATATATCAATCCATCTTCTATCAAAAATGTGAAATATTAATTTGAGACATCTTTGTCGGGAATGTAATTCAACAAAAAAGCAAAAATTGTTTCTGTACTGATTCAGTGTTTGTAATGCAAATAGATACTGATAGATAACCTTGATAAATCGCTATTTTATGCGACGTGTAAATATAGATCTGTATGCTGTTTGTCATGAATAGAAACGTTTTTAAACAAAAGTGATGTGTTTCAGGAACAGATATCGCAAAATTCATATTTTTAAAAGTCATTTATTCAGAGGAGCTCCTTTTTGGAATGTTTTCATTGTTGGGGTATCTAATTATATATAGATAGGTCTTATGAATACATAGACCAAATTTCAGGAATGTGTATTAAATATATTCATGTATTTCTAAGATCATCCTATGGAGTATATACATTTACCTACTTCACTAGTAATCGTTCACACACAAATATTGAAAACTCAGAAATAAAAATATTAAACTTAATATATAGAAATACTTATTTAATGTCCTTAATATTGATCACCATTAGAATCGGCTTGATCTCCTCTTTTCAAATATGATGGTATCTCAAAATCATTTTTTTGCGACTTGTGACTCATTTATGGGTCAGATTTTCAGAAAATGTACAATTCGCCTTCACCAATCCTCTCAAATAATGCAGTTTAACATAACAGAAATCATACTTTAATTCAATGTGATACCAAATATACTCAGATATACCCAGTTTTCTTCATTTTTCAGCCTAATTTAGCAGAATTTCCTAAATGTGAAGAGCTGCCAATTGTACATTTTCTGAAGATCTGACACATATATCTAATGGCCCTCTGCTCGGTTTCAAATCAATTGAGACGGAGGGTCAAATCGCACGAAACCCCAAAGGGGTGGAGTGTGATTTGACCTGACGTTGAGATCGATTTGAAACCAAACAGAGGGCCATTAGATATTTATTACATACCTATTTATCAATCCATTTGTTATATTTACCTTCTTAGTCATATTTTTCTAGACGAATTATCAGAGAAAGGTCTGAACCAATCAGATTACGTTATTTGGGTCATGCGCTTCCATGACAACCCGTATGGCATTGGTATGCGATTTGACTTTTCATATGGAACCCCCGTATCATGACATTAGAATCATGTATGAATGTAATAATTTCCTGAAACGCATCACAAATCATAATTACAATCTATATATATATGTATCCCTTCTCAAAATATACCCGATATTGCTGTTGTACAGGTTTACAATGGCTAGGATCATGCAAGGCTTGTGTGGCACTTAAAAAGCAATTTATTTGAAATAAAAAGCAATTTGCCTGCCTCTTGTTTCCATTGTTCTATTCCTGTGCAACTTAATCTATGTCAGATTTACGTGTCTGCAAACGTCAGATTTCAATAAAATATCAGTTCCTCGAGCTAAATGGGTTTTTTCTGAGTTATCGTGAAACTAGATCACTTTTTCTTTTTTTTTTTTTTATTAGAAACGTTTATTAATCGATACACAAAATAATATGACGATATACAATCTATTCTTGCAGAGTACAGTGACATGTGTATAATTGGTGGGAAATTTATTGGTAGGAACTTAGGTATAATTGGTAGGAACTTTAAACAAGTTGATATGTTTTTTTGTTATAATTTGTTAGAATTAATGAGGGAGAATCATTGAGTTATGCTGATACAGAATTGGTTTGAATATAATGTAAATAAACTACAATTTGAAACCATATAATATGGGTTTGAACCATATTTGGCGTATTGACATTTGTAGATTCGTGAAATGAATTAAAACTGAGAAATATAGTCAAATGTCGCAAAAGAAATATATGTACAGTTACGGTTATACATATGGGTCAGATTTTCAAAAAAATGTACAATTGCTAGGTCTACACATTTAGTAAAGTCTGCTAAATTTGGCTGAAAAATGAAGAATAGCGGGTATATCTGAGTATATTTGGTATCCCATTGATTTAAAGTATCAGTTATGTTATGTTAAACTGCATTTTGAAGCTCTTATTTGTCTTAAATGTGGGTTATTTGAGAGGATTGGTGTAAGTGAATTGTACATTTTCTGAAAATCCGACCCATATATCCCTCTTATTTTCCATGAACTGTACATGGAAAAGTATTTATTGAATACACAAAACAAATTTTCAAACGGAAGTTTGGTCAAAGGCGTATGAACGGATTAGAAAAGAACGGAGGAAGTAGTAGAATAAAAGCAGTCTAATAACATGAAGAACATCTCTTACTACTTTCACTGGAGGGTCAGATTTTGAGAAAATGCACAATCTACAGTTCTACACATCTATCAAATTCTGCTAGATTCGAGTGAAAAATTATGAATACTAGGTGTATCTGAATGTGTTCTGTATTGTATTCAATTAATAGATTTGTCCGGTTATGTTAAAGTTTTTTTTCAATCTGATTTTTGTCATGATTTTGGGTTATTTTAGAAGATTGGTGAAGTTGAATTGTACATTTTCTGGCGATTTCACCCTAGTATCCTGACGGACACTAGTACCATGATCTCACAAACATAACATTTCTCTTAAGTACTTTTGTTAGGAACATAACATTTCCCATAACAAGAGTACATTTGTTAGGAAACTAACATTTCTTATAACAAGAGTACATTTGTTAGGGACATAACATTTCTTATAACAAGAGTACTTTTGTTAGGAACATAACATTTCCCATAACAAGAGTACATTTGTTAGGAACATAACATTTCCCATAACAAGAGTACATTTGTTAGGAAACTAACATTTCTTATAACAAGAGTACATTTGTTAGGGACATAACATTTCCCATAACAAGAGTACATTTGTTAGGAAACTAACATTTCTCATAACAAGAGTACATTTGTTAGGAACATAACATTTCTCATAACAAGAGTATATTTGTTAGGAACATAACATTTCCCATAACAAGAGTATATTTGTTAGGAACATAACATTTCCCATAACAAGAGTACATTTGTTAGGAACATAACATTTCTTATAACAAGAGTACATTTGTTAGGTTAGGAACATAACATTTCTTATAACAAGAGTACATTTGTTAGGAAACTAACATTTCTTATAACAAGAGTATATTTGTTAGGGACATAACATTTCCCATAACAAGAGTACATTTGTTAGGAACATAACATTTCCCATAGCAAGAGTACATTTGTTAGGAAACTAACATTTCTTATAACAAGAGTACATTTGTTAGGGACATAACATTTCTTATAACAAGAGTACTTTTGTTAGGAACATAACATTTCCCATAACAAGAGTACATTTGTTAGGAACATAACATTTCCCATAACAAGAGTACTTTGTTAGGAACATAACATTTCCCATAACAAGAGTACATTTGTTAGGAACATAACATTTCCCATAACAAGAGTACATTTGTTAGGAACATAACATTTCTCATAACAAGAGTACATTTGTTAGGTTAGGAACATAACATTTCTCATAACAAGAGTACATTTGTTAGGAACATAACATTTCTCATAACAAGAGTACATTTGTTAGGGACATAACATTTCCCATAACAAGAGTACATTTGTTAGGAACATAACATTTCCCATAACAAGAGTACATTTGTTAGGAACATAACATTTCTCATAACAAGAGTACATTTGTTAGGTTAGGAACATAACATTTCCCATAACAAGAGTACATTTGTTAGGAACATAACATTTCTCATAACAAGAGTACATTTGTTAGGGACATAACATTTCCCATAACAAGAGTACATTTGTTAGGAACATAACATTTCCCATAACAAGAGTACATTTGTTAGGAACATAACATTTCTCATAACAAGAGTACATTTGTTAGGTTAGGAACATAACATTTCTCATAACAAGAGTACATTTGTTAGGAACATAACATTTCTCATAACAAGAGTACATTTGTTAGGTTAGGAACATAACATTTCTCATAACAAGAGTACATCTGTTAGGGACATAACATTTCTCATAACAAGAGTACATTTGTTAGGAACATAACATTTCCCATAACAAGAGTACATTTGTTAGGAACATAACATTTCTCATAACAAGAGTACATTTGTTAGGTTAGGAACATAACATTTCTCATAACAAGAGTACATTTGTTAGGAACATAACATTTCTCATAACAAGAGTACATTTGTTAGGAACATAACATTTCTCATAACAAGAGTATATTTGTTAGGAACATAACATTTCCCATAACAAGAGTATATTTGTTAGGAACATAACATTTCCCATAACAAGAGTACATTTGTTAGGAACATAACATTTCTTATAACAAGAGTACATTTGTTAGGTTAGGAACATAACATTTCTTATAACAAGAGTACATTTGTTAGGAAACTAACATTTCTTATAACAAGAGTATATTTGTTAGGGACATAACATTTCCCATAACAAGAGTACATTTGTTAGGAACATAACATTTCCCATAGCAAGAGTACATTTGTTAGGAAACTAACATTTCTTATAACAAGAGTACATTTGTTAGGGACATAACATTTCTTATAACAAGAGTACTTTTGTTAGGAACATAACATTTCCCATAACAAGAGTACATTTGTTAGGAACATAACATTTCCCATAACAAGAGTACTTTGTTAGGAACATAACATTTCCCATAACAAGAGTACATTTGTTAGGAACATAACATTTCCCATAACAAGAGTACATTTGTTAGGAACATAACATTTCTCATAACAAGAGTACATTTGTTAGGTTAGGAACATAACATTTCTCATAACAAGAGTACATTTGTTAGGAACATAACATTTCTCATAACAAGAGTACATTTGTTAGGGACATAACATTTCCCATAACAAGAGTACATTTGTTAGGAACATAACATTTCCCATAACAAGAGTACATTTGTTAGGAACATAACATTTCTCATAACAAGAGTACATTTGTTAGGTTAGGAACATAACATTTCCCATAACAAGAGTACATTTGTTAGGAACATAACATTTCTCATAACAAGAGTACATTTGTTAGGGACATAACATTTCCCATAACAAGAGTACATTTGTTAGGAACATAACATTTCCCATAACAAGAGTACATTTGTTAGGAACATAACATTTCTCATAACAAGAGTACATTTGTTAGGTTAGGAACATAACATTTCTCATAACAAGAGTACATTTGTTAGGAACATAACATTTCTCATAACAAGAGTACATTTGTTAGGTTAGGAACATAACATTTCTCATAACAAGAGTACATCTGTTAGGGACATAACATTTCTCATAACAAGAGTACATTTGTTAGGAAACTAACATTTCTTATAACAAGAGTACATTTGTTAGGAACATAACATTTCCCATAACAAGAGTACATTTGTTAGGAACATAACATTTCTCATAACAAGAGTACATTTGTTAGGTTAGGAACATAACATTTCTCATAACAAGAGTACATTTGTTAGGAACATAACATTTCTCATAACAAGAGTACATTTGTTAGGAACATAACATTTCTCATAACAAGAGTACATTTGTTAGGAACTTTTTGTCATAATACAGCGGAAACATGGAATGAGAATATGAAAAAAGTCCTTCTCTCACAATAGCCCGGCCTATAGCAATGGGACTCACAGATCCCCAGATAATGTGGTCCGATTGACTACAAAAACAAGCCGCTACAGACCTACTCCTCTACTCAAATACAGCTCCAGATGAAATGTCAACAAGAGTAAATTAAGAAATGCCCCCCAGAGGATGTCAGTATAGTTGGGGCTTGGGGGCAGTGGGATGTCCTTCTGAGGCCAGGATTAGTGGGGGTGAGGGGGTGAGGGGGTGAGGGAATGAGGGGGGGGGGGGTAGAGGCCCGGGTGACAGGGCGTGGGGGGGGGGGGTGAGGGGGGATGAGGGGGATGGGGGGGGGGGGGGTGAGGTGATGTCAGTATAGTTGTGGCTTGGGGGTAGTGGGAAGTCCTTCTGAGGGCACAGAGGCTAAGTGCATGATTAGTGGGATGGGGGGGGGGGTGAGGGGGAAGGGGGTGAGGGGATGAGGTTAGCGGGGTACTGTGGGAGGGAAAAGGGCACTCAAATGAGAGGTTGAGGGTGAGGATGGGAGGTCGGGTTGGGTGAGGGGGTGCGGGGGGTGAAGGAGTGAAGGGTGGGGGGTGAGGGGACGAGGGGTAGGAGGTGAAGGGGTGGGGGTGAGGGGGGTGAGGGAGTGAGAGGGTGAGGGGGGTGAGGGGGAGAGGGGCACTGGGGAAAAAGGGCATTCAAATGTTATCGTCACCATTTTGCAATATTTTTGTTGTGTTATTATAAGCTCTTTAGGACGCCTACTCCAGCGCCAGGAAATCGATTAGCGCAATAGGTGCCAATCACTGAGTATAACCATCTGATCTGAGCTTTGATATTGGACTGCAACCCCTCCCCCCCCCCCCCCCCGCTCATCCCCTCCCCCGATCCCCAACCACCACATGATGCACCTTACAAAAGCTATTTGGTCGGATTTTCAGGAAATGCACAATTAGCAGCTGTACACATTTATTAAATTCTACAAAAGTAGGCTGCAATTTGGCCAATACTAAGTCAAGTCGAGTATATTCGGCATTGCATTGATTCTAGAAATCTGTTTGGTTAGGTTGAACTGTATGTCAAACTGTATTTTCATCTAAAAGTTGGGTTATTTGAAAGGATTAGCGAAGGTGAATTGTACATTTTCTGAAACTCGGACCCTATTACACAACCAGTTTCCCATGCCTCACAGCACAAGTAGCTCCCATACGTGGGTCAGATCTTTAGAAAATGTACAATTGGCAGCTCTACACATTTAGGAAATTCTCCTAAATTTGGCTGAAAAATGAAGCATACCGGGTATATCTGAATATATTTGGTATGGCATTGATTTAAAGTATCAGTTCTGTTATGTTAAACTGCATTTTGAAGCTTATTTTTATCTGAAATGTGGGTTATTTGAGAGGATTGATGTAGGCGAATTGTACATTTTCTGAAAATCTGACCCACGTGTAGTATGTCAGACAGATAGTATCTAAACTTGTTGACAACCACTCAAGGTTTTGTCCCTATAACGAGCAGTGCGCTTCCCTGCCTCTCCCTTTCTTTACCTGGGTTAGATCCAATTTAGATCCATATCAAGCGATACACTCCCTGGGGCACATACCTAGGCGGGTCAGATTTTCAGAAAATGCACAATTGGATGCTCTATACATTTAGGAAATTCTCCTAAATTAGGCTGAAAAATGAAGCATACCGGGTATATCTGAATATATTTGGTATTGCATTGATTTAAAGTATCAGTTGTGTTATGTTAAACTGCATTTTGAAGCTCATTTTTGTCTTAAATGGGGGCTATTTGAGAGGTGCGGTGAAGGCAAATGGTACATTTTCTGAAAATTTGACCCATATATGTCCTTTTTGTAAATCTGTAGTATAAGATGAACGTGACAGAATGGGGGAGTCTGAAGTAGTTTTATTTTACCTACGATTCAAATGATAAAATAGTTTATAGAATGAAATTCTTAAGATAATATTGGGCCTTCTTGAAACTGGTATCTTTGTTTGAACGACCTCTTGCATCTGACCTACATCTTATCTAACTTTAGGAAAACAAGATTTTCTGAAATCATTAAGAGATTTCATTAATTGAAGAGGACTAAAAATTGTCCAGATAATCCAGGTGATCTCAAAAATAATAACAAAATAATTTTATCATGAACGTTACCCTAGGTTAAAATCTGCATTCTCAGCTATTAAGACATAACAAATGTTACAAACTTTACTTACATTTTGACTGTATTCATCAATATTCTGTGAGTGGTATATAAGTCAATTTAGCCTAGTGAAAACTCCCGCCGATGAGCGATAAAAAGAGAAGTTACTATAGAAATGGATTCGGCTTGGTCCTCCAAATACAAATAAGGACGTTTTAGAAGCCCAAACGTTTCAAAAGCAACAACACAAAATCCTCCAAAATCCCTGTCAATTGACCTTTAGATGGAATAGAATAGAACAATCTTTTATTTATCAAGGATTTACAGATTTCTGACGACAGGTTGACAAGCCACTGGGTACCATTTAGGATTTACACCCAGATCTTCCGGCCGTTCCCCTGTTGGGATAGAATGGGTTGGGTTGGAATAGAATGGAACAAACAAAAGAAAACCTTTTTTACCCACGTTACCTGAGAGTGCAACGTTAACAGGTAAACAGAAGCAGCCGCATGTAAATAGATGCGGGTAAATCCAAGATAACAGTGGTGAAAAATAGAGAGTTTAAGCTTACGGAATGTTAATGCAGCACTTAACCCTGTACAGCTGAGTATTTAAAGATACATTTAGACCGAGCTAAATCTCATTATGAACATATTTAAAAACCGTAATCCCTGAGAGGGGCAGGTCAGTTTTGAACCTTAAAACTGGATTCGCAGCTATACAGCAAACACAATCTTACCATATTCACCCATAGTATGACTTATAAGACTTTATTCATCAATATACTCCCGCTTTGATACATTAATACAAGACTTTGAAGTAGAATTGGTCCAACAAAAACTGCAGTTGGTGAGCGATAACAACGGATTTGGGCGTGTCCAAATTTTTGTCAAATGACTTTTAGATGTAGTCAAGTCGATAATTTGGAAAAGAATTAAACAAAAAGTAGAAAATTGTACGTTTTGTACAAATTTTGGTCAAATGACTTTTTAATGTGGAACTAGTCAGGTCGATGAGTTTAAAGAACTAAAGAACAAATAACCCTGATTTACGATGAAAATCAGGTTCAAAATACAGTTCAACATACCCAGACAGATTTATTGAATGAATTCAATACAGAATACACACATATATATCTGTAGCTATCATTTTTCTCTCTAATTTAGCAGAATTTGAGAGATGTGTAGAACTGTAGACTGTAGACTGGCCCTATACAAAGAGCAGAAAATCCTGCGTTTTGTACCAGCATTAGCTGAGAGTGCAGCTTTAAGAAATAGCCTTTCCTGCCCAAATTAAACATATAGAATCTGTAGAAGAGGCTGACAGGGTCTTATAGTAAGTGTCTTAGACAAGCTTTAGTATCTAACGGATAATGATAAGAGTGAAGAGGTCTTGATGGGTCATAGTTCATACACAAAGCTGGTTGTTAGACGAATAAAATACAGTTGTGGGGAAAGTACGATAACAGATAATATATGCGGCAGACAGACAAACGAGTAGAAAGAGAAGAATAAGAGGGGAAGAAAGAGAGTGGAGAGAGGGGGAGGGGCAGAGGGACGGGAGGGAGAAGAGAGGACGAGAGAGAGGAGGGGGAGAAAGAGGAAGAAAGAGGTACAGAGAGACGACAGAGAGCGAGGGGGAGAAAGAAAGGGGCAGAAAGAGAGGAGGGAGACAGAGTGGAGAGAGGAGAGAGAAAGAGGTAGAAAGCGATTAGGGGAGAAAGAATAGGGCAGATAAGGAGAAGGAAGACAAAGAGAGACAGAGAGAGAGAGGAGGGAGGGGAAAAAAGAAAGAGGTAGAAAGAGAAGAAGGAGAGAGAGGATGGGGAGAACGAAAGAGAGAGAGGAGAGAGAGAAAGCGAGAGAGGAAGGGGGAAAAAGAGGTGGAAATAGAAGAGGAAGACAGAGAGACAAAGAGGAAGGCAGACAGAAAGAGAGAGGTACAGAGAGGAAAGAGAATGAGCCGGAGAGGAGGTGGAGATAGACATAGTCAGAAAGAGAGGAGGGAAAAAGAGAGGAGGGAGGAGAACGAAAGAGAGAGAGAAAGAGGGAGTGGGCGAAAGAGCCACAAAGAACACCCCAGAGTGTAATCACATAGTAAGGGTACTGCGAAGCAATGTGGAATAGAGCGATTAATACCGACTCTTATTCATAGGTTTGGGAGGGGGGGGAGATGAGGGGTGAGGCAAGAGACAGACAGCAAGTAGTGGTAGTGGTTTTATGTGCTCTCGTACCACTGAGCTCCCCTTTTAGATGTATGTCTCTTTTTTGTACATTTTAGGTGGGAACAAATGACATATTCACTTCAATTCGACATACACACATGAACAGAAAAAAGCCAATACGCTAGTACATGGGTCAGATTTTCAGAAAATGTACAATTCGCAGCTCTACACATTTAGAAAATTCTCCTAAATTAGGCTGAAAAATGAAGAATACTGTGTACATCTGAGTATATTTGGTATCTCATTCATTTAAAGTATCAGTTCTGTTATGTTAAACTGCATTCTGAAGCTTAAATATGGGCTATTTGAGACGATTGGTGAAGGCGAATTGTACATTTTCTGAAAAATCTGACACATATAATATTATATGATCAAATCCAGCACCAACCCATCCACCCGTCGCCTTCTGCGCCCCCTGCCTCCTGCTCCTCTGACTCTAGGTCCTGCTCTTCTCATGAAATATTTATACCATGCATTAGGGCCTAAATGATCAGGCGTGGATGGATGAGGGAGGAATTAACCGGTGACGACTGGAGGCTGTGTGTTGATGGTAGCTTAGACAATGGCGTGTAATGAGCGGGAGCCTATTATACAGGGAGCAGCTCAGCCTGCTGCTGCATGGAGCAGATGAATGACTCTCGTATGGAAATGGCCGTATTTATATACATGTGATGTCTCGAAGAAAAACGGGTCATGAGTAGAAAAATTGATATTTTTTAGAAAATATCTTTGTAGGAATGTTGTCATTAGGAATGTTGTCATACTTTACTTAACTGTGTGTTGAAACGTAATTATTAGTTTTTAAAAAGGTTAACATTTCTTTTTAAACATGATCGTATCTCAACATCGTCATAAGACTCATTTGTTTGTAATACAGCACCACATTTATCTGATTGATTTGCTAAGATTAACCAAGATTAAACAGGATCAAATTCTCTACCATCTTTCCTCCTGGATCAGATTGTCAGAAAATGCACAATTTGCCTTCACCAATCCTCTCAAATAGCCCACATCTCAGACAGAAATAAAGTTCAAAATACAGTTCAACCTAACCAAACAGATTGCTAGAATCAATGCAATGCCGAATATACTCAAATTTACCTAATATTGGTCAAATTGCAGCCTAATTTAGCAAAATTTCCTACGTGTACAGCTGCCAATTGTACATTTTCTGAAAATCTGACCCAAATGTATGTGATATCTCACAGGAAAAGGAGTCATGAGTAGAAAAACTGATATTTGTCAGAAGATGTCTTTGAAAGAAAGTTGTCATTTTTTTGGCTAATTTAGGAGAATTTCCTAAATGTGTAGAGCTACCAGTTGTACATTTTCTGAAAATGTGACCCTCCTATACCTCAGTCTCCCACTATGTCCATTACCCGGGCGTAATTAGGCCTAAGGGGGCGTACACACGCCCTAACGCCCTGTGTCAATATTGACTCGTCGTTCTATGGCTTCGCCCCAACCACTAAAACAAATGTAAAACTTTAGCACGCGTGGGACAGACTCAGTTTATTCTATCACATATATTCTTATCACCACTCCGTAAAGCTGAATTATTGATGAAATATATGTCAAATCAACCGCCATGTAGATTTGTGATGTTTGCAAAACTCTAATTGTATTGGCGCACCCTAAGTCACAAAACATGATTTGTTTAATTGATTTTTTTTTCCCAAGATCTGTTTTTAGGAATGTTCTCATTTTTTGGGGTGTAGTTTAATGGCCTTTTACGGTTTGGAGCGCAAGGCTTTCCCGCGTGAAATCGCCAGAAAATGTACAATTCACCTTAACCAATCTTCTAAAATAACACAACATTAAGACAAATATGAGGTTCAAAATACAGTTTAACATAACCAGACAGATTAATTAAATGAACACAATACAGAATACACTCAGATATACCTAGTATTCATTATGTTTCACTCTAATTTAGCAGAATTCGGTAGATGTGTAGAACTGCAGATTTAGCAATTCTATGCCTATTCTGTTGCTTTAACGTGGACAAATTTGACAGTCAGTACATGAGCTTTGAAGATGTTCTTTCCTCCAGCCAAGGTATTACCATGTCAGCCATCTTTGATCATTCTGTCCATCTCCATATAACAGTATCTATTTCAATGATTATGATGCTACTGTGTAATGCCCACCTGCACTTTATATTGGTCAGATCTTCAGAAAATGTACAATTGTCCCTCACCAATCCCGTCAAATATCCCTGATTTAAGACGAAAATCAGGTTCAAATTATAGTTTAACACAACCAGACAGATGTATTGAATGAATACAATACAGAATACACTCAGATATACTCAGTATTTATAATTTTTCTCTGTAATATAGCAGAATTTGAGAGATGTGTACAACTGTAGATGGTGCATTTTCTAAAAATCAGATCCATGTAGTTTCACAAGAAAGCTAACTAGCGATGTGTGACAGAAAGTGTAGATATTTGATATATGCATACATCATTGACAAGTACAAGCAGAGCTTCAGGTTGCATCTTGTTAAAATCTACAATATGTGAGACAGACTGGTTGAATCATCGAGCCATGTTTGATTTGATATTTGGGTCTTGAATGGTACCAATGCAATCCCTCTATAGTTATAATAAGGGATCTTAGCTCCAGAATTGTATCAATGCAACCCCTCTATAGTTATAATAAGGGATCTTAGCTCTAGAATGGTACCAATGCAATCCCTCTATAGTTATAATAAGGAACCTTGGCTCCAGAATGATACCAATGCAACCCCTCTATACTTATAATAAGGAACCTTAGCTCTAGAATGGTACCAATGCAACCCCTCTATAGTTATAATAAGGGATCTTAGCTCTAGAATGTATACCTATGCAACCCCTCTATAGTTATAATAAGGGATCTTAGCTCTAGAATGTATACCTATGCAACCCCTCTATAGTTATAATAAGGGATCTTAGCTCTAGAATGGTACCAATGCAACCCCTCTATAGTTATAATAAGGGATCTTAGCTCTAGAATGTATACCTATGCAACCCCTCTATAGTTATAATAAGGGACCTTAGCTCTAGAATGGTACCAATGCAATTCCTCTATAGTTATAATAAGGAATCTTAGCTCTAGAATGGTACCAATGCAACCCCTCTATACTTATGATACGGAACCTTAGCTCCAGAATGGTACCAATGCAACCCCTCTATAGTTATAATAAGGAATCTTAGCTCTAGAATGGTACCAATGCAACCCCTCTATAGTTATAATAAGGAATCCTAGCTCCAGAATGGTACCAATGCAACCCCTCTATTGTGAATGAGTTGGGTAGAATGTCTACTTTACAGCTAAAATAACCTGATCTGGATTAGCGGGTCCTTGCCCGCTGTATCCTGACACTAGAATATCCATAAATCTAACATGTGATCCAGGCTGTATTAACCTTTGGTGTATCACATGTGTATCAAGTCCTTATCAAACGGTATCAAGTGGTATCAAGTAGTATCAAGTGGGTATCAAGTGGGTATCACGTTCTGTATCATGATATTGTCCATCTTTATCATTTGGGGGTAAATGTGAGGGTGGAGCGGGGTACCAAAGGTGTCTCTGGACATGGGTCACACTTTCAGAAAATGTACAATTCACCTTCACCAATCCTCTCAAATAACCCACTTTTAAGACAGAAATTTAAAATCAATGCGATACCAAATATACTCAGATATACCAGGTACTCATCATTTTTCAGCCTAATTTAGGGGCATTTCTTAACTATGTAGAGCTGCCAAATGTACATTTTCTGAAAATCTGACCCACATGGTGTTGGGGGGTTGTGTGTGTTTGTATGGGAGAAATCGCCTGTAAATGTACAGTTCACCTTCAACGATCCTTTCAAATTACACAAATTTAAGACAAAACTGTGGTTCAAAATACAATTAAACATAACCAAACTGATTGCTTCAAGTAATAAAATACCGATATATTCAGATATTTATAACAAATATGTGTAGTGAATCTCGGGTTCTACTCTGCTTAGCTAGAATAAAGACGGAACGAGATATTTAACCTGTTGCATCTATCTATTCAATAAATACTCCTTCAAACCAACCCTGACTAGTTGCAGTATTGACATACATGAATCACAGGGTAAAGAGGTAAAACAGGTGTTAACAGGAGATAAGTAAGATGATTCAGAGATCCAACGGATACAACATGTTAAGATCGGCACCACTAAGAGACTAGATACAATGCAGGTTTATGATATAAGAATATACATGATCGAGACCATAGAAGACAACTTATAAGGACTGAATACTACAAGAAAGGTGAGAAATACAATAAGCCAAACACATTACGTAATGGGTGCTCCTTCGGGCAACCCGAGCCCTTACTGCCCACTAGCGTGGTCCCGAGGAACCACTTCCGTGGACAGCTCGGACTCCGAGATACATAAATACAATACCGGAATGAAAGATATGTAAAAAATACCGATATATTCAAATATTTATAACAAATTATGTATCATCGTTCAGCCTAAATAGTCAAATTTACTAAATATGTAGAGCCGCTGATTATTGTGTATATCGTTTGCTTTTTTAATTGGACAGCAATATTTGTATCTGGTAATCATAGACACAGCCCCGGGTTATGGTTTTTAGGGTCAGATTTTGAGAAAATGTACAATTGGCAGCTGTACACATTTAGTCAATTCTGCTAAATTAGGCAGCAATTTGGCCAATACTAGGTAAATTCACGTATATTCAGCATTGCATTGATTCTAGCAATCTGTTTGGTTAGGTTGAACTGTATTTTGAACTTTATTTTCGTTTGAAATTTGGGTTATTTGAGAAAATTGACGAAGTTGAATTGTACATTTTCTGAAAATTTGACGCTTTAGTTGTCCGTGTGCTTTATATTATATTATGAGATTCTTGATTCTCACAAATATCGACATCGTTGGAATGCACTTAATCTCATTTTTTTCACATAATAAATTTGCGACTTATGACTCTTTGGAAGACCAGAACCATGCATTTAGACGTGAATGTAAGATATGTGGGTGAAATCGCCAGAAAATGTACAATTTGTCTTCAGCAATCCTCTCACATAACACAAATGTAAGACAATACTGATGTTCAAAACCCAACCAAACAGTCTGTTTCAATCAAGGCAATACCAAATATACTCAGACATACCTAGTTCTGACGATTTTTCAGCCTAATTTAGCAGAAGTTACTAATCACGTAGATCTGCCAATTGTGCATTTTCTGAAATCTTACCCATGTAGACGCCTATAAAAGTGGAGTTATTGGCAATTTTAAATAGTGATCCCTAAGTCATTTAGATGTAGCCTCCCAAACAGACTTCAAACTTTAGTAATTTTGAAACTGGATACTGTAAAACTTGGACACATTTAATAAGAGGGTTAGATTTTCAGAAAATGCACAATTGGCAGCTGTACACATTTCAACTCAGATCAACCTAACTAATCAGATTGCTAGAATCAATGCAATGCCAAATATACTCAAATTTAGCTAGTATTGACCAAGTTGCAGCCTAATTTAGCAGGATTTACTAAGCTGAACAACCATCACATTTCTCTCTGACCTCTTCTTTATTTTAGTGGCCGAATTTCTGGGTAGTCGACAGAGTCCCTTCCAACTGAGGGGAAACCCCTCTCTCCTGACCATAAAAGACCATAAGAATCCCATTAGCTGGCCTACTCCAGGACCGGGAAAGCCATTAGTGACTCACTGTCCAAGCTTTGAGCCTAGACTACATTTCAAGGAAATGACCCATATAAACCAGTGATGTACGGGTCAGAATTTCAGAATATGTACAATTCGCCTTCACCCATCATCCCAATAGACCACATTTAAGACAAAAATGAGCTTCAAAATGCAGTTCAACATAACATACCTGTTACTTTGAATCAATGCAATACCGAATATGCTCAGACATACCCAGGATTCTTCATCGTTCAGACTAATTTAGGAGAATTTTATCAATAAGTAGAGCTGTGAATTTGTACATTTTCTGAAAATCTGACCCATGCACAAAAACGCCATGAGCAAGCCCCTTTGTGTTAGCGCGGTCTATAAAGAGGGACTATAGGAGGGGCTGGAGCATGGTTGAGTTCACCTGGTTGATCAGTAACAGGTAAAGTGGTGTAGGTTTTCACACCCAATTACCCCAGGTGTTGTAGCAAGCCCAGGGATGGTGTAGGTAGATTAGAGTTTTAGTCAGAGGCGACTGTATGTACTACCTACACACAAATGGGCAAATCAACTGTACCAACGACAATATGGTCCCCTTGGACAACTCAATACTGAACCCACCACTCAATAGCTTAAACATCAGCATATGGGTCAGATTTTCAGAAAATGTACAAATTCACCTTCACCAATCCACTAAAATAACCCACATTTAGGACAGAAATGAGCTTCAAAATGCAGTCTAACATAACAGAACTCATACTTAAAATCAATGTGATACCAAATATACTCAGATATACCCGCTATTCTTCATTTTTCAGGCTTATTTAGCAGAATATACTAAATGTGTAGAGCTGCCAATTGTACATTTTCTGAGAATCTGGCACATATATATGGTGCTTATATTCTGATCTACTCCATGTTTATGTTCGTTTAAATTGAATGTTTAACAAATGGTGAAACCAACCGAACATGGGTCAGGTCGCTAGAAAAATGGACAATCGGCTCTTCTACACATTTAGTAAATTCTGCTTATTTAAGCTGAACAATCATACATACTCAGTATAGTTGAGTATGGTTGGTTTGGTTATGACTTAAAATATTTGTTTGGTGGAGTTGAGCTGTCTTTGGAAAGTAATTTTTGTTCATTTTTGGTTAAACACATCAAAGATACATTTGAATGTATTTATATAAGTGTTGATGTTATCTTATATTGAGATGTTAGTTGAATCATATATATATAAAGATTTTGTAGTAATAGCAACGATCCTGTGTAGCTATAGGATCGTTGGTAATAGTATAATAGCTTGAAATCAAAACGAAGTTAAAACTTCATCAGTGAAAATTTTTCATACTATTAAACCGATCATTGATAACTAGGACACCCTGGAAGACCTACGAATGCAAATCCGCAGAGGGAAATCAACTTATATTAATTTATAAAATGATTGTCCATTTTCTGAAAATGATGTTAAATGAATCTGGAAATAAAACTATTAGAACAACAACAAATGGGAGGATCGGCAAAGGCGAATGGTACATTTTCGGGAGACATCACACACAAAGGACACAATATGGTTCCCTTGGACGTCTCAATACCTAACCAACCACTCAATAGCTTTAACATCAGTATTAAGGTGCTTATATTCTCATCTACCGCCCATTTCTATTCATATAAATTGAATGTTTAGAGTATATATAAATTCACTCTTTTTGAGATAACAAAATCAAGTGGAGAGAACACACATTAAAGAACTTGAAAAACTGCTTTTCGCCCTCAGGGGGTCTGATTTTCAGAAAATGTACAATTGGCAGCTCTAAAAATTTAGGAAATTGTCCTAAATCAGGCTGAAAAATGAAGAATACTGGGTATATCTGAGTATATTTGGTATCGCATTGATTTGAAGTATCCGTTTTGTCGTGTTAAACTGCATTTTGAAGCTCATTTTTGTCTTAAATGTGGGCTATTTGAAAAGATTGGTGAAGGCTATTTGTACATTTTCTGAAAATATTAGCCCAGGACTCTGTATTATTGATAGAGCTTGGAGCTCTGTCCTGTTTAGCTGGTTTCCACTTGAAAGTCTTTCCATTGAATCTCCAAGCGTAAGGAAAATGTCAATTAGATGAAATAGTTAAATGATGCTGAAAGAGCGTACAATAATGGGAGAATGCTTTATGTTTGGTTATGGTTAAGTGCCCCACATTACCCATCCACAAAGTGTGTAATGAAGGCTATATCCCACAACATGGACCTCCAACTTCTACATCTTTCTCTCAGTTTCTCCTTTTGGGTGAAGTCGCCAGAAAATGTACAATATATCTTCACCAATCCTCTGAAATAACCAAAATTTCAGACGAAAATAAAGTTCAGAACTCAGATCAACCTAACTAATCAGATTGCTAGAATCAATGCAATGCCAAATATACTCAAATTTAGCTAGTATTGGCCACTATCCCTTCAAAAATACTCTCAAATATCCCAAATTTAAGACACAATATGCAATTTAAATTATACGGTTCTACATAACAGGGATGATTTTCTGAATCAAATAGATTCAGATAAACCTCGGATTTATCCTATTTTAGCAGAATTTACTAAATGTCTACTTAATATTAACTTTCGTTTAAGATTTACATACTATCAATAGCTGCCATGTCTACGTTCCCTTTTTTTAATTATTTGATTTTAACTGAGGTTTACAGATAGGGACCACACAACAACATTTATAAAGATTTTCAGAAAATGTACAATTCACCTTCATCAATCTTCTCACATAACCCAAATCTAAGACGAAAATAAAATTCAAAATACAGTTCAACCTAACCAAACATTTTCTGAAAATCTGACCCACATCGACCCAACTATGTGGGTACGATCTATAAGGCACTCCCCCAACTTCTGAACCCGTCAACAGCCAATTTACCACCCGTCCCCTCCTACTCCTCCTTGTCCATCCTTTCTCCTCTTCCACTTATAAATACGGGTCAGATTCTCAGAAAATGTACAATTGGCACCTCTACACATTTAGGAAATTCTCCTAAATAAGGCTGAAAAATGAAGAATACCGGGTATATCTGAGTATATTTAGTATCGCATTGATTTAAAGTATCAGTTCTGTTAAGTTAAACTGCATTTTGAAGCTCTTTTTTGTCTTAAATGAGGGTTATTTGAGAGAATTAGTGAAGGCGAATTGTACATTTTCTGAAAATCTGACCCATACACATCCCTTAAGGCTATTGCCTTTTTCTCCCGCATACCTGGCTAAGCCCAGTACATAGATCATATCAACGGATTTGGGCCAAATTACAGCCTTTTGTCAGTAAAAAGGCGACTTTTTTTTTTCATCGTCTTTAATCTTTCAGCATGCCCCGGGCAAGATCGTTTTGCTTCTACCATTATTTGTAGTAAATGGGGCATGAGGGAATCTACCTGCGAGGAATTTATCTTCATGAATGTTATTTTTTTATACTAGATTCCGTAAGAAATGTTATGTATGATAAAGAAATACAGTTATTAATTAGAGTTAATTAGACTTGTTTTTATTAAAGCTTGATCCTCAGCTATTATGCCCAATACGTCTTAATAATAATCGATTTTTATTTCCATATTATTTCCATAGTTCATTATACAGAATAGAAAATTCGAAAACATGTACTGTAAACGTATTTATTTTCGCGCAGATAAATTTTCGCGCATTAAATACAATGACACCTTTTCCCGGGGATTTCAATTCGCGCCAAGAAAGTCTCATACATTGTTTATGTAATAATTATACCTTTCGCGCAGGATTTATTTTCGCGCACAAAAGTGGGTGCGCGAAAATAGCAAAAATAAATACTGCGCGAACATTAATACGTTTACAGTATATGGAAAAGGGAATACAGTGGAACCTCCCTATTGAGACCGCCCTTGGGACTGAACGATTTATGGTCTCATAGCGAGGTGGTCTCAGTAGAGGGGCTAATATAATAAGAGGAGAGCAATTCAGGACTGACAGAAACTGGTTTCAATACAGGGGTGGTCTCTATAGAGAGGTGGTCTTTATGCGAGGTTCCACTATACTCTCTTTAATCTATAGAGATCTTCCGAGTATCCCCGAATTTAATGTTGAGCTTATTACTATAGTTGGTAACTTGATACCGGCATAGCGGCGACATTTCTTTGATAGGGATGGGTGGAAGACGGAATTCCATTAAACCTCTCGAAATCTGTCACCTCTTCATGGAAACAACAGCTAGGATAGGATAGAGGAACTCCCAGCTCCCCTTGTCTTATCATCACCCCCTTGTTCACAGCCCAGGACGGCGACGAAGTGTATCAGTATGTATCAGGATGGCGGGCCTCATTACCTAAAAGAGTGGTCCTAGCTGGTCCCCCCTTCCCTCACCTCCACCCGTGTCCAGTTAAGAACTATATCATTGTACTACCTTGGTAAGTGGTACATTGCCAAATAATGCGAGCTTTCCTTGGCATTATATGGGTCAGATTTTTAGAAAATGTACAATTGGCGGCTCTACACATTTAATTAATTGTGCTAAATTAGGCTGGAAGATTATGAATACCAGGTATATTTACTATCGCATTGATTTAAAAGATCAGTTCTGTTATGTTAAACTGCATATTGGAGCCCATTTTTGTCTTACATGTGGGTTATTTGAGAGGATTGGTGAAGGCCAATTGTACATTTTCTGAAAATCTGACCCATATACATCGCATAATCAATAAACAGTAGAAAGTAGGTGATTGTTCCATAGTGAAACAGTAAAGTAAAGTAAAGGTATCATTAGCTTTACAGGTACCTTCTTTCCAAGTGTTTTATGTTTCCTAAACATGTCTATTTGAGACAGCTTCACTTTTCTTTGATGTGATGACATATATATTTGTGTTTTTCTATGTGTAGAATATAACCTCCAATATATGGGTCAGATTTTCAGAAAATGTACAATTGGCAGCTGTACACATTTAGTAAATTCTGATAAATTAGGCTGTAATTTGGCCAATACTAAGTAACTTCGAGTATATTTGGCATTGCATTGATTCTAGCAATGTGTTTGGTTAGGTTGAACTGCATTTTGAATTTTATTTTTATCTGAAATTTGGGTTATTCGAGAGGACTGGGGAAGGTGAATTGTACATTTTCTGAAAATCTTAACCATATGTGTAGACGATCTAGGGACATGTTGGCAATGCCATTGTTGTTTTATTCCCTAAAACGTGAACAAGTGCAACATTTCCCCATAGGCTCCCATACTAAAGGGGTAGTGGGTCAAACTTTCAGAAAATGTAAAATTGGCAGCTCTACACATTTACTAAATTCTGCTAAATCAGGCTGCAATTTGGACAACACTAGGTAAATTCGAGTATATTCGGCATTGCATTGATTCTAGCAATCTTTTTGGTTAGGTTGAAGTGTGCTTTGTACTTTATTTTTGTCTGAAATTTGGGTTATTTGAGAAGATTGGTGAAAATGAATTGTACATTTTCTGAAAATCTGACCCATTTATAACATACTAGCAAAGTACCCGTCCTCTGGACCGTCCAGCCCCCCCCCCCCCCTACTCGCCCCGCACCTCTCCTTCTCCCTCTTCTTTACTCTCCCCCTCCCCGCTTTCTCTACCTCTACCTCTCTCCCCTCTCCTACCCCCTCTACCTCCCCTCTTTTCCCTCCCTCTCTTCTCTGTTACTCATGCCTTTTTTCCCTTCCCTCCCTCCCCCCCTCCCCACCTACACCTCACCCTCCCTCCCCACCTCTCTTTCCCTGTGATAGTCCCATAGCGCATTGAAGGCATGGTGTCATTACGTTTCCATAGAGGCTATCCCAGGCTATGAATGTGGAGATCCATGATTAAAAAAAGGCTTCAAAATCATATTTTCACCCAAGATACCTTCACAAACCAAATTTATTTTACCCAGGAAAGGGTCGACGGATCTGTACAGAGCAGAAAAACAGCTGGTAAAATCCCAGATAAGAACATAATCCACAAAAAAATCACCGTTATACGTTATTATATAGATACAATTACCCAGATAGCTAAATGTACCTGGTAGATGAAAATGGATATTAAGATTGATATTAATTGATTTATATCATAGCTATACAGTTATACATGTTTTGGCGGATTTGTTCCCATCCGGAGACAACTGATTATTAACGGCATCATACAAAAACACCCTCTTATTAGTTTATGGTCTTATCTAGGAAATAGAGATAGAGAAGAAGGGAGAGAGAGACAGAGAAAAGAGACAGAAAAGCACTTCATGGTCATACCCAGGACCATGAGTGAGTGAGTGAGATTGGTTGCTTTACACCCTTATCAACACATTCAATATGGTTATATCAAGGGCGGGAGAGCTGAGAGGGAGGCAGTTTATGATCATACCCAGGTAGTAGAGATAGAGAAGTAGGGACTAAGAGAGTCAGAGAAAAGAGACAGAAAGGCACTTTATGGTCATACTACCCAGGACCAATATGGACTAGTAAACGATACTATTTCTACAATATCATATCATATATTATATTATATCATAATATTATATATGAACAGTATCGTTCACTTTAATCATTTATTAATTGTTTAACAAGAAATACTCATGTCTCACAGCTTTAATGTTGGCGTTGATGTAACTCAAAGCGATCCTTAATTAATTGTAACTTTGATTATTTTGTTCGCTACATTAGTACATTAAAGTATTGCCCTTTAAACATGGGCCTCCGCTACTGTTGGATCTGGGGGACACGGAGTGCAGGCACAGAGACAAAGCTTTCATCTCCATAAAATTCAAAACGTATCCTAATGTGTTAAGTGAATAATTAAAATTAAATGTTTTGTCTCGCATCCTCCTAGTGGTTTTAGAGTATTTTATGGCAGTTTCATGACTCCCCAGGGGGAAGTCTGGGGAAAAATTGCTGAGGATTCAGAGAAAATGTTTTATTGATTAATTTTTAATGGAATGCATAGTTGCAATTTAGGGCTTTGCTCCTGGGACTAATTTTCCTATGTTTGTCGAAAATAAGTTATGATATTTCCAGAGTTACCCAGTTCAAATGGGGATTTACCGATTAGAAGGGGATGTGGGTTGGCAGAGTGGTCTAAAGCGCAGAGCGGGCCAAGTGACATGAGTGGGTGAAATGGCCAGAAAATGTACAATTCACCTTCAACAATCTTCTAAAATAACCCAAAATTAAGACGAAAATCAGGTTCAAAATACAGTTCAACATAACCAGACGGATTTATTGAATGCATACAATACAGAATACACCCAGATACACAGATAGTATTCATCATTTTTCACTCTAATTTAGCAGAATTTGAGAGATGGGTAGAACTGTAGATTGGGTATTTTCTAAAACAAATTGAACTGACTGGCATGGGTTGGGTTCGAGAATAGAAAAAAATGTGGATAAACCTAAAGCTGCATTGTCAATAAGCATCAGACAAAAACTAAAAATTTGTGTTTACATTGTTGTTCCATGCTTTCCCCACTGATCTACAATTTTCGCCGATTCATAATTCAGGGCCACAAAATCCTTTTCTGCAGTGCCTTCCCTTATTATCACTCACTGGCTGCTGTTATCGCAAGGTACATTGAATACAAAATTATTCATGTATTTTCATGAGGGCTAAAGTGGGGTCTCCACTGGCTGCGGTATCCTCTGCGGTAAGCATTGCGATGGTTTGTGCTGGTTCTGTAGGTGGAGAGGAATGACAAGGTCCTGCCTATACATGGATCACTGGCCATGTAGGCAGGACCTCGTCACTCCTCACCATCACAGCACCATCGCAAGGCTTACCGCAGAGCTTACCGCAGAGCTTACCACAGAGCTTACTGTAGCCAGTGGAGACCACCCTTAAGTAGCCTTGCCGTCAGTTTGCATCAAAGTATTGCATGCTTACATAAATGCATATTTCTTGTTATACTGTATAATTACAGTGAAAATACAGCCTTAATGTAGGAACCAATGTGATAAAACACATCACATCCATACAGTACCAACACCACTCTGCCATCGGGGAAGAAGTAATTAAGTATTTGCTGAGAAAGCATCATCGAACAAATAGGCCTGGCTTTTTCCCCCATCATCTTAAAAGCTTTCCATTTTGAGAAATACGATAGAAACCTCATTTCTCATTAATTCCAGCGTTCGGCGTACATATACTCCGGTGCTGCATACTTTGCCTCTCTAATGCCTCCACCCCTCCCCACCCATAATTCAGACATTAGAAATATGAGGGGAATAAAAGTATACTTGTTTTGTGAAACACCAGAAGGGATCTCGGAGAGTAGATTTTTATCAAACGTTTGCATAGGAAAGCTCAGGCTGTATCACTCATCAGTGGGATAAAAAGCTCCATTGTGTAGTCTTTGATGATAATGGATAAGCCTGCTAGAAATCTATGTTACTCAGCCTGCTCCTCCTTGTTGAAATAGAAGCTTGTATTGAACAAGAAACCTTTGCAAGCAGTCATAATGATAATGTATTTGAGAGATGAAATGTTTACAACAAAATGCCTCAGCTGATTAATAGAAGGCGTTGTTATCCAGAAGGTTTGCTGTATAAAATACATTTTTTAAACCCTCAGGCCTTCAGGGAAAACATGATGGAGGTAAAAGGGAATGAAATATGTAATGCAATGTATCGTCTGCATTGGTGAATTTTGTGTTGTGTTTTATAAATGTAGAGATAAAGATGTTAAAGACTTAGAATGCTCGACACAGTTTATAGAGGGGTTTGAAAGTCTAATGCAGGGACTCCACTATGGGAAAAACGGCAAAAAACGGCTGCGACAATTTTTTTGCCAAGAAATATCTAATCAAGTTAGATATTTTGCAATTGTTGGCAACACATAAATGTGTTGCCGACAACCTATGTATACGACAACCTCTTCCACTATTGATTTTTGAATTTTAGTTTTTTAGTGAATTTTTAGTCATGTTGGCGACGAATTTTGCCTGTTGGCGCCGTTTTTTACCTATAGTGGAGTCGCCCTATAAGAGCATGGCAACGGCCAAATGCAATCGATGAATTCATGGTTTTCCCACTCACTGAGTACTCTAGTATATCTTTGTCCTGTCCATCCAACTAAAACTTCGGCATATATGTTTTGCCTCTGTATCAAGACACAACAAAAATCGTTCTCTGGAACGAGGGTGTTTTGGTTATTTGTAAAACCAGCCGTAATAAAGATTTGTTGAAAATGAAATGAAACTAAAACTGACAAATAATTTTTAAGCGATACGGTGAACATTTCCAAAAGGTGCTTTGCATGGTTCTGGGGGTAGTCTTGCTTATGCCTATTTGGTTTACGCATGCAATGCATTCTCCTCTGGATCATTGATACATTGTTTCAAATGCACACATGTGTGGGTCAGATTTTCAGAAAATATACAATTGGCTGTTGTACACATTTAGCAAATTCTGCTAAGTTAGGCTGCAATTTGGCCAATACTAGGTTAATTCGAGTATATTCAGCATAACATTGATTCTAGCAATCTGTTTGGTTAGGTTGAAATGTATTTTGAAGTAGATTTTCGTCTGAAATCTTGGTTATTTGAGAAGATTGGTGAAGGTGAATTGTACATTTTCTGAAAATCTGACCCATATAGAGAGAATGTAATCCAAAATTTATTGGACAAGATTCGTCAAATCAAGTCCAATATATTTTCGATTACGCCAGCAAGTTCCATTCTATATTTATTATATGCGCATAAAATTTGATCAGATATGATGGGTAGATCATCAGATATCACTGACAAAGTAGCCAAAGTATCAGAGACAGTCCAAACATCCCCGACTCTGGCTGTGCCTATGGATTTGTTAACGTGCTTCGCAAAGAGCCAAGGCGCTTGTCTAACGTGTTAATTTCATAGTTTGCCTACATAGAACTATGAAATTAACAACTTAAACAAGGGCCCTCGGATGTCCGCAAAGCATGTCAACAAATCCAGGAGCATAGGCCTACAGTGCGGAAGTAATGTTAGAGCTATTTTTAGACAACTACATTTTTATGGTACACATTATGATACAAATATTTTTATTGCACCCCATTTATTGCACCTCTGAAGTGGGATGCATGTATAATAAATAAATAGAATGACATGAATTAACTTTCCTCAAAAGGGCCTATGTTTACTCCACATGCTACCAGCTGAACATTGCAAAATGGGGCCATATAGACATTCACAGGGGCCCAATATAACCACCCACTCCCACTCCACATTAACAATTGTAACAATGGGCCCATATGGACATCCACAAGGGGCCCAATATAACCACCCACTATTACCCCACATGAACAATCGTAACACAGGGCCCATATGGACATCCACAAGGGCCCAATATAACCACCCACTCCCACCCCACTTGAACAATTGTAACACTGGGCCCATATGGACATCCACAAGGGCCCAATATAACCACCCACTCCCACCCCACTTGAACAATTGTAACACTGGGCCCATATGGACATCCACAAGGGGCCCAATATAACCACCCACTCCCACCCCATAACAACATACATCAACAAGGGCCCAAATATGACCACCCAATCCCACCGGACATAAACGATTGTAACATGGGGCCCATATGGACATCCACAAAGGACCCAATATAACCACCCACTCCTTCCCCCACATGAAAAATTGTAACACTGGGCCCATATGGACATCCACAAGGGAAACTTCTAAGATCTATGTAAGCAGAAAGCAGAAGGAGATGGTGGTCCTCCTGCTGGGGCTGTTATGTATGATGTAAGTGATAAGTCCGTCTAGGCTCAGGGGACTTGTAAAGAGGAGAAGAAAGCAACTACTTGGCGTAGAGAGATCTCACCTTTAGATAATGTCAACACCAACTAAAACATCGCTACAGAGTTGTATATTACTTCTCTCTCCTCCTCCTCCACCCCCTCCTCCCCCTTGTCTGTCTGCTTCCCCTGCCATTCATCAGAGCAAAAGAAGTTAGGAATTAGTCTCTCTGTGCACATATATTTTGAATCAAGTTTTTACTTGGCATTTATGTCTGGAGACATTTTCACAAGCTACTGTGAAAGAACAATACAGGCAATTAGAATAGTACTAGAACTAACGTAGTAAGATAGTGTATCGTGAAAGTATGTTAAAATGTATTTTCTGTACATAATTTTCTTTACTTTTGTGTTGTTTGTTTTTCTGACAACCTTGAAGATATGTGAATTATACGGAAGGATTGTCACAAGTCCCAATGTTAATCGTTTGACATCGACTACTACTACTACTACTAATACTATTACAGAATGACATTTAATAATCTATTCAGTTCAGTTATACTGATACACACACGTTTTTACTATGGTCACAATTTAAGAATTGAATAACGAAAAAAATCCACTAAATGATACCAAAAAACTTCTTTAGTTGCGTTTGACATGATATATACAACAAGGCATATAAATCTTTTTTTATTAAGATTACCAGTAAAATTCAAATGCATGACTCGATTTGTTTCTATTTTCATGATTGAAAGCATGTATATAATAAATCTGTCAACAAACTCGTCTGTTTCAGTCGCTACGCAACTCATCCATATGAATTCTTTCTTTTTTTTAAGATTTCATTTTGAATCTGAAAAAAAAAATAAAAAAAAATATTCACACGCCTTCAACCAACTCGTTCGTTAACCTGTATGTGTATGAAGCATCCATTTACAAGTGGTCATAGCATTAGAAACCCATCCACATAAAAAAGTATCTATATCTAAAAACAAGCCTAGGATCATGTCTAAAATGTGATGTGTTTCCGGAAAATGAGTCATAAGTCGCACAAAATGGATTTTTAGATATCATTTTATCTGAAAAGATGGGATCAAGCCGATTCCAATGATAGTAAACAGTCTAATAATCTAATAAGTATTTCCAGATTTTAAGTTTGATATTTTTATTTTTGAAAAGAAAAGTTTGCAATATTTCTGCGGGGCAATAACCAGTAAAGTAACTAAATATACTCCATCTGAGGACCTTTAAAACGAGAGGATATATTTAATATATTGTCCTGAAATTTCATACATCAATTGATTTAACTATAGGTGATAACCTCCCCAAAAATCAAAACATTCCAATACAGTGATCTTATAAAATAAACACTTTGAAAAATATCATTTTTGCGACTTATGACTCATTTTCCTGAGACACATCACAAATGCTGTTGGTATCTAATTTAGTCCCCCAAAATGGCATATGAATGAGACAGTGATAAATTACAAAAAGAATAGGCTAAGGGGGAAAGATGAAGTGTGTATGAACTAAGGAATTCGAAATATTTGAAAAGTTAACCGTACATGTACAGTTATACATTAACACACAATGGAAGGATGTCTACTCTCTCCTCGCTTCCCCCCCCCCTCCCCTTATACACTACTGCAAACATCAGCTTAATTTATATTCAACCGTAAACAGTAGGGACCTATGTATTTATGCTCATTGCCTTGAACTGACGTAAAAGAAACTCGATTAATTACATACAGCTTAATTTCTAAGCGACATAGACCAAAGAGTTAGTTAGATTTGATGATATGGGAACATTAAATGAATCGTTATGCAGGTAACTTTAGATTTAGATAGATATAAATTCATATATGCCATGCAAATCCCTTATAACTAGCTTATTCTAGTCTGTCTTTATGGGTCAGATTTTCGGAAAATGTACAATTGGCAGCTCTACAAATTTAGGAAATTTTGCTAAATTAAGCTGAATAAAGATGATCACCGGGTAATACATATATCTGTGTATAGTTGGTGTCGCGTTGCTTTATAATATCTGTTTTGCTATGTTAAACTACATTTTGAAGCTACTTTCTGTCTTAAATGTGAGTTATTTGAGAGAATAAGTGAAGGCGAATTGTAAATTTTCTGAAAATCTGACCCATTTATTGAAGTTGGTCCTGGCAAGACATGTATATAATTATAAGACTGTCTCAAGGTTCTTGTACCTTTATAAATAGTTTTTAAACCATTTATAGTACATTAGTTTTTGGTACAGGGCTTCATAAACGTCCACATTTATCTATTGCCAATATTATAATATTAAAGTATTGCATGAACATATAACAACAGCAGAATATTGATAAATCCAGTCCTATAAGTCATAATATGAGTAACTCTTGTATATAAACATATAACAGCAGGAGCATATTGATGAATTAAATCTTATAAGTCATAATATGAGTGAATACTAAGATGTTGTAATAATGCAACTTTAACCGCGCACAGAAACAATGCCAGAGACACATAATCCAAAGGTAAGGAAGACAAGACACACAACACATCACTGACACAATCTATAGGCCCACCTAATTACAAAATGTCCTCCTGCTCACGAAACAAGGCATAAATATAGAGCAGATACTAGTGGAGGACATCATAAAAATAATGAAGAGTCACAAGAATAACAGAACAGTCAGGAGAGCTAATGGGAAAAGAAAAAAAATATGAGTGAGATAGATATGTTGAGATGTTTTTATATCAGGTAGAGGATATGATACCTGGGGAAGACTGCATATGAGTCAGATTTTCAGAAAATGTACAATTGGCAGCTCTACACATTTAGGAAATTCTCCTAAATAAGGCTGAAAAATGAAGAATACCAGGTATATCTATTTGGTATCGCATTGATTTAAAGTATCAGTTCTGTCATGTTAAACTGCATTTTGAAGCTCATTTTTGTCTTAAATGTGGGCTATCTGAGAGGATTCGTGAAGGCGAATTGTACATTTTCTGAAAATCTGACCCATATGTTTCTAATTGGATTGACTGAACACCCTGGAAATAAGCCACTCTTTCTGTTTCCCTCCTGCTCCGATTACCTTCCATATTTGTCTGCCTTGAGCTACTCGTTCCTGTAACTGGAGATCATAATATTAGCTCATAGAAACAGCAAATGATGGGAAAAGGAGCAAATATTTATTAATCTTTTGAAATCTTTACCTGATGTTTGAAATGTTCTCAGTTCTAGTGTTGTTCCTGCTGAGTGACATGTATGTGGGTCAGATTTTCAGAAAATGTACAATTGGAAGCTCTACACATTTGGGGAATTCTGATAAATTAGGCTGAAAAAGGAAGAATACAGAGTATATCTGAGTATATTTGGTATCGCATTGATTTAAAGTATCACTTCTGTTATGTTAAACTGCATTTTGAAGCTCATTTGTGTCCTAAATTTGTGTTATTTGAGAGGATTGGTGAAGGCCAATTGTACAGTTTCTTTTCTTTACCTTATAAAAACGATAACAAACTTAGATTTTCTACTTTTTCTTCCTTAGCTTTCCTACCCATTTAAATGTCTTCTCATTTTGATATTTCAAAAACATCATAGCCTGCATAAAAAATGATCTATAAGAATAAAATGAATGATGGGAATGATGAAGTCTTTTTTATGAAAAAATGTAAATTTTGCGGCTTGTGACTCATACCTGAAACACATCACATACGATGTCGACAGTTTTTACTCTGGCATACAACTCGCATGATTCTATGCGAATCGAGATTCAAATCCCCTTTTGTTTATTTACTTGAAATATCCAAATATGCAGTACCATCTACATCAAATGAATTATTTAGATAATTAGCATGGCAAAATATATTTACAAAACTTCTGTCGTCCATCGATTCTGGTCGCTTTTTATCCTGATCTAGTGCCATTTCCTTGGCCGACCAGTTCTGTCATTATTTTAGGGTCCTTGTTTATTACAAGGGGCGCGTATAGATACATTGTCTAAGTGACAAGGTCAAGACTATTTCTACTGCCACCTTTCACCCTGCACACATGTGTCCCTGGGCAGCACAAAGAAGGCCTGACGTCCAATAACAAGCCAAACTTTAATTTACAGCCATTTTCTATCTTTGCCTTTGATTTGTATCTTTTTTTCTTTCTTTATGGTCTTGATGTCGGAAGTTCTAATGTCATAGGGGTCATTACCCTTTAATTATGTTCTGGTAAAAGGGTTATTTGACTATGAATTGTTACTGTAAAACTGATTAATTATTTGTTTTTTCAGCTGTTTTTATATTTTTTTAAATGTAAGTTTTTAATAATGTATGCTATTGCTTTAGGTCGTGTTACAATGACAGAACAAGACATATGAGGGTCAGATTTTCAGACAATGTACAATTCGCCTTCACCAATCCTCTCAAATAGCCCACATTTAAAGCAAAAATGAGCTTCAAAATGCAGTTGAACATAAGAAAACTGATACTTAAAATGAATGCGATAAAAAATATACTCAGATATACCCGCTATTCTTCATTTTTCAGCCTTATTTAGGAGAATTTCTTAATTTTAGAGCTGCCAATTGTACATTTTCTGAAAATCTGACCCAAGAACAGGAAAGAATGGGTTGGACAGAGATGGAAAATACAAGATAGCCCTTCCCTAGGACTTCTGACCTTGTGACCTCTGTTGAAGGTTGACTGATCACGTGGCCTTGGCATCAGGCAGAGGACCTGAGTGAAACCGCCTGAAAATGTACAATTCCCCTTCACTAATCTTCTAAAATAACCTTAAATTAAGACAAAAAATAGGTTCAAAATACAGTTCAACATAACCAGACAGATTTATTGAATGAATACAATACAATATAAATTCAGATATACTCAGTAATTACAATTTTTCTCTCTAATTTAGCAGAATTATAAAGATGTGTAGAACTGTAGATTGTGCATCTTCTGACATATCTGACCCTTGTGTTGTTGTTGAAATTTTAAGGAAAACTAATGTTTAAATGATACAGAATTAGCAGCATCAACTATTAATGCGTGAGTCCCTGATTAAGATATGTTTGTCTCCTACAGCTAGTGCAGCTTTCTGTCTCACTTTTTATCCAAGGCTAAAGGGATTAGGTGGCGAAACACCTGCTCTTTAAGGGATGATCGTGGGGATTCACCTCACTATTAATAACACATGATGTATACATAAGTATATGGGGTAGGTGTGTGGGTTAGAGCTGTGGGGGAGTGGCTAAGTACAATGTTAAAAACATATTATATATATATATGTGGGTAAGATTTTCAGAAAATGTACATTTGGCAGCTCTACACATTAGGAAATTCTCCTAAATTAGGCTGAAAAATGAAGAATACCGGGTATATCTGAGTATATTTGGTATCACATTGATTTATAGTATCGGTTCTGTTATGGTAAACTGCATTTTGAAGCTAATTGTTGTCTTAAATGTGGGCTATTTGAGAGGATTGGTGAAGGCGAATTGTACATATGCAAATGTAGTGCATGAATTTAATTGAATATTAATTGGTTTGATTGCTACGTAAGCAGTCTGGTCCGTTGTCGTAAGCTACACATTCAGGTCCAATAAATATTCAATAGGGGATTTGCATGTCCGCCATCTTGAATCTTGATTCGCAAGGAGTTCATCAGTATAAAATATATAGAAAATATGTTATGTTCAGCTTGGAATACTCAACAGTGATCTTATGTAAAAAAGCCATGTATTTCACATGCTTCCATAAAACAAGACTTTATCCTTCCCATCATACCTTTGGTTTTTATAGATCATTCACAGATAGCTATGATATTTTTGAAAAAAAATTGCATTGTTCGATACAAATGTTGCCAAATATGTGTATGTCAGATTTGAACTGAATCCATCCCAGCATGCAATGTAATAGACATGGGCAGTGGCACATGTAGCCGAATCATCAACCCTATACCTTGCTACTGTGTACGCGTGAATAGACAGTCACTTGAATGGGTTGTATGTACAGCTATGGCACATGCAACTCCCCTATTACTACCTCATTCCAGTACTAGTACGTCTATATATGTATATATTGGTATGGCTGGTGTAAGATAAAAGGTAACAAAGTGAACTATGTTGTAGTTATTCCAGGTACCGGTGTAGCAATAAGTGTGGTACAACCTAGATGGTGTATGGTTTATGGTAACTGCATAAACAGGGTGACCCGGCCCCTTAAAGCTACATTGTCAGCTATTGCGACACAAGTAATCTTACCAAATTCACTCATATTATAGGACTCCTTAATATCCTGTTGATGTTGTGTGAAGTTTGTTATGCGTTTTTTTGGTAATGAAGATCGAATTAAAGAATGTAATGTAATGTGGCCAATAAAAATATTTAAAAAAAAAAGGTTGAATCAGTGAGAGAAAACTTCCGCTGGTGAGCGATAATTTTGAATCGAATTGAATTTGAAAATATGTTTATTCAGGAGCAATAACATTTCATCACGATGATATTCTTAGTATTGGCTGATTTTACAAATACGTTTTTAAGTGTTCAAGGCATACTTCGCTGAGTGACATTACAGAAATAGCCAGTTAAACAATAAGTAGTAAGATAAGAATATAAATAATAAGTGAAGTCATTGCATGAAAGGATTAAGACGGGTCCTCCAAAATACAAATGGGGACGTTTTAAAACCCCTTTAGCAAATACAACTGGACAAAATCATTGGGGTCTAACTGTAGGTCTCTAGAGGCCAATATTAAAGTAGCAATGCTTATGAGTATTTTGAACCCGATTTTCGTCGTAAATCAGGATTATTTGAAGGGATTGGTGAAGGCCAATTGTACATTTTCTTTGGTTTACATTTTTCATATGAGCAAAGTAATATATCCTGCAACTGCAATCCTGCAACTATCCTATTATTCTCCTGAGGTAGGTTGTATATGAGTCAGATCGTCAGAAAATGTACAATTGGCAGCTGTACACATTTAGTGAATTCTGCTAAATTAGGCCGCAATTTGGTCAATACTAAGTAAATTCGAGTATATTCGGCATTGCATCGATTCTAGCAATCTGTTTGGTTAGGTTGAACTGTAATTTGAACTTTATCTTCGTCTGAAATGTGGGTTATTTCAGAGAATTTATGAAAGTGAATTGTACATTTTCTGGCGATCTGGCCCATATAAGCTAAGGAAACTTGTACTTGTATGGGTTTAGCTCTCCCACACACAATTTGCCTTTCCTCAGCTTATACAACAGATCCCTTCTCTCCTCAATCTTTCCCTCAATTCTCCTTTCCCTTCTATCCTACCTGATATTCCCTAGGATACATACACACTGACACAGACCTCTATCTCCCGCTCTTCCCTCATCCATCTCTCCCTCCCTTCTCTCCCTCATAACCCCCACGTGATCTGGCACACTACGTCACGTGATTGGTGAGCGTCTGAGGAGCAGCAGGTGTACCACGTGACCTGACGTCACCCCATTGTGCTGTGACGCCATATATACGTCACCATTGTGACAGCACATGCTGGCAGTCTATGGCTCTTACTGGCTTCGTCTTCCTCCCTCCTTCTTTTCTTCCCCTATACGTGTCTTTATTCCATGATTTGGCCGTGAGCGTACAATATAATCGATATACTTGCCGCTCACAAGGTGGACAATATAAATTCCTTGTATTGAACAGTGACGTCACAACCGTTCGAGACTTGGGGGACAACAAAGTTTGATGAAATTAATGCAAATAAAGTTGTTTTAAGTTAAGAATCATGGAATAAAAGCAAGAATAGCACAGTATCGCGTCTTCGGCGGCCTATATTCTCCTTGTATGGCCGAAAAACAACTCGGCCTACGGCCTCGTAGTTTTCGGCCATACTCGGAGAATATAGCCCCCCTCATACGCGATACTATGCTGTTCTTGCTATAGTATTTCACAATTATTTAAAGTTGCATCCTCAGCAATTATCACAATTTGATAATAATTTACTAAGATCTTAAATATCTTCATAGAGTTGTTAAAAAAGTGATAACTAACGAAGTTATTCGATGAACTAAATCTGCTTAAAACCCAAACAAACAACCCTGTTATTTATTAACTGATCAAAATTGATTTTGATGAAGAAATATTGATGAATATACGGAAATCTTTTACCTAAAATTGTTGTCCAGTTACCACATAGTTCAGGCAGGTTTGAACCGTCATCATGTTCATCACGGTCATTTTGGCCGTAAGGTTGAATCAAAATGAACTAATTGTGTTAGAATTATATGATCCGGCCTATAGATTGAACACTTTCCTCTTAGAATCTGTGTTCATTTTGTAAATCTAGTGGGTAGAAGTTGGATTACAAGTGAAAACAACCAGCAAACTTTTTCAACGAAATGAACCGGAAGTAGCATCGCTGGGACTACTTTAAGACCTAACCGCACTTCCTCTCGCCCTGAAGTTAAATCAACGATCCTGTTGAAGGGGCCAAGAGGAGTTCTTAGAACCGTTCAACTTGTAATAATGATGATGATAATAATATTTATATTTTACTTTCTTAATATTTCTTCCTGACTTCAGACTGAGAGCTGAGAGTCCCTGCCAACTGAGGAATAGATTTTTGCTGACGTACCATTCTTATCTGATCTGAGAGGCTGTGAGCCTAGACTGTACATAATATGGTATACTCTAACTCTACATTTCCTAACATCTTGGACAATTTCTCGTCTCTGTCTCTCCCTCGCTCTCCAGCCCCCCCCCCCCGACCCCCACCACTATGATCCCCCCCCCCCTCCACCGCCACATCTCCTTCACAGCGACATTTCCTCCATCTTGAACAGAAACAATACCCAGAATGCCCCGCGCTGACTTCCGCCTTGCTCCCAGCTCCACTTCCGGCCGGCTGCCAAGTGTCTAAAGGCTGTGGGACAAGGCATGCCACGGGGATCCCTTTTCTCTCGCACGGCCACAAAGGCTTAATATCAATAACATATCTATCCCTTACAGATGTCATCTCTCCTTTCTCTCGCCCTTTCTGTGCTAACACTTTATAACCATAATTAGGCCTTTATATAATGGTTACTGATAACGGAAACTGTAGGAAATTAGGTCCACGTCCTCTCATGCGTGGGAGGGTTTCTGTGATGTGTTTCAGGAAAATTAGTCACAAGTCGCAAAATTGGTATTTTTCAAAGTGATTTATTTACAAGATCTCTTTGTGGGAATGTTTTCATTTTTTGATAGAAACTATAATAACACATTTCCACATAGGTTATTAATCAATTTCTTAAAATATAGTATTAATTGTTATTGTTAATATCTATGTCCATTATATTTCTACAATAACATTCAACATTAGTATTTATAGTTGGATATACATTCTGAAAACAACACAATAATTAAACTGGGGAGATTGCAAGTGGGAGTACCTAGGGTTTCTGTGCATATTTGGGTCAGATTTTTAGAAAATGTACAATTCAACTTCGCTACTGTTCTAAAAAAAATCCAAATTTCAGACGAAAATAAAGTTCAAAATACAGTTCAACCTAACCAAAGAGATTGTTAAAATCAATGCACTGCCGAATATTCCCAAATTTACCTAGTATTGACCAAATATGTGTGATGTGTTTCAGGAAAATGAGTCACAAGTCGCAAAATCGAAATGGTTTAAAGTGATTTATTCACAAGATCTCTTTGTGGGAATGTTTTCATTTTTTTGAATATTGCATGAGTTGCGTAGCAACAAGTGTAATATTCTAAGCGACTGAAACCAATGAGTTAGTTAACAGATTTATTATACATGCTTTCAATCATGAAAATAGAAAAAAAACCCACGTAAATCATTAGTGATATACGCACTATGCGTAAATCACTCTAGATACGTTGTTATCAGAGGAATGCGAGTATAATATTTTTAATATCAATGTACGAAAAAGGATATTCATCTTTACATTAGAAGAACTTAACACACCAACACTTTACATTATTAATGAAGGGGCTTAGTGAGAAAATCCATTATATTTCTACAATAACATTCAACAATAGTATTTATAGTTGGATATACATTCTGAAAACAACACGATAATTCAACTGGGGAGATTGCAAGTGTGAGTACCTAACTGCACCGAGATACTAATGAATACATGTAAATTTCTACTGGCTTCATCTGGGTCAGATCTTCAGAAAATGCACAATGTACAGTTTTACCCATCTATCAAATTCGGCTAAATCAGAGTGCAAAATTAATTGATAAATACTGGGTATATCTGAGTGTATTCTGTATTGTATTCATTTGATAAATCTGTTTGGTTATGTTGAACTGTATCATGAACCTGATTTTCGTCTTAAATTTGGGTTATTTGAGAGAATTTGTCAAGGTAAATTGTACATTTTCTGAAAAAATTTCTGAAGTTAATGTAGCTACATTACACTAATGGATTTTCCTAGAAACCTAATCATGCCGTCATTATTAACGTCTAGCTAGTGACAATAAGTATGTGGTACGGTTCAGGAAAATGGGTCACCAGACCCAGAATTGGTATTTTTCAAAGTAATTTATTTAATATTTAGCTACTTTACTAGTAATTGGCAATCGAGGGATATTGCAAACTTTTCTTTTCAAAAATAAAAATATCAAATTTAATATATATGAATACTTATTTAATATCTTAACGTTTACAATACTTGGAGTCGGCATGATCTCATCTTTTCAAATATAATGATATCTCAAAATCAGTTTTTTTGCGAGTTGTGACTCGTTTCCCTGAAACACATCACATTTACAAATGTATCCCAAGACCGACTCTATTATCCAGAGGTCTGGTTTTCATGTTATCAGATTCTGTCCAATAATTGCCTAATCATTCCATTAACCATAATGTATTCTTGTCTTACAGGTGAGTAGGCCTTGTTACGTTACGTTACGTTATGGATATTACGGTAAGGTTTGCACACAATGTCACCATTTGTAATATTCAAGATATATCCTCAAATCTTGTTTCATGAGAAAATAAACGGATGCTACAAGGGTGGCAATTTATATTCTCAAATATACCGTATTAGGAGGATATTCGGCTTATTTCTGTGTGTTTTCCCTTGTTCTAAACATTACAAGAGTGAGTGAGTGAGATTGGTTGCTTTACGCCCTTATCAACACATTTAATATGGTTATATCAAGGGCGGGAGAGCTGAGAGGGAGTGAGTGGGTGAGATTGGTTGCTTTACGCCCTTATCAACACATTTAATATGGTTATATCAAGGGCGGGAGAGCTGAGAGGGAGTGAGTGAGTGAAATTGGTTGCTTTACGCCCTTATCAACACATTTAATATGGTTATATCAAGGGCGGGAGAGCTGAGAGGGAGGCAGTTTATGATTGTACCCAGGAAATAGAGACAGAGAAAAAGGGAGAGAGAGAAAGAGAAAAGAGACTGAAAGGCACTCTATGGTCATACCCAGGACCAGTATTACAAGAGTTATTAATAGCACGTTGAGTTGTATGAAAACACATATCAAAGTTGTATGCTGTGTATATCCTTGCGTTTCTCATGGTATATTTAGCTACATTACTACTAATTGTCAACCCAGAAATCAGCGATGGGTAAAAAAACATCTAAAAGCCCAATGATATAAGCAACCTAAAACTTACTTCAAACCTAACACAGGAATGATAAAGTCTACCTTTTGCAAGCGGGCGTTTTTTTACTACTGTCTCAATAATAAGCAACCGGAAACAGCACTCAACCGGAAGTAATGGCCGCCGGGTCAAGGTCATATCTCAGAATGAAAGAGCAGATATTTCCTGTCAGATCTCCAGAGGGAGGCGATGGCTGTTTTTCATCCCCAGAATTGAATGTATTATGTGTTCTCTAGCTCTCTTCCTCTATAGGGACCGGTCTCTACCACTGCTAAATGTAACAATGCTTTCCTACGTATAATGGATATATTATGTTGTGGTTGAAATTTGGAACTTGGGACTGAAAATAGCTTTCATTTTAGAAAAGTTCAATAATCAGGTTTAAGTCTGAAAGGTTTTGCGAATTCAGGTAACTTAGGTGCCCCACATAACACATGTTACATTACAACATGGGTAGATTAGGAGGCCACACAACACATGGGTCGGATTTTCAGAAAATGTACAATTGGCAGCTCTACACATTTAGGAAATTCCCCTAAATAAGGCTGAAAAATGAAGAATACCGGGTATATCTGAGCATATTTGGTATCACATTGATTTAAAGTATCAGTTCTGTTATGTTAAACTGCATTTTGAAGCTCATTTCTGTCTTAAATGTGGGTTATTTGAGAGAATTATGAAGGCGAATTGTACATTTTCTGAAAATCTGACCCACATACGGCACAACATGGGTAAATTAGGTTTGATCACAATATTGTAAACATCGCAGTAAGTGAAATGTCACCCATCTCTTACTGATATATAGGCTCAGCTACATGTATTTGATGCTCAGGGAAGTTTACTAGTAGAAGAGCTTGCAGGGGATTGTTCCCTCCTATTGTAATAACCTTGACACACACACATATGAAATATAAATCAGCTTATTTCTGACAAATGACTTTTTGTATTGTATGTGTAAGCACAGGCAGTAGCAGGCAGCAGTCTGCACTGACTCACTTCCTCACTGAAGGCTCTCTTCCACTATAGTGAAAACATAATTATACATGTAGCAAATTTCAAGAGAGTTAATTAATTATATCCATGCATTTCTAAGGTAGTGCTATGGGGAATATTTAGTTACTTTTCTAGTAATTGTCCACCCAGAAATATTGCAAACTTATTTTTTCTTACAATATCAAATTTAAGATAAAGAAATAGTTAATGTTTACCATCAATTGAATCGGCTTGATCTCATTTTTTTCAAATATGATAATATATCAGAATCCTTTTTCGGCAACTTTTGACTTATTTTGCTATAACACATCACATATTGTCCATAAATGAGTAAGTGAGTGAATAAGATTGGTTGCTTTACGCCCTTATCAACACATTTAATGTGGTTATATCAAGGGCGGGGGTGCTGAGAGGGAGGCAGCTTATGATCATACCCAGGAAATAGAGATAGAGAAGAAGGGAGAGAAAGACAGGGAAAAGAGACAGAAAGGCACTTTATGATCATACCCAGGAAATAGAGATAGAGAAAAAGGGAGAGAGAGAGACAGAGAAAAAAGACAGAAAGGCACTTTATGTTCATACCCAGGAAATAGATATTGAGAAGAAGCGAGAGAGAGTGAGAAAAGAGACAGAAAGGCAGTTTATGGTCATACCCAGGAAATAGAGATAGAGAAGAAGGGAGAGAGAGAGACAAAGAAAAAGAGACAGAAAGGCAGTTTATGATCATACCCAGGAAATAGAGATAGAGAAGAAGGGAGAGAGAGACAAAGAAAAAGAGACAGAAAGGCACTTCATGGTCTTACCCAGGAAGTAGAGATAGAGAAGAAGGGAGAGAGAGACAGAGAAAAGGACAGAAAGGCACTTTATGGTCTTACCCAGGAAATAGAGATAGAGAAGAAGGGAGAGAGAGACAGGGAAAAAGAGACAGAAAGGCAGTTTACGATCATACCCAGGAAATAGATATTGAGAAGAAGGTAGAGAGAGACAAAGAAAAAGAGACAGAAAGACAGTTTATGATCATACCCAGGAAATAGAGATAGAGAAGAAGGGAGAGAGAGAGACAGGGAAAAGAGACAGAAAGGCACTTTATGGTCTTACACAGGAAATAGAGATAGAGAAGAAGGGAGAGAGAGACAAAGAAAAAGAGACAGAAAGGCACTTCATGATCATACCCAGGAAATAGAGTTAGAGAAGAAGGGAGAGAGAGACAGAGAAAAGAGACAGAAAGGCACTTTATGATCATACCCAGGAAATAGAGATAGAGAAGAAGGGAGAGAGAGACAAAGAAAAAGAGACAGAAAGACAGTTTATGATCATACCCAGGAAATAGAGATAGAGAAGAAGGGAGAGAGAGAGACAGGGAAAAGAGACAGAAAGGCACTTTATGGTCTTACACAGGAAATAGAGATAGAAATGAAGGGAGAGAGAGACAAAGAAAAAGAGACAGAAAGGCACTTTATGATCATACCCAGGAAATAGAGTTAGAGAAGAAGGGAGAGAGAGACAGAGAAAAGAGACAGAAAGGCACTTTATGATCATACCCAGGAAATAGAGATAGAGAAGAAGGGAGAGAGAGACAAAGAAAAAGAGACAGAAAGACAGTTCCTGATCATACCCAGGAAATAGAGATAGAGAAGAAGGGAGAGAGAGAGACAAAGAAAAAGAGACAGAAAGGCAGTTTATGATCATACCCAGGAAATAGAGATAGAGAAGAAGGGAGAGAGAGACAAAGAAAAAGAGACAGAAAGGCACTTCATGGTCTTACCCAGGAAGTAGAGATAGAGAAGAAGGGAGAGAGAGACAGAGAAAAGGACAGAAAGGCACTTTATGGTCTTACCCAGGAAATAGAGATAGAGAAGAAGGGAGAGAGAGACAGGGAAAAAGAGACAGAAAGGCAGTTTACGATCATACCCAGGAAATAGATATTGAGAAGAAGGTAGAGAGAGACAAAGAAAAAGAGACAGAAAGACAGTTTATGATCATACCCAGGAAATAGAGATAGAGAAGAAGGGAGAGAGAGAGACAGGGAAAAGAGACAGAAAGGCACTTTATGGTCTTACACAGGAAATAGAGATAGAGAAGAAGGGAGAGAGAGACAAAGAAAAAGAGACAGAAAGGCACTTCATGATCATACCCAGGAAATAGAGTTAGAGAAGAAGGGAGAGAGAGACAGAGAAAAGAGACAGAAAGGCACTTTATGATCATACCCAGGAAATAGAGATAGAGAAGAAGGGAGAGAGAGACAAAGAAAAAGAGACAGAAAGACAGTTTATGATCATACCCAGGAAATAGAGATAGAGAAGAAGGGAGAGAGAGAGACAGGGAAAAGAGACAGAAAGGCACTTTATGGTCTTACACAGGAAATAGAGATAGAAATGAAGGGAGAGAGAGACAAAGAAAAAGAGACAGAAAGGCACTTTATGATCATACCCAGGAAATAGAGTTAGAGAAGAAGGGAGAGAGAGACAGAGAAAAGAGACAGAAAGGCACTTTATGATCATACCCAGGAAATAGAGATAGAGAAGAAGGGAGAGAGAGACAAAGAAAAAGAGACAGAAAGACAGTTCCTGATCATACCCAGGAAATAGAGATAGAGAAGAAGGGAGAGAGAGAGACAGGGAAAAGAGACAGAAAGGCACTTTATGGTCTTACACAGGAAATAGAGATAGAGAAGAAGGGAGAGAGAGACAAAGAAAAAGAGACAGAAAGGCACTTTATGATCATACCCAGGAAATAGAGTTAGAGAAGAAGGGAGAGAGAGACAGAGAAAAGAGACAGAAAGGCACTTTATGATCATACCCAGGAAATAGGGATAGAGAAGAAGGGAGAGAGGGACAAAGAAAAAGAGACAGAAAGGCACTTTATGATCATACCCAGGAAATAGAGATAGAGAAGAAGGGAAAGAGAGACAGAGAAAGAGACAGAAAGGCACTTTATGGTCTCACCCAGGAAATAGAAATAGAGAAGAAGGGAGAGAAGGACAAAGAAAAAGAGACAGAAAGGCACTTTATTGTCTTACCCAGGAAATAGAGATAGAGAAGAAGGGAGAGAGAGAGACAGAGAAAAGAGACAGAAAGGCACTTTATTATCATACCCAGGAAATAGGGATAGAGAAGAAGGGAGAGAGGGACAAAGAAAAAGAGACAGAAAGGCACTTTATGATCATACCCAGGAAATAGAGATAGAGAAGAAGGGAAAGAGAGACAGAGAAAGAGACAGAAAGGCACTTTATGGTCTTACCCAGGAAATAGAGATAGAGAAGAAGGGAGAGAGAGGGACAGAGAAACAGAGACAGAAAGGCACTTTATGATCACAAACCAACACAAATGTTTCTATTACATGGGTAAATAATAAAGAGCAGCTCATCCTATCAGCACCACGCGAGATACATTTACCGTCTATTGTTACATAAATAAATGCCCACAACAATGGGAAACTTAACGTCTGACAATAGATGGCGAGTAGCAGAGACTAGAGAGACACATGCATGCTATGCCAGCAAGCATTCAATGATAAACTTGATAATCCATAATTCAGCCTCTCTACATGAAGCCACTATTGCCACGTGAAACACTGCATCTCCTGGGTGAAATCGTCCAAAAATGTACAATTCACCTTCACCAATCTTCTAAAATAACCCAAATTTAAGACGAAAATCAGGTTCAAAATACAGTTTAACATAACCAGATAGATTTAATGAATGAATACAATACAGAATAGACTCAGATACTCAGTATTTGTCATTTCTCACTCTAGTTTAGCAGAATTTGATAGATGTGTAGAACTGTAGATTGTGCATTTTCTGAGGATCTGACCCATCTATACAAACCGATAGTTAGAGGTATGGTGTGTAACACGCAGGTTGGACATAACCATTACAGACTCATTGTACCAATTGTGATGTGCTTCAGGAAAATGAGACATGAGTCGCAAAATGGATATTTATCAAAGTGATTTATTTATAGATATCTTTGTTGGAATATTCTACATTTAGGGGTGCTTAATGCTGCTAGTAACATTAATACGTGTCCACAATTTCAAGGCAATGTATTAAATATCTCTAGATGCATTTCTAAGGTCATATTAAGGAGTATATTTAGGTACTTTATACTGACAAAATGGTGTTTGGTGCAGCGGCCCCGCCATCACCTCTCGATCGTTGACCTTGCCATGTTTATTGCCCATCTTGTCCCATTTCTCACCTCTCCTTACTCATCCCCCCCCCCCCCTCAGCCCCAATCACATTGCTGTTACTTACAGCTCAACTCTGCCCGTCTCCCAGCCTCCCCCCCTCCCTCCCCCCGCCTGTTGTCACCCACAGTCCTGGTGTCACTTGCCCCTCACAAACTTGTATCCCCCTCTTACCTGTCTTCTTCATAATTATTCTCTTCTAGCTCTTCTTCTTCCGCCTCCTCCTGCCCCTACTCCCCCATCCTCCCTCTTTTGTACCTTCCCCTTCCCTATACATTCCCTTCTGCTATACATTATCCTCTCGACTTCCCCCTCCCCTCCTCTCATTCTCCCCCCTTTTCATCTCGTCTCCACCTTCCCGACCCCTTTCCTCCTCTCTATCTTACCTATCCCTCCCTCCCATCCTCTTCTCTCTTCCCCAGTTTACTACCCACTCCCCTCTCCCCATTACCTACCCCACTTACCTCTCCCACTCCTTTCTACACCCTCCCCCCACACACACATTCTCCATCCCTCACCTCCTTCCCGCTCCCCGTTCTCCACCCCGTCTCCATCTCCCTCCACCCCCACCTCCCCCTCAATCTCCCCACCCCATCCCCCTCTCCCTCCGCTCTCACTCCCCCATCCCCCTCTCGATCCACCTCCTATCTCCCCATCCCCATCCCCCCTCTCTATGCCTGTCCACAACCACCTCCCCCATCCCCTTTCCGTATCCCCATCCCCCTCCCCTTCCCATCCCCTCCCTCTCCCCCGTATCCCCCTCTCCATACCCCCACCAACATCCCCCTCCCCATGCCTCTCCCCTCCCTCATCTCCTTCTTCATCCCCCACCTCCAAACACCCCCACCCCCACAAACATCCCCCTTATACCTCCCTCTCCTCCCCGTCCCCCACCCCATCCCCCTCTCCATACCCCTCCCCCTACCCCTCTCCACAACCCCACCTCCCCTCCTCTCCCACCTTCTCCCCTCCCCCTCCCACCTCCCCTCCCCCATCCCTCTCCTCATTCCCTCCACCCTCCATCCCATACCTCCCCACCCCCACCCCCGCCCCCTCCCCGTCCATTCACATGGCTGACTATTGCGTCTAATCACAAATCCCATTTAGCCGCGCCACAGCGGGAGCCAGCAAATAAATTAAAATGATTATCTGTGCTGATGGAAGGCCTCCCTGGCAGTCCTGGGATTTGGCGGTCTGCCCGTAAAAAGTAAATTGAAATGGATATCACTACGGAGCCATGGAGTTTGAGCTTTTAACCTGAATAATGGTGGTGGTAGTATTGGGCCGCCGGGTGTATGGGGCTATGGGCAGTGCTGCTACTGTACTCCAGGCCATTAGCGCATCGTCAACACTACCCATAATCCATTCTATGTGTCAGATTTTCAGAAAATGTACAATTTGCCTTCACCAATCCTCCCAAATAGCCCACATTTAAGACTTCAAAATGCAATTAAACGTAACAGAAGTGATAATTTAAATCAATGAGATACCAAGTATACCCAGATATACCCGGTATTCTTCATTTTTCAGCCTAATTTAGGAGAATTTCCCTAAAGTGTAGAGCTGCCAATTGTACATTTTCTGAAAATCTGACCCATGAGTTAGTATTAGGCTGATATTAAAGCTACATTCTCAGCTATTATGACAAATGAAATGTTATTCCTGATGAAGGGTTGACTATGACCCGAAATGTTGGAATCACATTTTGATGAAACGTATCACGAATGTGACATTTTGTCAATGCCTATTAATGTAATGAATTAAAACATTAAAATATTAAAACATTAAAACATTAAAGTATCAAAAGTATTAAAACAAATTAAAGAAATCGCCATTTGATACTGAATAAAACTAAAAAAAATATGCTGGGATACTCGTTATGGTATAATCGCAACTGAAGGAAATATCATCTAATGTACTCACGTTATGACTTATAGGACTGAATGTATCAATATTCTGTTATAAGAGGTTTAGATGTGCTTGAAAAGAAATAGACAACAAGTAGAAAATCCTTATTTTCTTACTGATATGCACCGAGGTATATACAGCTTTAAGAGTATACATGGGTCAGATTTTCAGAAAATGTACAATTCGTCTTCGCCAATTTTCTCAAATAACCCAGATTTCAGACGAAAATGAAGTTAAAAATACAGTTCAACCTAACCAAACATATTGCTAGAATCAATGCAATACCAAATATACTCGAATTTACCTA
>OW804100.1:24904381-25133101 GCA_942159475.1 Sthenelais limicola
CAAACTACTTGTCTCAGTTTCGAGTAATTTTATTTTTTAATTTCACTAATATCTCCACATCTGGGGCTCGGTTTTCTTTTAAACTCACATATTTAGTTATTGATCCCTATTGATTTGTGAAAGAATTATCATATTACTTTTTTTATTAAGCAGTTTTACATAAATGGCACAGCGTAGTTTTTGCAATGTTTTTCTCGCTCACTGCTATTAGTAGCAATAGTTAGTATGTTTGTTTATTTGTGAGTGATGAGTTGATGGGTCAGAAAATGTACAATTAGCAGCTCTACACATTTAGGAAATTCTCCTAAATTAGGCTGAAAAATGATGAATACCCGGTACATCTGAGTATATTTGGTGTCGCATTGATCTAAAGTATCAGTTCTGTTATGTTAAACAGCATTTTGAAGCTCCTTTTTGTCTTAAATGTGGGTTATTGAGAGGATTGGTGAAGGCGAATTGTACATTTTTCTGAAAAGCTGACCCATATATAATACGACATAATATTCATCTTTTGAGGCTAAGGTCGAATCTAGTGAGAAACGTGAGTTAAATTTGAAATAATTTGGAATAATTTTGCAATTATTTTGAGTGTCTATTTCTGGTTCTGGGGTTCTGTGTTTAATTTCCATTTGTCAAATTAATTCGACACAGGAAAATGAGTCACAAATGATAAAAAAATGATTTTGAGATATCATTACATCTGAAAATGACATCTAAGAAGTGTTTCTATATTTCATGTTCGATACATTTATAAAAAAAAAATAGGTTTGCAATATTTCTGGGAGGACACTTACCAGTGAAGTAACTAAATATACTCCATAGGATGACCTTCGAAAGGCAAGAATATATTTAATACACTGTCTAGAAATTTGGTACATGTATTTATACAACGTCAAACACTAGATACCCCAAAATGTGGAAGATTCTACCAAAGAGATCATGTTAATAAAAAAAAAACCTTTGAAAAATACAAATTGTGATGTGTACTAGGGAAATGAGTCAAACGTCGCAAAATATGGATTTTGAGACATTATTATATTTGAAAAGATGAGCTAAAGCCGATTCTGAACATAGTAAATTTCTGGTTCTGGGGTTCTGTGTTTAATTTCCATTTGTCAAATTAATTCGACACTGGAAAATGAGTCACAAATGATAAAAAAATGATTTTGAGATATCATTACATCTGAAAATGACATCTAGGAAGTGTTTCTATATTTTCATGTTTGATACATTTATAAAAAAAAATAGGTTTGCAATATTTCTGGGAGGACACTTACTAGTGAAGTAACTAAATATACTCCATAGGATGACCTTCGAAAGGCAAGAATATATTTAATACACTGTCTAGAAATTTGGTACATGTATTTATACAACGTCAAACACTAGATACCCCAAAATGTGGAAGATTCTACCAAAGAGATCATGTTAATAAAAAAAAAAACCCTTTGAAAAATACAAATTGTGATGTGTACTAGGGAAATGAGTCAAACGTCGCAAAATATGGATTTTGAGACATTATTATATTTGAAAAGATGAGCCAAAGCCGATTCTGAACATAGTAAACAGTAAGACATTTAATATGCATTTCTATACTTTAAGTGTTATATTTCTATTATTGAAAACAAAGTTTGCAGTATTTGGGGGTGAGCAATTGCTACTAAAGTAGCTAAATATATTCATTACAATGACCTTAGAAATACTTGGATATATTTATTACGCTGTCCTGAAACTTGGTACATGTATTCAGGCCACAAAAGGCGTTAAGCCTTGCAAGAATTAAAACAATTCCACAAATATATCCTGTGAATAAATCACTTTGAATAATAACAATTTTGCGATATCATCATCACAATTTAAGCTACCAAGTACCATACAGTTCAATACGAGCATGTTGCACTGACTGGGTTGTACGAGGCTAGGCAATAACAATCAGGGGCGGTTATAATGTTGAAATATTAATGTGACTCACACAATGTATGTGTATTGATACATAAAACCATAATTGATGTGGTACCGGCCACCACTATAGAACTACGCACTAAAACATGATCACTATTGAGAACTATGCTGCATTAGTGGTCATGATATGTTATTCTATACCAAGCGATAAAAGGTAGGGGTCGCTATGTTATAGCTCGTTATGGGTCAGATTGTCAGAAAATGTACAATTCACCTTCAGCAAACCTTGCAAGTATAGCCCACTATTAAGACAGAGATGAGCTTCAAAACGCAGTTTAACATAACAGAACTTTTAAATCAATGCGATATACTCAAATATACCCGGTATTCTTTATTTTTCAGCCTTATTTAGGAGAATTTCCTGAATGTGTAGAGCTGCCAATTGTACATTTTCTGAAACTCTTAATTTCTATTCTTTACACTCAGGGCCTTTCAGATCATATAAAAATGCAATGTCATTGATTAGATGCCTACTGCGCTAATGGTAGTTCCGTACCGACTCTAGGCTTGCAGCCTCTCTCATTAGAGGTTGTGACATTATAATTAGCTTATAATGTCAATTCAAGGAATTGGTGTAAAAGGTTTAAATGATACCACGCCCAAGGATATTTCTATACAGGTGCAGGTGGAGGTGTGTGTGTGTGGGGGGGGGGGGAGATATACAGGGGTGGAGGAGAGTGTGTGTGTGGAGGAGTGGGGGGGGGGGAGTGTATAGGGGTTTTGCACTGTTGTGACACCATTCTTTTGTATATATTGGTCCTATCAGGGCAAAAGAGAAAATACATTAGGGCCAGATTTTCAGAAAATGTACAATTCACTTCGCTAATCTTCTCAAATAACCCAAATTATTTAACAAAAGATTATTTCCAATAATTAAACAAAAATGTCTAATTAATCAAGTGAATTGAAATTACACCAATATTTAAAAAAACAATAACTCACCTCTTACCCGACATACTGTATTACAAATATTGCTTTATTATTAACATTATCAAAAGTATTATCCTAATTATCGTCCAATTCCACCATAGTAGTCTATAATAGTAGAGAGTTGTAACCGCTCTGCCCCTATCTTGTATTGATTGTATGCATTATACATGTGTGGGCTGGGTATGCGGTACCACTCCCGTGATATCAATCACCAATCATAGTTATATTAGTATCACCTGCTCCCCAGCCCTGATAATGTAAGATTATCATTATTAATGTCCATTAAATGTTAGTGTTATGGGGCTAGTAATAGCTGGTTGGCGGGATGGGTCCTAGGTGTAGTTAGAGCGCAGACAGAAGAGGTTGTAAAATCCTAGCCCGAACAGAAAATGTACAATTGGCCTTCACCAATCCCCTCAAATTACCCAAATTTAAGACGAAAATCAGGTTCAAAATACAGTTCAACATAACCAGACAGATGTATTGAATGAATACAATACAGAATACACCCAAATATACTCAGTAATTGTCATTTTTCTCTCTAATTTAGCAGAATTTGAGAGTTTGTTAGAACTGTAGATTGTGTATTTTCTGAAAATCTGACCGTTATATATAGAAAATGGAGGTTTGTTATGGGTCAGGTAGTTGGATAATATACAATTGGCCTTCACAAATCCTCTCAAATAACCCATATCTAAGACAGAAATGAGGTTCAAAATACAATTTACCATGACAGAAGTAAATTTGATGATAACCTTAATATCAAATGTATTCCGATACGCACAGTATTTATCACCTTTCAGCATCAACATTAGCATTAACAGAAATTGTAGTGATGCCAATTGTACATTGTCCAACGATCTGACCCATGATGTGGTCACGGTTATATTGGCGGCAATAATATTATAATCACTATACTGTTATTGGTATTATCCAATTTTATTGTCGTCACAGTCTAAGCCCAAAGGTGGGAAAGTCCCTTCAAACGAAGGAAAAGCGTCTCGCCTGAAACCGCAAAATGACATTATAACCCCATTAGAACGCCTAGTCCTAGGTCAGGACCGACTAACGAAGGAGGCGCCCAATCACTGACATACCAATCTTATCTGATCTGAGGGTTTGGACCTAGACTGGTCATTGGTTGTCCTACGTCCTCGCAGGTTATGGAATAGACGATGATGATGATGATGATGATGACGCACATTCAATTCTATGAACAAGATTTTCTATTAAATTTTTCGTACTTTTTCCATACTCACCTGAAAGCCATTTAGATCAGAGTTCACAGAGCCCCTTCAAACTGAGGGAAAACCTCTCGCACTGACCACCAAATGACAAACATGAAAGAAGATGCTCTGATATAGCTGATTGTCATGCGATTCTCACAGAATTTAGTGGAAAATCGCATGAGAATCGGCTCAGTGGACCAGACCCTTTACTCATTGCAGTAAAGTATGACGCATAACAACCAACAATTGGCAACCATTTTAAACTATAAGTTCAACCCCAGGTCACGTGACTTAAATGACCTTGACCTATACACCTGACTTTATGACTAAGCCAGATCATGTGATCAAACTCCCCCCCGCCTTTAATATAAACCCTCTTCATCTGATACCATCTCCAATCACCAATGGACATAAACATCAGGCTGGACTGCTGATAGCTCCGGTCAGATTTGTATCAAAGATGGGTCAAGCATTGAAGTGGTGTTGTCGGACCAGGCTGTGCCCCATTGTGCAGGGTGGTTATTGTAGCTGGTGGCAACATGGCTAGAATTCCTTCAACATTAAAGCTGCATTCCCAGCTGCTGGAGGGGATTATAACTAGTGTGTGTATGATAGATTACATTTATGATTTATATGACTATTGATGGGTCAGATATTCAGAGAATGTACGATGGGCATTCACCAATCCCTTCAAATAACCCTGATTTAAGATGAAAATAAGGTTCAAAATACAGTTCAACATAACCAGACAGATTTATTGAATGAATACAATACAGAATAGACTCAGATATACTCAGTATAATTATAAGTTTTCCCTCTATTCTAGCAGAATTTGAGAGATGTGTATATCTGTAGATTGTGCATTTTCTGAAAATCGGACCCTGATGGTATTTGGCAGTACCCCTGTGGTGGTTTTTAGGGTGACAGTATAGGCTCAAAGATGAGAGAGTCCCTTCAAAGGAGGGAAAGCCTCTCGCCTCAAACCGCAAAGTGCCATTATAATTCCATTAACACTGCCAAATGACATTATATCCCCATTAGAACGCCTAGTCCTAGGCCAGGAAACCAATTAGCAAAGCAGGCGTCTAATCAATGACATACCGTTCTTATCTGATCTGAGGGTTTTGACCTGGACTGATTAAGTATACAGCCTGCTCTAAGGAATTCCTGTGGAAGAGCATTTGAAAAGTATCATTTCTATATGTATGTATGTATGTATGTATATATATGTATGTATGTATGTATATATGTATGTATGTATGTATGTATGTATGTATACATATGTATGTATGTATGTATGTATATTTATTGTTTATTTCAACACGATAGAATATAACAAAATTTAACATCTGGAAATGTTTGCCCCCTTTTATGATAGTCATAGTTCTTGCAAAGGGTTCGACTCATTTCTCTGCACCCTTCAAATTAGCAAGGACTGTACCTTTAAGGTATAATAGCCAGGGTAGTCAGCAAGCTGTATATATACAGGTTGGATACAAGCTGACAGATCGGGACAGCCCCACGCTGGGTGCACAATGCTCCCTTATTGTACTCTCCCTCTAATACCAGTCAAAAAGTAACAACTTCTCCCTACTTGTTAGAGTCATTAGAGTTCAGGCATTTCTATACCTATAGAACTTGTGCTTATAGTATGACCTTCAAACTGTTTACCCCAATGAGATGTCAATGAGAAGTCAAGTTATATTAGTTGTCCTATAACGATTTTTATATTTGTTTCAGTTCAATTCAATTCAAGGATGCTTTATTGCAGAGATCTTGGACTTGTAATGATAATAATAGAAATTGTGATGTGTTCTAGGGAAATGAGTTAAAAGTCGAAAAAATGGATTTTGAGATATTATCATATTTGTAAAGATGAGATCAAGCCGATTCCAATTGTTTGTTTGTTTGTTAGACTTTTATTCATCGGTGGATGCGTCAGCCGGTCTACTCCTTACAATATTGGAGATTTACACGCCGTGCTGAATTTATCTCTGCAATGATAGTAAACATTAAGGATATCTAATAATTATTTCTATATTTTAAGTTTGATATTTAGATTTTTGAAAAGAAAATTGCAATATTTTTGGATGAACATTTGCCAGTAAAGTAGCTAAATATACTATATACGATGAGCTTAGAAATGCATGGACATATTTAATACACTGTCTTGAAATTTGGTTATTGTATTCATGCTGTAGACAGCGTTTAAAACATTCCCACAAAGAGATCTTGTAAATAAATCACTTTGGAAAATATAAAGTTTGCGACTTAAGACTCATTTTAGGTGACACATCACATACAGTCAAAAGAATGCGTTAATAACTGAACTTGCAGAATCAATAATGATCGGATTAAAATGTATTCAAAACTCTTGAAAAGTATCTTTTTTCTCCAAATGTCACGGTACCCATCTGTAAGTCAGGGGTGGCGGCATGGTAGGTAAACAGCTGGTAGTTTAAAATCGTTTGACTCTTATTTGAGATTTGTTTTAGGAAAATGAGTCATAAGTCGCAAAATTGATATTTTTCAAAGTGTTTTTTTCACAAGATCACATTATCGGAATGTTCTACTATTTGGAGGGTTTTTCACTTATAGTTATATCAATTAATGTATCAAATTTCAGGGCAATCTATGTAATATATCCTTTAGTTTTAAAGGTCCTCTTATGGACTATATTTAGTTACTTTACTGTTTATTGACCCTCAGAAATATTTGAAACTTTTTTTTTCAAAAACGAAAATATCAAACTTAAAATCTAGAAATACTTATAAGATTATTAGACTGCTTACTATCATTGGAATCAGCTTGATCTCATCTTTTCAAATATAATGGTGTCTCAAAATCTATTTTTTGCGACTTATGACTCATTTTCCTAAAACACATCACATTTTTCCCAAAGTTCTTTATCAAATTTAAGCAATATAGAAGTTGTCTTATTTATATATTCTATTATATAAATATCTATTAGATATGGTATAGTGAAACGATTAATATAAGTGGTACTGTTGAATTTGAATTTATTATTCTTTCAGCCATTAATATTACTCTTGAAAGATGCATGAAATTTTAATTAACTCTATATAAATGCTCATATTTCGTTACACCTTTTCTTCTGTATTGTAAGAAACCCCCTGGGTATTTACCAGTCTGTGTCAGTGTACATGCTATATATCAGGGGCTACAACCACTAAATCCTTGCCTGAAGGGTAATAATTTCTCAGACAGGTGTTGTGTGCTATTCCCCAGGTAAATAATTAACATACTGAGAGGAAATAGTATAGGGGCATAATAACACTGACTGTCATGTATGTGCTTTGGCTTTTTTCGTATACTGCCATTTTTTCCTACTTAACCGATTACAAGCCATAACAAATATCTGTTTTTTTGGTGTTTTTATTTCACTGCAGAAGCTAGGTATAGCCCTACCATAAATAACATAGGGGCAGGTCATATAGTGGGTTGATCTATCTTAAAACTACATAGTCTGGAATAGATAGTGAAAGCCTGTCGCTCCAAACTGCAAAATACCATTAGAATCCCATTAAGGCGCCTACTCCAGGGCCAGGAAAGCCAATAGCGCAGTAGGCGTCCAATCACTGACGTACCATTCTAATCTGATCTGAGAGGCTGTGTGTCTGGAGTGGTGAACTGGATAAAAGACGACTGAACTCTGGTCAAAGCCTCCTTGATGAAAAGCAATTGTAGCAAATCAGTAGCGAGAGAGAGAGAGAGAGAGAGAGAGAGTAGCGTCAGGCAGTAGTTCAGTGATAATGACATATGGGTCATATTTTCAGAAAATGTACAATTGGCAGCTCTACACGTTTAGTAGGTAGACGAAGCTTGTAACACCTAACCTGCACGACCGCTGAAGCTCTACACGTTTAGGTAATTCTCCTGAATTAGGCTGAAAAATCATGAATACCGGGTAAATGTGGATTTCGCTTGGCTCTGAGCCTAGGCTGGTTTGTTTTACCTGTTTCTATCGCTGCCCGAACTTCCCCATCAACATTTCTGTTAGATATCATACTTTCTCACACTTTGTATAACCTCAACATACACCAATCCACTTTACTTCGATTCCTCACTTTCAAATTTAAAGTAATTCAAAATGAACATGAATCCCTTAAATTCGTAATTAATCCATTCCGAATCCCGCACGCCAAACATGCACAGTAGTATCTATTACAAATCCTCCATTACCCACAATCTCCCCATTACACCCATTACCCCTCATTTCCCCCCCTAAGCCCAACCATTAAATTACAACTTAGGAGGTCAGTTACCATCTTAAGCACCGAATGGGATTTGAACTTAGACCCCTTGACTAAGGTCAATTAGCCCTTACCCATGAAGCTGAGTCCGGTTCATCACCTTCTATTGGCCGGGATCTGTATTGATCAGATTGGTTGTGTCAGTGATCGGGGCAGTGATAGGGTTGGTATCTCACTCCAGTGGGTAATCTGTCGGTACATCTAGTCTCTTGTGTCTATCAGTGATGCATGCGTGAGGATAGGGTGACCATAGGTCAGTGCTTGGTCAGCAGATCGGTCAGCCCTGACTCAAGTAGGTTTCCTAGTGACCTAACTGGTACTTCTATATTCTCCGGCTCCCAACTCTCTCCCTAAACACTCTCCCCCCGTTCCCTTGTCTCTCTCTCTCTATTTCCCTCTCTGTCTGTCTCTCTATGGCCGACTTTTCCATTCTCTCAGTCTCTCTGTTCTCCTTCTCCCTCTCTCTCTCCCTCTCTCGTTCTCTCCCTACGTCTATCTTCCTCTCTCTTCGTACTTCTCTCTCACTCTTCCCTCCCTCTATCTCCCTCTCTCACCTCTATCTCCCTCTCTCACACCTCCCTCTCTCTCGCCTCCCTCTCTCCCTCTCTATCTCCCTCTCTCCTCTCTATATTCCTCTCTCTTCCTCCCTCCCTCTCCTCTCTCTCCCTTTCTCTCTTCCTCCCTCTCGCTCTTCCCTGCCTCTCTTCCCTTCCTCTCCTCCTTTCCTCCCCTCTCGCTTCACCTCTCCCCCTCCCCCTTGCTCTCAGTGGCTACGTTCCGTATGTCTTTCTTTCTTTCCCTTTCATTCGTACTCATCACTGCCTCTATATGTGGGTCAGATTTTTAGAAAATGAACAATTCGCCTTCACCAATCCTCTCAAATAACCCACATTTAAGACAAAAATCAGCTTCAAAATGCAGTTTAACATAACGGAACAGATACTTTGAATCAATGCAATACCAAATATACTCAGATATACCCAGTATTCTTCCTTTTTCAGCCTAATTTAGGAGAATTTCCCAAATGTGTAGAGCTGCCAATTGTACATTTTCTGAAAATCTGACCCATGTATCTATTCTCCCCTCTCTCATTGCTCATATCTTCCTCCGTTTCGTCCTCTGTGTCCTGCCTTCTATTTAGTTCTCACTCTTCAACTTCTGCTACCTATCTATCAGTAACTGATGGTCAGGATAAAGTGACCATAGGTCATCGCTCATGTAGTGCTCAGGTCATTCAGGCCGGAACGGGTCATATCAAATGGACACCAATCTCTATAGCCCCGGCTTTCTCTCTCTTTCATCCTCTCTTTCTATCTCTTTGTGCCCCTCTCTCTCTCTCTCCTCTACTCCCCTCCCTTTATCCCTCTCTCTCTCCTCTTTCCCTCCACTCTTTTTTCCCCGGTTCCTCCCCCTCTCTAGTTCTCCCTTTTTCCCACTTTCTCCTCTCTCTCTCTCTCTCTCTCTCTCTCTCTCTGTCTTTCTGTTTCTCTGTCCTTTGCATCTTACTCTTACTACAACTTTTCCCGTCTACATATATAATATGTGTCAGGTAATGGTCAAAATCAAATTTAATATAGGATAACTTGTCAGTGTCAGATCGTGATATATTGGTCCTAAGGACTTCATTCCAACCAAATCCGACCAGTCGTTGGGATCTTAAAAACCTTTAAAACCAGTATAGAAAAGTATATTTGGAATCAACGAGCAGGATGAGAGGAATCAAATGGCACTAAGATAATTAAGATAATTCATGGAAACTATAGTTTCCATGAATTATTAAAGAAGATTAAAAGATTGAAGCAAGGCAACTTATCTAAAACAATCATGGGAACGAATTAGGTTGGCATTATGCAGGTCTATTAGCGTTCCTTAAAGAAGATATTAAAGACAATGCAGTATTTTTTTTTAGCAAAATAGCAGACTTGAAACAACTGATCCATATGTTTACCCTCCCACCCTCTCATTCGCTCTGCATGTCTATTCCTCTCTCCCTCTCTCCCTTCCTCTCTCCCTCTTTCCCTCCCTCCCTCTCTCCCTCTCTGTCCCTCGCTCCCTCTCTCCCTCCCTCTCACCCTCTCTCCCTCTCTCTCCCTCCCTCCCTCTCTCTCTTCCTCTCTCCCTCTCTCTCGCTCCCTATCTCTGTCCCTCTCACCCTCTCTCCCTCCCTCTCTCCCTCTCTCCCTTCCTTTCTCCCTCCCTCTCTCCCTCTTTCCCTCTCTCTCTCCCTCTCACCCTCTATCCCTCTCTCTCCCTCGCTCCCTCTCTTCCTCCCTCTCTCCCTCCCTCTCTCCCTCCCTCTCTCCCTCCCTCTCTCCCTCCCTCTATCCCTCCCTCTCTCCCTCCCTCCCTCTCTCTCTCCCTCTCTCCCTCTCTCTCTCCCTCCCTCTCTCCCTCTCTCCCTATCTCTCTCACCCTCTTTCCCTCTCTCCCTCCCTCTCTCCCTCTCTCCCTCTCTCCCTTCCTCTCTCCCTCCCTCTCTCCCTCCCTCCCTCTCTCTCTCCCTCTCTCCCTCCATCTCTCCCTCTCTCCTTCTCTCTCTCCCTCTCACCCTCCCTCCCTCCCTCTCTCCCTCCCTCTCTCTCTCCCTTTCTCCCTCTCTCCCATTTCTTACTTCTTTCCTATTCCTTTCTTCATCTCAACCGCCCTCCCTTAGTCTCTCTTCTCTCAGTCCTACTACATTTGTGATGTGCTTCAGGAAAATGAGCCATAAGTCGCAAAATGGATATTTTTCAAAGTTATTTACTCATAAGATATATTAGTTGGAATATTCTAATTCTTAGGTTGCTTAATTCTGCTAGTGGCATTAATACGTGTGCCGATTTGCAAGGCAATGTATATAAATATGCATTTCAAAGGTCATCTTATGGAGTATATTTAGGTACTTTATTAGTAATTATCCACTCAAAAATATTAATAACTTTTTTTATTGAAAAAAAAGATATCAAATTTAAATTAAAGAAACACTACTTATATGTCCTACTGTTGACTACCATTAAAATCGGCTTGATCTCATCTTTTCAAATATATGATGATATCTCAAAATCCATTTTTTGCGACTTGTGACTCATTTTTCTGTAACGCAACACATTTATATTCCTTCCTTTGTCTCAAATACACTCTATCCTCCTCAGCTTGTACCCCTTATCTCTACATCCCCCCTCATCCCTCCACTCCACTCCGTCTCCTTCGTTTACCTGTATGCAATGGATATCAAAACAAGTTTCAGCTTTACATTTAAGGAGCTTGATATGAGTCCGATCCTCAGATTGTCTACAATCGGCAACACTACAAATTTCGTGAATTCTGCTTAATTAGGCTACAAAACAATTAACACTAGCTATATCTAAGTGTATTTGGTATTCCTGTAACTAGAACCATGTATTAAACTGTATTTTGAAACTCATTTGAGAGGATTGGTGAAGGTGAATTGTACATTTTTAACGACACCAAACTTCACAATGAATAGGTTGATATAGGCTTGTCCAAACCCTCTCATCCCACCCTATCTAACCCAACCCCACACAAATACTCTAATTGTAAGCCCCACTTTGTGGCCATCAGTATGTACACATTCAATGGTGGCATTGAGGGAATGTTTATTGTACAGATTTACCTGTTTGCACCTGTGCACTGGACTGACCACTAGGCTGACCCTTACTCATCCCTCACCCTTCACTATGTGTCTACTACCACTTACACCTGGTCAACCCTGTACTGGTCAATAGGGGGCTTTTCATGCAGATCATTTCTGGAAAATGATCCACACGTCGCAAAATTGATATTTTTCAATCAGATGTATTTACAAGATCTCTTTGTTAGAATGTTTTCATTTTGGGGGTGCCTAGTCCTGGAGCGTCTAGTGTTTAGGCTTGGGTAATGGAGCACCGGTACATATTCCATGATGAACAAGGAGTGAGGTTGCTTTACGCCCTTATCAACACATTTAAGATGGTTATATCAAGGGCGGGAGAGCTGAGAGGGAGGCAGTTTATGATCATACCCAGGAAATAGAGATAGAGAAGAAGGGAGAGAGAGACAGAGAAAAGAGACAGAAAGGCCGTTTATGATCATACCCAGGAAATAGAGATAGAGAAGAAGGGAGAGAGAGACCGAGAAAAGAGACAGAAAGGCTCTTTACGGTCATATATATACCAAGGACGTGTTCTCTAGTTGTTATGCTGACATACAACCCCCATATTTCCTTGCAAATCGAGATTCAACATAGCGGCTAAGCAACTCCCCTATTGTACATATTCAGAGAGATATACAAAGGCAAACATGGCGGCTAAGCAACTCCCCTATTGTTCATAGTCAGAGTGATATACCCAGGCAAACATAGCGGCTAAGCAACTCCCCTATTGTTTATATTCAGGGTGATATACCAATGCAAACATGGCGGCTAAGCAACTGCCCTATTGTACATATTCAGAGAGATATACCAAGGCAAACATGGCGGCTAAGCAACTCCCCTATTGTACATATTCAGAGTGATATACCAAGGCAAACATGGCGGCTAAGCAACTCCCCTATTGTACATATTCAGAGAGATATACCAAGGCAAACATGGCGGCTAAGCAACTCCCCTATTGTTCATAGTCAGAGTGATATACCCAGGCAAACATAGCGGCTAAGCAACTCCCCTATTGTTTATATTCAGGGTGATATACCAATGCAAACATGGCGGCTAAGCAACTCCCCTATTGTACATATTCAGAGTAATATACCAAGGCAAACATAGCGGCTAAGCAACTCCCCTATTGTACATATTCAGAGAGATATACCAAGGCAAACATGGCGGCTAAGCAACTCCCCTATTGTACATACCCAGAATGATATACCCAGGCAAACATAGCGGCTAAGCCACTCCCCTATTGTTCATAGTCAGAGTGATACACCAAGGCAAACATGGCGGCTAAGCAACTCCCTTATTGTACATATTCAGAGTGATACACCAAGGCAAACATGGCGGCTAAGCAACTCCCCTATTGTTTATATTCAGGGTGATATACCAATGCAAACATGGCGGCTAAGCAACTCCCCTATTGTACATACCCAAAATGATATACACAGGCAAACATAGCGGCTAAGCCACTCCCCTATTGTTCATAGTCAGAGTGATACACCAAGGCAAACATGGCGGCTAAGCAACTCCCTTATTGTACATATTCAGAGAGATATACCAAGGCAAACATGGCGGCAATGCTCGACACCTGTCATCTTAGAATGACCAATTGTACCAGGCACGAAAAAGGTCCCTTAGAAAAACATCGCCATTTGAAGGGCTTTACTGCCGGCAAGAATTCCCTTTGGGCTCCTAGATGATGCCTTCCACTGAGAAAAACAGCATTACTAATTATGTAATATTCACTCTGTTTTTCATCCCATTTCCTCAGAGGTTTCTAAAGGCGAGCCTCATTTTCTGTTGCATCCCCGGGGCATCATCTCCCTACCCTTATCTTTATTCTCATTCTTGTCCTTTCTTTTCCATTCTTTTCTCTCCCTGCCAGTCTATTTTCGAGGGTTTGAATGAGGTTGGTCTCGTAATTATGCAAATCAAGTTGAATGTTTGTAATTGATGGAATTTTACCTGTTATTGGGTTGTCGTACGTCCTCAGGGTTGGTTCTATTTCCGTCGTAATGAAATCACGCACGATAGGTTCCTTTCTGTTTTTAATCCTCGCATTTAATATGTGAAATGAGTTTTTCTGAAAAATCTAAAATTCATATTTACCGGGGAATCTGAGTGCTTGGCTATAATCAAATCCATATAACTTGGTGTTCTATTCAAGGGTCAGATCTTCAGAAAATGATATGATGGTATATCTGAGTATAAATATATTTGTTGTCGCATTGATTAAAGGTATCAGTTCTGTTTTGTTAAACTGCATTTTGAAGCTCATTTTCTCACAAGAGATCGATTTAATAACTATGCCCCATACATCAGACTGTTGGCATTAAATGCAGCAAAATGACTTGATAATGTCCCTCATAAGAGAAGTCTGTCAAATGTTTGGGTTTCTCTCCCTCTCCTCCCTCCCTCTCACTCCCTATCTGTGTCCCTTTTTCTCTCCCTCGCTCTGTCTCTCCCCCCCCCCCGCCTCTCTTATTCTCTCTACAGGTGTCCCTCTCTCTTTCTCTCTTCCGTGCTCTCCCTTACCCCCTTTATCTATCTTCCTCTCTTACTTTCCCTTATACCTTTCCGTTCTCTCTCCTCTCTCTTTGTCCCTCTTCCCCATCCTCTCCCCCTCTTTCGCTCCCTCTTTCCCTCTCTCTTCCCTCTCCCCCACTTTCTTTCTCTCTCCTCTCCCTCTGCCTTCTCTCTCCCCGCTCGTTCTCCTCTCTCTCACTCCCCTCTCCCTATATTTCTTTCCCTATCTCCCCCTCTGTCTCCCTTACTCGAACTCTCTTCTCTCTCTCCCCTCTCGCTCTCCTCTCTCCCTATTTCTTTCCCTATCTCCCCCTCTGTCTCCCTTTATCTCCATCGTTCTGTCTTGTGTATTTCACTTCATCTTCTGGCAATGGTTAAACTAGATGGAACACACACGCTTGAAGCCCACTCTTGACAAGCAAATGTCAAAAAACTGAACAACGGTCTCAGAGGAAAGAGGAAATTAAAGAAATTAAAGGATTAGAAACAGGGCAATTACCCATGGGAGCCCCAAAAATGGAAGATGTCTCACCAGAAGAGAAAGCGGCAATAACCCAGGCCCTAGATCATGGGTAAGATCGCCAGAAAATGTAGAATACACCTTTAGCGATCCTCTCAAATAACCCAAATTTAAAAATAATGGTTTATTATATACATCAGTAGCCCCGAACAGGTTCTTTGAATCAACTCAAAACCAAATATACTCAGATATAGCTAGTATTTTCGATTTCTCACCTCTTTCTTTTAGCAGAATTTACTAAATGTAAATGTGTAGAGAACCTTTTTTCATCTCAAAATATGGTAAACACCATTTAGGGATCCGAATTTTGAAACCTAAATGTAAAAGCTATTAGATTAGCAAAAGATATGAGAATGCTTTTACTGTATGATATCCGATCTTCAAACATGAGCGTCATATTGAATCTTGAATCGACTTTAATGAAATCGTATATAGCGATATCAACTAACTTAACATCTTGACATCTAAGGTATGGATGCATACCATACTACCTGATGGAAGAAGGGGAAGAAGAGAGATGTCGGGGTGGGGGAGAGAGGAAGAGAGTGGGGAGGAATATATGGGTCAGATTTTCAAAAAATGTACAATTCGCCTTCACCAATCCTCTCAAATAACCCACATTTAAGACAAAAATGAGCTTCAAAATGCAGTTTAACATAACAGAACTGATACTTTAAATCGATGCGATACCAAATATACTCAGATATACCCGGTATTCTTCATTTTTTAACCTTATTTAGAAGAATTTCCTAAATGTGTTGAGCTGCCAATTGTACATTTTCTGAAAATCTGACCCAAATAGAGAGAAAGGTAGCACGACACACAGACAAGTGCAGAGACAAAAGGGACAGAGAGAGAGAGGTAAAGAGGAAGAGAAATGAGGGGGACAGTCATATATATAGAGAGAGAGATAGAAGGAGAGAAATAGAGAGAGTAGAGGAATGGAGAAAGAAAGAGATAAAAGGAGAGAGATGAACAGAGAAAGAGAAAGCTAGATGGGGTAGGAATAGAGAGAAACAGAGAAATAGAGGGGGGGGGGGGGGAAGAAAGAGGGACAGACAGAGACAAGAGACTTAATCATGCCAGCACAGGAACAGCAACTGGATAGGGGTCAGATTTTCAGAAAGTGCACATTCTACAGTTCTACATATCTATAAAATTGTGCTAAATTAGAGTGAAAAATGATAAATACTGAGTTTATATATCTGAGTGTATTCTGTATTGTATTCATCCAATAGATCTGTCTGGTTATGGTAAACTCTGTTTTGAATCTGATTCTCGTCTTAAATTTGGATTATTTGAGAGGATTGGTGAAGACCAAATGTACATTTTCTGGCGATTTGACCCACAAACGCCCAATCAGCTGTTGAGGACATGTCCAACAGGCCATCATGTATACACACATGTATGTAGTTATGCACAATGACCGCGAGATGGCAGTTGTCCCGCATCGCTGCCCCAATACAACCAGCAGAATCCCAAACGGTGCGTAGCGGCCGATGGACTTGTCCCTCCATCCAGGGAGCATACTGAACGAGGAGGAGCAGTGAGAGGAGAGGGAGGGTGCCTTGCACAGCTAGAGAGAGAGAGAGAGTCTGAAGGGGAGAGTGGTGATAGAGAGTAGGTGTAGTAGCAGGCAACAGAGTGGGGAAAGAGAGAGAGAGAGGCAGCAAGACTGGAGCGCCACCGCTGCTGCTCTGCCCCGGCCGCTTCGCTCCGTTCAAGCCCCTGCTACAGTTGAGTCGACAGTAGGCCTGGCGACTTCAAGCGCGCCGGGCGAAGCGAGCTGAGAGACCAGCGAGTAGTACAAGGGAAAGCTAGCGCGCGCTTCTAAAACACGATCAGTGGGGCTGAACTCACTGCAGCCTTTTAACCATACCGCGCGGCTGCTTCCATCAACAGGACGTCTACAATCTATGGAGTACGTCATCTACGTCGTTGCCATGACGTCGTCGTCATCATCAGGAGCATCCTAGCAACAGACGTCAGATGGAGAAAAGCATTCTTCTTCAGAGTTCGGTGGAGGTACGACGAAGAGGAGCAGGAGGAGAAGGATCTAATTTCTAAAGGGACATAAAGAATTAAGGGATATTCATTCTGTGATGGGTCAGTGAGGTACTATGCCAGCAATAGACCAAGTGAGGACAGGCGGTCCCGGGGCATCCTACGACCGCTTCCCGGGCCACTGAAACCCCATCACATACAATCGGGATCAGCTGATATACCAAAGTGCAAAACTGGATTTACATTAAAGGGATATTTCTACATAAAATAAGGATTATATATTATATACTTTCACTCTAATGTCTATGTACCCTGTACCTATAACCCGTCAAACTGGATATTATACACGTGATTATAGGAAGGGTTATACTATATAATACACACAGGGGTGCAAATTGGAGTGCAGTGTTCACATGTATATAATATATGACTAAGTCAGGATGAGTCTGGGGTAGGAACCGACTAACCCCAGAAATTACTGATCTTTTTGGAAAGAGAGGGATCAGAGACCATACATCGGGGTGATTATTATCATTGGATAGCATATACTAAACGAACCGTTCAGCACAGAGCTCTTAAAGCAAGGAGAGTGATGTGGATCTGAATGAGAAAGGAGGAATAGAAAAGAAGGGGGTACAACTTCTGTGGAGCGTGACTATATAAACATACGTATATATACTTACTACAACAACACGCTGCGACGAGAGAAGGAAAGAGAGAGAGAGGCCTTTAACGGATCGACATGATGATCTACATTCGGGTTGGGGCCACAAAAGTGCGTCGGGAGTTCTACACATTGGCAGGGGAGCTAACATGTATGCAATGATAACCCATGTTTCTATCTAATACTACTTCAAGAGCATCGTACATACGAGTTGTACATCATCATCGTTCAACACATGGGACGAGTCGATTCAATGCATACATGCAACAATTCACCAACGCACCATTGACAGGATCATATTAAAAAGCCTCGTATGGTGCAGCAGTAGTTTCTGCAGTACCAGATCGATATCACAGATCTACACAAAGATCTGTGTTTCATTCATTCATTCATTCATTTACGTGAAATCTAAGCTTGGATGATAGGATTTAGTGGAAGAAGAAATGTGCATCGCTATTAACGTCGATTTCATCATCGTCATCACCGTAGGAGGTGATCAGGCTGAGCAATTGTTATGAAGAATTCAATGCCAAATATCAGCACCTAAGTACATCGCAACACAATCGTATTCATCTATATTTAATCATCGCTTTTAGTCATCGCAACCGCTATACACTGCCTTTAAGGGGATTATTATTATACAAAATATATCAATACACATGCATCTATTTATGAATATATACATATGAAGTGTGCTTTCTGTATATATGTGGTTTTGTTAAGCGCATTGGAATGATCGTATATAGGATGGTGTAAGAGCGATTGGAGGGAAGGAGGAGGAGGAAGAGTAGGAGAGATGCACCATTTGAGTTGGGTCTCCCAAAGCCCTACTGTAACGGGAGCCATGTCCCTCCTCGTCCCTACCCCATCCACACCAACCCTGGATGTACTACCATAACCTCTGGATTTACATGTGTGCTTTTTAAATCATAACGGATATATATACATGGCATGCTAAATCGTAAGGGATGGACTTAACAAATCCATCGTTTTTTACATTCTTAATACAAACTAAATATTTCTCTGGGAAGCTTTGAGAAATCTTAGGGTTAACTTGATATGTATGCATACATTCAGCAATCATGAAAATCAAATGAAAGAAGAAAAAATGAAGTTTTATTGGTAGATTAGGGATACAATCCTTTTGTTTTGTTTTTGCAGATTGCAAATATTTTTATCTTAGCTTTTGCCCAACCTCAAGATGGGGTGTAACTGCCTAGGCTAAGTCCCCCGTACCGTCTACAGACCCGTGGAAACCACCTTTGTAAAAAAAAAAAACACCCTTCAATTTTTTAATTTTTTCCTTCAATCACACACCAAATTTCTCTAATAGAAATCACTTAATTTCTTACGATTCTAGTACACAAATCACACCAATGTTTTACCAAATCCTATCGACTCATTTATTCACACCTTACTGGTATTTGTGCACTCGATTTACTGCACTCGATAATACTATTACTAACATTAAAGGCTTATTTTAACGCCGAATTTCCCAATTTAATCAAGCAATCAATGAGTGAGTCATGGCCGATTCTCGCCCCAGTACCACCAGAACCCATTCGCCAACACATGTATATATATGTACTTACCAAAACATATTCTACTTCCAAGGCAGAAGTGGATTAGATGACCTTTTGTTAAAGGCTTGGGTCCATTTATAGCCGGATACACATATAATGGGTCAGATTATCAGAAAATGTACAATTCAAAATTTGCCAATCTTCTCGAATAACTCAAATTTCAGACGAAAATAAAGTTCAAAATACAGTTTAACCTAATCAAACAGATTGCTAGAATCAATTCAGATTGCCGAATATACTCAAATTTACCTAGTATCGACCAAATCGCAGCTTAATTGTGCAGAATGTACTAAATGTGTACAGTTGCCAATTGTATATTTTCTGATAATTTGACCCATATATAATATACAGAAATTCCTGTGGTAAAGTATAGGATAATGCTCAGTCCCGACCCTTTCTATTTCTTTACCTATAGGTGGGCTATACTTCCACATGGCGGTTTATTCCTGCTAATCATTCCCCAAAAGACCACTTGACAACTTCTGGGCCTCACTTAAGAGCTCATAATAACAGAACAAAGTGGTTTTAACTACTACTATAAGTGGAGTTACTTGTATTGCCACCACCAGCACCACTTTCATTCTTCTCCCCCCTTTCCCCCACCACCACTATGCACCACTCTGCAGCTGGCACGAGCCTCAGATTGCTTTCTCAATCCCCCAATAACTCTCTTGAGTGTTTATTACAGGGATTTGTCCCAGTTCTCAGTCACTGATTCTGTGTTACTGGGATGTAATTCATGTATTAGTGTTGTACTTACAACTGCCCACTATTACTCCCTTTCCCATGGGATCCCTCCTATTACTTACTGCCTTGCTTTCCGCTCCCTCTCTCTGCCTCTCACCTCTCTTTTTTTCTCTCTCTTCCTCGTTCTCCTCTATGTCCTCTCTCTCCCCTATCTCTCGCTCTTCCTATTCTCTCTCTCCCTCTCCCATCTCTCCCTTTCTCTCATGCTATCTCCCACCCTCTCCTCTCTCTCGCTCTCTAGCTCTCCCAATCCCATCTCCCCATTTCTCTCCTTCTCTCTCTCTCTCTCCCCCTGTTCTCTCTCTCCACCTCCTCTATCCCTACTCCTCTCTCTCTCCCTCTCTCTCCCTCTCCCTCCCTCTGCCTTTCTCTCCTCCGCTGCCCCTCCCCCCTCCACTCGCTTTCCCTCTCTATGGCGGCCACCCACTGGGCTTACTGTTCTCCAGGTGTTAAGATTACCTGCCACTCACTCATCCGATTAGGAAGCAATTAGCCCAGGTGTTATATCCTACACGGTTAAACCAATGGATACCTTACTAATGGTTTCAATCGAGTTTAGCGATTAGATCATGGCCGATATTTAATTACACTTTCTGGGACAAGTCTTCAGAAAATGGACAATTGGCCTTCACCAATCCCTTCAAATAACACAAATTTAAGTCAAAAATCAGGTTTAAAATACAGTTCAACATAACCAGACAGATTTATTGAATGAATACAATACAGAATACACTCAGATATAGTCAGTATTTATCATTTTTCCACTATAATTTAGCAGAATTTGAGAGATGTGTAGAAGTTTAGATTGTGCATGATTAAACTTGACCCATAATATAGGTTTCCTATCTCCTCCCCCGCGTACCTCAATACACTCTCACATGCAGCTCTGTATATAACTAAACCATTACTATTACATAATATCTGCCCATTAGAAACACCTGGCCAGGTGTATATACCTGACTGTTGTGTGTGGGTTGAATGGTCTCCGCTGCCCTTTTGATACCAATATTGTGTTACAAAATAACCAGGGCAAGTGTAACGAACTCCAGCAGGGGAGTGAAATATGAACTCTAGCTGGGTAGGGACATTTGTGAATAAAATGACGACGCCAAAGTACCAAATATCTCTTACAAAAGATGGTAGTATACTGCCCTAGGAGTTGGTGCTATGCTCAACAGGTGTTTGTCGGCTTTACCGGAAGTTATACAATATCTTTATAAAAGGTTTTAATAACGTTGGAAGTGTGGGTATTAATCAAAATAAGGCACAAAATTAATATTTTTTTTCTAAAATTAATATTTATCTGATGATCCCAATCTTTATGAATTGCTTTACCCACGACCACCACCACCACCACACAACTGAGCTAGCCCCCACTATCGGTACTCTAGTGCAATAGTATTCAGGTTTATCAAATATTATTATAAGTGTGCTTTTCACTTGGCGCAGGCCTTAGCCTATCCTCGCCATTGCATGTGTAAGCATAAGTTTCTCTTTCCTTTCTGTCGCAATGACTCCATTTTGCTGGCTTATTTCAGTCAGCCAAACATCTGAACACGATCAATTATTCCATAATGTCCTTACAACAGTATTTGCTCGCCAGATTATTTGTTGAGACACCATTCGATATTTATTAAAGAAAACATTGAACTAAATTAATGTTTCTTCTCGAAATATTGACTCTGGTGAAATGCGCTGTTAACCTTTAGGTTTTTGCTCCGAGGCATTAATTTCTCCAGACCAAATCAGTCTAGGCTCAGAGCCTATCAGGTCCCTTCAGACTCAGGGAAACTAACCATAATGTCCCATTAAAAACCCATTAGGACGGTATATATATAGTGGAAGGCCTACTCCAGAGCCGGAAAAGTTATTGACATACCGATCTCATCTCTTCTGACCGACTCTGAGCTTATTTCTCGTTGTTTCTCAGTGGGGAAAAAAAGAAATATGGAGAGAAACAACCAAGCAACACGCTGTAAACTAACACTGGCGATAGGTTTGGAAAAAAGACGAAAAAAGGACTAAAAGTGATTCAAAATGACCAAATTCAAGTGTTAAAAATCTCGATTTCCCTTTGATTGCTCCACCTAACCAGTCTGCCTGGGTTTTACCCTGTCAATGTTCCCTGCTCTGTGAGTCCTTCACTGCACACCATTTATGTGTGAGATTTTCAGAAAATGTATAATTTGCCTTCACCAATTCTCTCAAATAACCCACATTGAAGACAAAAATGAGCTTCAAAATGCAGTTTACAATTAAATGCCCAAAATGCAATTTACAATACAAAACTGCCCTTTGATTATAAGAATAAGAACAGTTTTCAGCCCCCAGCCCCCCCCCCCCAGCACCACCCCCCCCCCCCCTCTTTTACGAAAATTGCCTGAATCTCACATAGTCACTGACTCCATGCTCACGCTCATGTTCCTCCACTCATCCCTAGGCCGGCAGTTGCTATGCTTAACTATGGACGGAACCCTCGCTACTTGAGCCCCATACAATCGTTATGAGAGTTGAAGACGAGCAGGACCGAGCTATTCCACACCATATCAGGAGCTGCTCTATGTATAGACAAACTATAAACCCATGCCACATGTCATAGCAAATTATGCCAAATCCATCCCAAGGGAAATGCTTAACTTGCAGGTTATCGGTTTTAGTTAGTAGCCCTATGGGAAATATGACATAACTATTTCTAACAACCTGAGGCATAACAATAAAACACACAAAATATAAGGCATGGTTTTGTCCCAAAAATGTAAACTATAGTTTGGTGAGGAGATCAATAGAAGAACTATTTTGCCGGTACATAAGCTAGACAACCCTCTTAACCAGGGGAAGTAGAAATGTATCTGGTCTAGAGAGACTTCAGTTTCTCTCTCCTCATCCTCCTCTCTCCCTCTTTCTATATATAACACTAACCTTGTATTATAATTATACACATGTTTATATGTGTGTGGAATGCTTATATGGGTAAGATTTTCAGAAAATGTACAATTAACATTTAGGAAATTCTCCTAAATTAGGCTGAAAAATGAAGAATACTGGGTATATCTGAATATATTTGGTATTGCATTGATTTAAAGTATCAGTTCTGTTGAATGTTAAACTGCATTTTGAGGCTCATTTTTGTCTTAAATGTGGGTTATTTGATAGGATTGGTGAGGACGAATTGTACTTTTTCTGAAAATCTTACCCACATATATATACATATAATATACGTCTAAGACCAATGACCATCAGATAATATAGGTTGAATAAGCCTTGAGGCACAACCTCCTTTAATTGCTAACTTGGGGCCATAAAACCTTACATGTATTCTCCATCTTCTACCAGACCAGTAACAGATAGCTGACTAGGCACCAACACCAGTCCTTAGACAACAACCCCAGTTTCACATTACACAAGCTACACTTAATGAAAATAAGGCACCATCCTTGTAATCCATAATGGTGCTAGGCCATAGATCAACACCATCAATCGGTGCACTGTATCTGAACACTAGAAGGGAGAAGCTAGCCTCCTGTATAAGGGCCAGATCTTCAGAAAATGCACAATCTACAGTTCTACACATCTCTCAAATTCTGCTAAATTAGAGTGAAAAATGATAATTAATGAGTGAATTCTGTATTGTATTCATTCAATACATCTCTCTGGTTATGTTGAGCTGTATTTCGAACCTGATTTTCGTCTTAAATGTGGTTTATTTGAGAGGATTGGTGAAGGTGAATTGTACATTTTGTGAAAATCTGACCCATAGGGTGCTTTGTCCTTGGAAGCTCGCCTCCCATAGTCTTCCTACTTGATTCACCTCCCAGGCATGATCATTATGAAGAGACATGTGATTTTATTGATGAAAGCCTTTGGTACGGTTACTAACAACCTCTTGTAGTCTACCTTAGCATGCAAGCCAGGCCGCTACTCTGCTATTGAGATATTATGTATGGGCAGAGTTTACGATCCCACAGCGAGATTTACTAGGGTTAGAACTAGCTTTAGGAGGAGATGGTGAGAGGATGGGCTGAAGAGGAATAGTAGCAGGAGGAGTAGGGGGAGGAGGAGGAGTATTAGAGCGAGGTGGTGGTATTAGATGGTGGTATATGAAATTATAACTCACAGGGCTGTGGATTGGTAGCGCGAGCGGAGCGCGAGCGAGGGAGCTATTGTTAAGCAAAAGTCTCCCCCGTAATCCCTCAGCCTATTGTACAAGCGCTCCTGTTGCCAATATCCCCTCCCCAGTATGGCTCAACACAGAGAGAGAGTTGCTCAGCCTTAGGAACGATACATATATATTTATACATAGCTCCTGTTTTTTTAGTTTTCTCTATTGGTCTAGTATTGCTATCAGGTTCTTCTACCCATACCATACATTCTACATTCATTCCTTCTCCTCCCAGCTATGCCACAACAGAGAGACAGAAGATTGAGGCAGGGAATTGGAGAGGAGCAACTCAGAGCAGATCCTATTCTTGAAGGGAATTGCTCAAGTATTGCTCCGTGGTGTATGACTGCTAGCTACATGGCAGCCACTTCATAGCACTAGAACACCACCACAACATATACCCCGCAAGTCCTCACCGCTCTCTCTCTCTCTTCTCTCTTATCCTACCCCCATTATATACCCACCCACCCACCCCACACCTCCACAACCTTCTCCCAGCTCTCCTGGGGCATCCATACTACCATGGCATTTAGTATTTGCTCTCGAGCCACTTCACCACCATCACCACCTCCTCCTCCTTCTCCTCCTCCCCCAGCTCCTCATTTTTTTCCTTAGCCAGCTAAACCTCTGCCTTTACAGTCCAATCACCCAGACTATTGCTAGTGCTCTGTAGAGTTAAGAAACATATCCACAAGCAATTTTTACCTCAGTTTGTCTGTATATACCCTCTGTGCTGGTGCCTATTGTATTGTGGCCCTGAGCAAAGCAGAGGCTTGCTGAAGCCTCTTGTGGAGACTTGTAAGATATAGGCTTATCAATACCCCCCCACACATCTACCTGGGGTTGACCATGTACAATACATTCCCCTGTACACAATACCTTCTCCATGGTCCCTTGTTGGTTCCCAAGACTACCACCACCTCCCTGGCTACCAGTGTTGTACCACTGAGGAGATAGCATTGATACTATGGCCATTCTTCTAGTGTTTATTTTCCTCCCTGCCTTTATATTCCTGTCCCTCCCCCGCTCGTTCACAGGGCTTGCTAGAAAGACAGCTACATAACAAGAGGGAGAATAAAGAGAAGGAGGAGGAAAGAGGAGGAAGGAGGAGGTGGTGGTTGGTCTTTTCTTGGGATACACTGAGATATACATCAGGTTTAGTGTTAGTGGCTTTTCCACCACCACCTCCTCCTCCTCCTCCTCCTCTTCCTCTTCCTCCTCCTCCTTGACAGCGGAGGCTTGACAACGGAGACCAGGCCGGAGGGTGAGAAGGAATCCACGAGTTATATTTGCACGAGCCAGTGGAGAAATAGAAGCTGTCAGCCATAGATTCCATGGCCTGAGCATCTCAGACTGGTCAGCTATAATAGAGAGAGCAGCTCACCCATCAATCCAATGAGCAACTCTAGACTCTGCCTCTATTGGTGTTCCTCAATAGATAATAATAGCTTTCACTGATAAAATAAACATTTGCAAAAAAATGTACAATTGGCCTTCACCAATCCTCTCAAATAACCCGAATTTAAAACGAAAATTCGGTTCGAAATTCGGTTCAAAATAACCAGACATATTTATTGTATGAATACAATACGGAATACACTCAGATATACTCAGTATTTATCATTTTTTACTCTAATTTAGCAAAATTTGATAGATGTGTACAACTGTAGATTGTGTATTTTTCTGAAAATCTGACCCATTTATATTTTGAATTTTGTCTGTGTTCTTAAATAATATCTATGGTATTGAGTCTATGAACAACTCAAGATTTCGAGCAGTTCAGTTGACTTAGACATACACATATATCAAACCAGAGGTTGGTTATAATTTCAAGAACATGAAATCTGACGCTAATTGCAGTCATTAGAATGAGGGATGAGAAGTGAGGGTAATTAATTGCATCAGTCCCTTCTGAAACACCATCTGCTCATTGTGCTAAGTAGATTCTGGTTTAGGACTGTTCGTATATCAACATTTCTGGTTTATACACCACATGCAATAAAGTCTTATCTTTAAGTGATCACACAATATAGCGTAGGAATGAATGAAAATATCCCCACTAAACTGGAGATGATTTTAATGCCATATTCTCAATGTAGCCTGGGCCCGAATATATACAAGTTCCCTGATATAACTAAAGTCAAATCCACAGCATCACAACTCCTCATTAGAACTATAAAAGGTGCAGTTAAAAGATAAAAGATACAGAAAGAGTCAAACATAAACCAGGCAAAGGACATGGACCAGGTCCAAAAATACGTTCAAACACAAACCAACATCAATGAGGACAAAAAGACCCACCACCACTACAATACCAGCAGAACCCATTATCTTTAAACACATACAAAGCAAGCACATATATTATTAACACAGTGACAGATGCTAAAAGCGGACACAGCGCGTGGTGGTAAAAATTCAGTATTCATCGACATCGTCTCTCATTAGACGAAGGTGACCATCTTGTTTGCTTATTCTCCGATAGCGTGACCTGTCTGTGTATATATGTATAAATGTAGAGTCATTAGGAGAGGCAAGGGGATCCTGATCCACTCTACAATGCCTTGGCTTCGAGGGTAAGACTTTCAGAGAATGTACAATTGGCAGCTCTACATATTTAGTAGTTTCTGCTAAATTCTGGTAAAAAATGATATATGTTGGTTATATCTGGGTATATTTGGCATCGCATTGATTTAAAGTATCAGTTCTGTTATGTTAAACAGCATTTCGAAGCTGATTTTTGTCTTAAATGTGGGTTATTTGAGAGGATTTGTGAAGGCTTATTGTACATTTGCTGAAAATCTGACCCCTTGGCTCTGTGTGAGTGGTGGCGCCAGTGGTGGTGCTGAAGTGGTGGTGGTGGTGGTGGTCTCGCCTTTACCATCCTCCATCCCATATTACATTCCATCGACTGTGGTGCTACAGTGCAACAGGTTGTGCAAGGTTGGCGCTAAAAACAGCAGATCAGTAGCAGTCATTACAGTCGCATCTGCTTAAAGAGCTTGTTTTTGCCAAAGTCTCCACTCCTCCTCACATAGTCTAGGCTCAGAGCTGAGAGGGTCCCTCCAAACTGAGGGAATGTCTCGTGGGACGAACCACAACCTGTTCCGTCTTGTAAGGATAACTAATGTTACTCCAGGGTTGGGAAAGACATTAGCCAATCACTGACATTTCTACCAAGATTTCATTCAAATACTTCTGAAGTCCTGTCTCTTAATTCAATATTGATTTGTCCACAACGAGCATACTGTGTATATCACGCAGTAGGCATAATTGGTGGGACATTAAGATTAAACCATTCTGATCAGTACCATAACAAAATTCATCAAATTCCTCGATTTCTTAGCAGAACATGTACAATTCATCCTAATATTCACTGGTACTATCGATCTCTAATGTAGTATCTGAATATTAAGGCGATCCTAGCCACAAAATATATATGTTTGTAAGGTTACAGGTGGTTTAATGGCCGAGCCCGGTAATTTTACCTCTCAAGTCATTGTGCCATTATGCAATGTTAACGCTTAAGTCTTGGGTCATTAGCACTATGGTGGAGAGATCAAGATGCTGGGCCTATAATGGGACCTAGCTCATTAGAAACAGCCTTGAAAAAGGGTGAGATTGATTTCTCTCTATTTATGTCGGTAGGAGTGCTAATATTGAGCTACCTATTAGCTAAATTGTCTTGTTTATATGCTAATGAAGATTCAATTTATAACCTAGGTGGAGCATTTTATGTGAGGTTGATTCTAAATTGCAAGTTCCAAGGTCGCTGGATTAAGATGATGGAGCCGGAAGGCAATTTGAATGAATGATCTGAGACGAGAAACAGTGGAGGAAAGAGTTAGAGGTAGGTGGAGGGGAGCAAGGAAGAAGGGTCAGGGACGGAACAACTGAACGGGAGCACGGAAAGAAGGAGGGAGAGAAGAGTTGGAGAGACATAAAAAGGAGAGGGGGGAGAGAGAAAAGGGGGGAAAGGAGGGGGAGGAAAGGGGGAAAGGGGGAGAGAAAAGGGGGAGAGAGAGAAAAGGGGGAGAGAAAATGGGAGAGACAGAAAGGGAGAAGAGAGAAAAGGGAGGAGAGAGAAAAGGGGGGAGAAAAAAGGGGGATAAAGAAAGGGGGAGAGAAAAGGGGGAGACACAAAGGGGAAACAAAAGGGGGAGAGAAAAAGGGGGGAGAGAAAAGGGTTCAGGCAGTCTGATGAGCTGGAGAGAGAGAGAGGGAGAGAGAAAAGCAGGAAATGAACCCACACTGGCGTTTCCGGTGTCCAGCTTCCGGTCATCATTGGTTGGTATGATGGGTCAAATGTCGTCTGGGTTGAAATAAGCAAGGTCAAGGTCAAGGCGGCCATAACCGGTACTAGTACTACATTAGCATATCTAGTGGTGCATATATTAACCATTGCTACCCAAGGTGATGGCCTTTCCAGCAATTTGTAAGACAAGCTATAAAACAAAGGTCAAGGTGAAAGAAGGCAGGTGTCAGGGGATAGGCCGTTATACCAGTAGAGATAGAAGAGGTGAGGGGACGAGGGGGGGGGGGGGACACAAATACGGAAAGAGGAACAAGAAGGGCACAGTGTTGAGCAATGGCAGGCAGTATCATCAGCCTAAAATCATCCATTTTGCTTTATACATATATAATATGTAATGTGCTTCAGGAGAATGAGTCATGAGTCGCGAAATGGATATTTTTTAAAGGGATTTATTCACAAGATCCCTTTGTGGAAATGATTTCATATATGGGGTGCTTAACGCTGTGTGAAGCAGCACTGATACATATATTAAATTTCAAGACCGTCTATTAACTATATCCATGCGATTCTGAGGTCATCTTATAGAGTATATTAAGCTACTTAACTAATAAATGTCCACCAAGAAATATTGCAAACTTGTTATAGATATCTTTGTTAGAATATCCTGATTTCTGGGGTGCTTAACGCTGCTAGTAACATTAATAAGTGTACAAACTACCAAGGAACTTTTTTTTTTCAAAAATAAAGATATCAAACTTAAATTGTAGAAACACTACTTATATGTCCTATTGTTTACTACCAATAGAATCGGCTTGATCTCATCTATTCAAATATGACTTGTGACTCATTTCCCTGTAACACATCACATATGTACTGTTTGTATCTTAGAGATTCAAAGTACCTCTTCACATCGCTATAAAGTATCCTCTCCCAAGCCGTTAATTAAAGCAACGTCGGTATATATGGGTGAGATCGTCAGAAAATGTACAATTCACCTTCACCAATCCTCTCAAATAACCCAAATTTCAGTCGAAAATAAAGTTAAAAATACAGTTCAACCTAACCAATCAGATTGCTAGAATCAATGCAATGCCAAATATACCCGCCGAATTTACCTAGTATTGACCAAATTGCAGCGTAATTTAGCAGAATTGACTAAATGTGTACCGCTGCCAATTGTACATTTTCTGAAAATCTGACCCCAATATGAGATCTGTACTGGGGCTGGAAAAAACAACTACTTTGTTGTAATTGCACACAGAAGAACATCTTAATTCTAGTAGAAGAATAGACTATGTTAGTACAATTACCATATCACACACCACCCTCTATCCCTCCCCATACACTTTACCCAGGAACAAAGCAGTCTCTATAGAAGGATGAAGAAAAAGATGGAGAGAGATTACAACCTAGCTCCAAGACTTGGCAAGAGGAAAATCCCCTTTTTATTCTATAGTTGAAAGCTGGAAAGATGAGGATAAGAACTGTAAGAGGTGTTGTTTGAAGAGGAGGAAGTGTAGGAGGGTCAGATTTTCAGAAAATGTACAGTTGGCAGCTATACACATTCAGGAAATTCTCCTAAATCAGGCTGAAAAATGAAGAATACCGGGTGTATCTGAGTTTATTTGGTATCGCATTGATTTAAAGTATCAGTTCTGTTATGTTAACAGCATTTTGAAGCTGATTTTTGTCTTAAATGTGGGTTATTTGAGAGGATTGGTGAAGGCGAATTGTACATTTTCTGAAATCTGACCCAGGAGGAGAAGCACACAAAGAAGGAGAAGAAGAAGAAGAAGAAGAAGAAGAAGAGGGAGGTTTTAAAGAGGAGGATGTAGGTAGTGAGTAAAGGTAAGACGACTGAGTGAGAATGAATCGAGTGCTGTTTTATTCCCCAGTCAGATGCTTAGTTACCTTAGCAATCAGATTACCGAGAAGTAAGTGCCGCCAGCGCCGAGTAATCCCTTATACAAGCTGGGCCTTAAAGCAGGATTATTGCGGCCTTTTCATCGGGATTAGCTCGGGAGGTGGGTACAAATCTGCCCATGGTTCCAGTAATGCCCGCCCGTAAGGAGGCGAGACTCTCCGGCTGGATCAGGGGAATTATTCAGCCGTGGTGTCGGTTGTAAAGGGGGAGGCAGAGGGTTGAATCTTGATGCTCTCTTGATCTGCAGCTGATATGATATATTATATATGTGATGTATTACACAGAAATGAAGCATAAGTTGTAAGATTTATAACATTTAAAGTGTTTTATTCCCAGTGTATTTTTGCAGGAATATTCTCATTTTGGTGGAAGCATTCCTCAACATTTTAAAGGTTCCCAAATATTCTCATTTTTGGTGGAATTATTCCTTAAACCCTTCTAATGGGATTATATTAATATTTTGTGGTCTTAATGGAATTATACTGTCACTTAGCGGTTGGAGGGGCGAGAGGCTTTCCCTCCGTTTGATGGGACTCTCTCATCTTTGGGCCTAGACTGAACCCAAAGATTCATCTGCTGCCCAGCAACAACAAAGGTTAGAGCAGAATGCTTCCATAGAGGTATAGGGTCAGATTTTCAGAAAATATACAATTCACCTTCATTAATCCTTTCAAATAACCCAAATTTAAGAAAGAAATCAGGTTAAAAAAACAGTTCAACACAACCTAACAGATTCATTAAATGAATACAATACAGCATACACCGAGATATATTCAGTATTTATCACTTTTCACTCTAATTTAGCAGAATTTGAGACATGTGTAGAACTGTAGATTGTGCACTTTTTGAAAATCTGACCGTATAACGGAGGAGAGTGGGCAATAGCTAAGGGTTAAACAGAAGGTGGAGGATCCCCTCAGGCAAGCCTTAGGATCACTGGTCGGGCGATAAATGATCATGGAGACAATTAATGTCTGACATTAGGGTGTGAATTCCTTTCAAGTCCGGGTCCTAATCCCTTAATCAGTCTCCTCCTCTAGCTTTATACCCAAGGAGCCTTATATAGACCCACTCCTTTGTCTCTTCACAAATTGGACCAGGCTAGGCTCACAGCATTAATTTTCCCCTCAGTTTGGAGGGACTTTAACTGCTCTGAGTTCGTTTTTGTTAATGTTTAATGGAGTTCTGGTGAATTGCGTGAATTATGAAATTCATTTTGATTTTGCGATGAATTATTGACAAATCATTGACAGATTTCATAAATGTTTAATTCCAGTTCTGCTGAATTAAATATGCCATTCATTTCGATACATTGCTGGTATTGCAGGCAGTATTGACAAGCCATTGACAGAACATGGTGCTAGTAATTGAATATGTATCAATAGTTATTGAATATTTGAGATTATACAGTGATCGAGTCCAATAAATATTCAATTACTAGCACCGAATTCCACTTAACTATTTATTATATGTCCCTTGTATAGGAGAATATATTGAAATATGAACCTTGGTTTGGGGATTTGAGTTAGAACTGTTATCGCATACGTGTGATAATAGTACGTGTATTGAACACCCTTTTAAGAGGAATCTTTAAAAAAGATAATAGGCAGATAATAATCCTGATTCTTCACATGCTACATACGTGGGTCAAATTGTCAGAAAATGTACAATTGGCAGCTGTACACATTTAGTAAATTCTACAAATTTTAGGCTGCAATTTGGCCAATACTAGATAAATCCGAGTATATTTGGCATTGCATTGATTCTAGCATTCTGTTAGGTTAGCTTGAACTGACTTTTAAACTTTATTTTCGTCTGAAATTTGGGATTTTTGTGAGGAATATTGAAAGTGAATTGTACATTTTTGAAAATCTGACCCATGTACATGTTCCCACATAACATTATGCAAACGAAGTGTGTGCCATAATATGCATCAGCAGGTTCTTTATCCCTAATGGTAACAGCACCACTGAGTCCCCCCATTACATCAATACTGGCCATGAGCAGGCGAAACTCCCATAAAAGGACAGCTAAAGTGTGGGGATAATGCTCTTCCCATCAAGCCATGACTTCTCACAGAGATCAAGAAGGGAAAAAAGGTTCACCTGATCATGGCAAATGATGGAAGATTGCTTGGTACTCTGATAGAAGAGAAGCCGCACTAATGACATGTATTGGATTCAGAGAGTCTAGGCTTTCACCATCTAAGCCTTTTGATGGTTAGTGCAAGAAGGCTGGATTAGTCCCACCGTTGCTGGGCTCAGATTTTCAGAAAATGTACGATTAGCAGCTCTACACATTTAGGAAATTGTCCTAAATTAGGCTGGAAATTGATGAATACCGGGTATATCTGAGTATATTTGGTATTGCATTGATTTAAAGTATCAGTTCTGTTATGTTAAACTGCATTTTGAAGCTAATTTTTGTCTTTAATGTGGGTTATTTGAGAGGATTGGCGAAGGCGAGTGCACTAAGTGTACCTCAAGCACTCACAATTGAATTGTACCTCCCTCCACTATCAAATAATTGACTGTACTTTGCAAGGTTACCTTATTTCCTTTGTAGTATTTCAAGAAATATGATATCACTCAGTTGCCATATTAAAACCTGGCACGCCCTTTCGTGAGATCAGAATCTTGAATGGACCTTCATAGATCCAAAATTGGTTATTTTTTGTTTTCTTTGATTACGTAAAATCCAGGTATATCACATTATGAAATATACAAAGACAGTGAGAGCTACATCCTACATTAGCCTTAATATGTGGGCTGATGAGGTATAATTAGGTCTAATGAGGTCTAATGAGGTCTGAATAAAACCTTCGGACAAATCCCCAGCAACATTATATCACACTTATTGAGGGAGAGAGAGAAGGAGAGGGAGAGAGAAACAGATAGTGTGAGAGGGAGAGAAAGAAAGAAGGAGAGAGAGGGAGAGAGAAACAGATAGTGTGAGAGGGAGAGAAAGAAAGAAGGAGAGAGAGGGAGAGGGAAACAGATAGTGTGAGAGGGAGAGAAAGAAAGAAGGAGAGAGAGGGAGAGAGAAACAGATAGTGTGAGAGGGAGAGAAAGAAAGAAGGAGAGAGAGGGAGAGAGAAACAAATAGTGTGAGAGGGAGAGAGAAAGAAAGAAGGAGAGAGAGGGAGAGAGAAACAGATAGTGTGAGAGGGAAAGAAAGAAAGAAGGAGAGAGAGGGAGAGAGAAACAAATAGTGTGAGAGGGAGAGAGAAAGAAAGAAGGAGAGAGAGGGAGAGAGAAACAGATAGTGTGAGATGATGGAGAGAGAAAGAAAGAAGGAGAGAGAGACAGCGAGAGAGAGACAGAGCAGGCGGTGGTACCATTGTACTATTTACGTTGTGCAAAGCTCCCAACCCAGAGACTCCCTTGTATAGAAGTGGTAAGAAATACCAATATTGATCAGGCTAGATACAAGAGAAGAAGTAGAATTAGCACACAGAGTGGTATCAACACAGGACGTCTTAGCCACTTAACGTATCCCTTTACGTGCATCTTCCAAGGCTGATGTCTTCCTTTATATGAGCATAATTCGATTCCAACAAGATACAAAATTAGGTTCAAACCATCTCTGACTCATGAAGACTGTAAAAGGATGCACCTAATAGAATTAGACAATCTGTCGTGCAAGTTTTGTCAGTTGCCTATGCAGTTTCTTTATGAGCAAGGTCAAGATATGGTGCCCAAAATCAAAGAAAATTTAGGCACTCTAGAACATTAATCACTATGCTTGACGATGTTGTTCATGTGGGTCAGAATTTCAGAAAATGTACAATTGGCAGCTCTACACATTTAGGAAATTCTCCTAAATTAGGCTGAAATATGAAGGATACCGGGTATATCTGAGTATATTTGGTAACGCATTGATTTAAAGTATCAGTTCTGTTATGTTAAGCTGCATTTTGAAGCTCATTTTTGTCTTAAATGTGGGCTATTTGAGAGGATTGGTGAAGGCCAATTGTACATTTTCTGATAATCTGACCCATGTCCATTCAAAACACAATGGATAGACAAATACTTCACTGAGAAATCTATATATTAATAAATAGCGAGCAACTCGCTAATGGACCCAGGAGTCGCTCAATAGTTGGAACAAATAAGCTCTAATATCGGTCTCGCCTATACCGAGCACAGTTTAACATAATTAGCACTATCCAACAGAGTGCTAGTCTCTGAAACCTTCTTTGATGGGAGAAAACCTCTCTGAGAAACACCATTAGCGAAGAATGGCTACACTTTCAAGTGCAAGCGTAAGCCTAAGCGTATACTATATATGTGGACTGGGCTGCTTAATTGAGTGATGTTAAAAAGTATTCAATCCCTCTCTAGGGTACGGTAGGGGGAGAGGAGACGGAGAAAAAGATTGTCTAGGATGTGAAGGAGAAGAGGAAGATGGGAGAAGTGAGTGGAGACAAAGGATGAGGCACTTATAGGGGCATTGAGGGAAGAGGGGCACTTAAGGGGGTCCTCGACTAATTGGGTTTTTATCTTTAGTATATTTTAAAATGGGAAAAACGGAGAGTAAATCGGATAACTGGAACAAGCCCTTTATATAGAGGGAATTGTTGTGGTAGGCTGATAAAATCATATGGATGAATACAGAAACAAAAGATGAAAATTAAAATTAAAAAAGAAAAAAAATTAATTGTTTGATACATGATCCTTGAATTATGTAAATCTCGCTATATTAGCAATATCACCACAAGGTTATATGTAACTAAATGATACAAATTGCGATAGTGTAATGTATCTTTAAAAATAATTTTCAATACTTGGGAATACTATGTCAACAGGGAAAAGTACTTCAATACAAATCCCTCAAAAAAATCAAACATAGGGTAAAACTGAAATATAGGAGCAGAGAGTGCATAATTCCAATGACATGGTTAAACTTAAAACAAGCCCCTGTACAGGGAAAGAGGCAATTCCAGAAGTAACAACACTATTATACGGAAAAGGAACATAACAGGGGGAGGTGAAGACAAAAAACCCAATACGAATCAAAAGCATCTGAGTATCTGATTGAAGGAATCTGAGCTATTATCGCTCGCTACTGATAAAAACCAACTTAGCAGCTCCACGCAGAACTACTTGCCTCGCATTTTTCATCAAATATTGATCATTAAGCGAGTGAGGTTGACTCCTATTTACCCAAGCCTTTACCATTCTTGTATTGATCGAGATCTTTGGTTATTTAAGGCACAAGGGAATCTGTGTTTTAGGACTGACTTCATGTTGATACGAATATATCTATCACTGGGCAATTTCCCAGCGAGAAAGCAAATAAATTCAAAATCGTTTGATTCTATTTGTGCAGTTCTTTCTTGCTTTATTCATTCAAACCTGATGATAAAAAGGATCAGGAGCTAATTGACTTCATAGACTGGATAATAGACTCACAGTAAAATCTTCTATCTTTCGATTAAATCGAAAATTGCACAAAAGACAAAACGTTTTCTATTAGTATCTCTGCTTTCAAGAACAACAGAAAACAAGCACATGTCAAGTCAAAACAATTTGAAATGTCGGTGAATAAAAACAGTTTTTAATAAAACAGACAAAAAGACAGATGTGAACGGAAAGATAAACTAAACTGAAAAAGAAACTGGGTTTATGAAATCGCGAAAAATGGAAAATAAAAATGTGAAACATGGGTTGGATAAATACTCAGAAGTCAGTAGAGAATAGGCAGATGGGTCAGATTTTCAGAAAATGTACAATTGGCAGCTGTACACGTTTAGTAAATTCTGCTAAATTAGGCTGCAATTTGGTCAAAACTAGGTAAATTCGAGTGTATTCGGCATTGCATTGATTATAGTAAACTATTTAGTTAGGTTGAACTGTATTTTGAACTTTATTTTCGTCTGAAATTTGGGTTATTTGAGAAGATTGACGAAGTTGAAATGTACATTTTCTGAAAATCTGACCCAGATGCTGACTAGCAAAGCTTAGAGAAGCATTAAGGGAAGAGAGAAAGGGAGAGAAGCCCACACATCTACCAGAAATTCATTAGCCCTTATTGTTTAGGTTATGAATGGTCTGAGAGTAGCTAATGTCACCCTGGAGACGCCCCGGAGGAGAATATATATAATACAAAGAGGCAGGCTTAATGACTGGCAAACAATAACCTCATCAGCACCAGGCAGGTGACTGGTTTACTACCCTTCCTCTCTCTTCCCTCTCTCTCTCCCTACCCTCCTGTGTATACTACATGTATATATATGCATTAACACTTTATATGTGTCCCTAAGGCACTCTCCTATTCACTGATGTTAACACCCTCCTCCCTCAGTCACCCCCATACTAATCACCCCCCCTCCCCTTGCCCCCACCCCCTCCACAACCCACCCAACACTTATACAAAGGCTACTGTAAACCCTCCCTAATACTAGCTTGGGTATCTCTTGGGATATGGCTCAAAGTGCTTGACAAGGCTGGCTCAAAGGACTACATTAATGAGGTGTACGGATTAAAGAGGAGTCCGTGTAATTGGAATGCACTGTAGTGGGAACAATATGATACTCAGTGTTGCTAATGGAGAGGCAGGAATCACAAGATGTGGCTTATCAGGGTATTTACATTTCTCATCAGCTCCCTTAAAGCTGCAGTCTCATCAAATTCTGTCAAATCTGATTTTGTTTACCTGTTGTTCTAATCCTTTCCTACCCATCTAAATATGATTTGCCAACATGTTGCATGATCTACCCAGTTGGTTTCTGCTACATCGCTTTCTAAAATTCCTCATTTATATATCGGTGGCCCACCGAAATCCATTCCCGCGGTGACTTCATGTTTTATCGCTCACCAGAACTCGTTTCCTGTCGGCCTATTCAACCTCAAATCATTGCATAGACATATATAACAGCAGCATAATATTGATGCATTCAGTCTTATATGTAAAAAGATGTTTACATTTGATTAAATATTTCAGTCGCAATAGCTGATAATGCAACTTTAAGGACTGCATTAGGCTTCTGTATGTATGTATACAGTAATCCCGCCGCTCTATACCCTGTCGCTATGAATATATGTAATACATACGGAGCTATCCCATTGTCTGAAAAGATGATTGAGTGAGCAGAGAAGGTGAAAAAAGGAAGGCAGAAGCCAGGGAAAGGCGAATAATTATCGCAAGTATGATTGTACCTCCGCCTGACCATGGAGAGAGTAGATGATGCTAAACAAATCCTACTAATGATATTGCATTGTATAAATTGAAGCCAATCAGCTATACATTCATTTAGCTGGAATTACGTCGCCTTCACTAATCATCTCATACATTTAAGAGAAAAAAAGGCAGCTTTTGCCATGAGGTAACACACACCTAAACCTCCCTACTTCAGTGCTGGAAACAGAAACTGTATCTAAATCTCACCGTCCTTCGGTCATATGCAATAATGTTCTTATATGTATATAGGGATGAAGTTGCTTGAATGTGTATAATTCTCCTCCACCAATCCTCGAGAATAGTCCAAATATAAAAGAGAAATGAGGTTCACGTTCCAGCTCATTTTAACCGAAGAGAACTTGAAAGTGGTTCTATAGGGGCCTGGGTTGTCACTCTAAATGGAAGCCCCTGAATGGATGTATAGATATATTGTATGCGAAAGGAAGAATACTTCCTAGAAATCCTAGTGAAACCTTGCCAGATTTGGGTTTTAAATGAAAGTAAAAGCCCAAACAAATGATAGGAAGTATTGTTGTGCTGGTTCTGTAGGCAGAGAGGAGTGGTGAGCTCCTCCCTGCATGGTTCTGTAGGTGTAGAGGAGTGGTGAGCTCCTCCCTATATGGTTCTGTAGGCAGAGAGGAGTGGTGAGCTCCTCCCTACATGGTTCTGTAGGCAGAGAGGAGTGGTGAGCTCCTCCCTACATGGTTCTGTAGGTGTAGAGGAGTGGTGAGCTCCTCCCTATATGGTTCTGTAGGCAGAGAGGAGTGGTGAGCTCCTCCCTACATGGTTCCCTGGCCTATTATTCGGTACTGCATAGGAAATATGCCATGGCGTTAATTTAAAATGAACTGCTCATATGTATCACTTGAATATGTTTACCTCTACTTGAATATTCTCTCTATATATATATCTATAGATATCTCACAAAATGAAAGTTATTATATTGATTTATTTCTATAAAGAAACAAAGGTGGTCCCAGGGTCTGTAGACGGTTGCTGTTTTAAACAGTAGCATAAAAGGTAGGCACTGGTGAAACAAATAAAAAGGCAGAACAATCATTACATGTTATATCGCGATCGCGCTACAGTAGTTTGAAATAGGCTTGAAAGTATTATTGAATATCGTTATAATATATAAGGTTGATTGGTACAGCACATGCTGCTAGCAATATCACATGGAACAAAACATTCTACAGATCTATGAAAGTCTGGTGATGAAATAAGGATTATAAGAAGGATTATTTGTATTGCCGAACCTGTAGAATGATTATTGAAGATTGTCTATGATAGAGTGTACAGAGCTATACTCAGCTAGGAAGTATGTCATGCCAAGTATGAAATATTACTGATACTTGCTGCAATAAGGGAAAGCAGTAGAAAAGATTGGATTTATGAGTGATAATATTAACAGTCATTATCATCTTGGATTCCAGTGGTTTTATATTTATATAAGCAAGCATCATCCGACCAAAGGATTACATATAAGAGATTGCTTATGGAATATGTGTTATTTTATCTAACTCAAAGGCAGTGTATCTACTACACTTGATGCACTTTGACTGTATATTCCAAGGGTGAAAATGACACTAGCTGTACGTGGAATATAGATGTATATATTGAATGACCTTAGGTGATTAAAATTGGAAGGAAATCGTTAGAGCCATAAATTTGATTGTGGGTGTATACAAATGGTGACAAACTGTGCAAAATAAACTAGAAAGAGCGATATTAAAACTCGGCATTGAATTCATTGATAAATGATTAAATATTAGTGAATCATTTCATCATCATCAACAAGAAAAAAAGAAGAAGAAGAATTGATTGTTATTATTGGATTTACTATTACCAAGAAGGCTGCAAGATGGAGTTGACTTCGAGGAATTTACTGAGATTATTTCTGCTTCTTCTAGCTTGCAATACTGGATGTCCTAACGGAGAATTCCAGTCCAAGCCTTGCTCAAACTTTGGGGACAGAATATGCTCAGGTAAGACCACACTTTTGTATTTATTTATATTTATTTACAGAAAAATGAGTCATAAGTCGCAAAATGTAAGGACTTATTTTCTCCTATTGCTACATTAACTTACTTTACTAGTATACTTGACACCCAGAATTATTGCAAACTTTTTTCCCATCAAACACATATCGAACACAACATATATAAACACCTTTTGGATGACTTTAATGTTTATAATCATTAGACTCCCCTTCATCTCATTTTTTTAAAGGAATATAACGATGTCTCAAAATGCACGTTTTGCGACCTGTGACTCATTTCCCTGTGACCCATCACATGTGTGTATAGGTTATCAGTTATGATTTGATTTGAAAAATATGTTTATTCAGGGACAACGTTACATTTCAGCGCCAAGGCCATTGATATTCTCAGTGTTGCCTGACTGTAGTAGAAGGTTCAGATTTTCAGAAAATGTACAATTGGCAGCTGTACACATTTAGTAAATTCTGCTATATTAGGCTGCAATTTGGTCAATACTAGGTAAATTCGATTATATTTGGCATTGCACTGATTCTAGCAATCGATTTGGTTAGGTTGAACTGTATTTTGAACTTTATTTTCGTCTGAAACATGGGTTATTTGAGTAGATTGGCGAAGTTGAATTGTACATTTTCTGAAGATCTGACCCATAAGCATAAGGCATAAGCATAACCAACAAGCAGATGTTACGACAATAAATAATACAATCAGACGTACATCTGCATGATTATGTATCTTTATGTGTACCACCCTTTAACATGCCATAAGTAATGTTTTGGTGGGTTTTTTTTAATATTTTCTATTGGCCTTTCACATTTAACATGTAATTAAGGAAATACGCATCACCATACAACGGTGATTTTCCTGCGTTACCATTGGTATTCATAAATACAAAAACTCGTTGATAATTACTCATAAATTGTTAAATCAAAATAACACAGTACATATACAATAGACCTGAATATTTAAAGTTTTTATGTGACAGTCTTTCACGAGTTCATTTGACTCGGTTCAATGTATCACTCACGCCAATGCAGAACTAGACAAATTACGTTCTAATCTTAGTAACACATTCCAAGTAATAAACAATACAGGAAAATAAAAATAAAAATAAAAATAAAAAAAACAATACAGGAAAATTAAACAATCACTCAATCAGGATCCATTTACAAGCAATCATACATGTGCCCTCATACATAACATAAGAACACAACTTAATTAATTATGTTTTAGATGTATGTGCAATTACAAATGTTTATACGGTTTAGGAATGTTATGTGGGTCAGATTTTTAGAAAATGAACAATTCGCCTTCACTAATCCTCTCAAATAGCCCACATTTAAGACAAAAATGAGCTTCAAAGTGCAGTTTAACATAACGGAACTGATACTTTAAATCAATGTGATACCAAATATACTCAGATATACCCGATATTCTTAATTTTTCAGCCTAATTGAGGAGTTTTTCCTAAATGTGTAGAGCTGCCAATTGTACATTTTCTGAAAATCTGACCAATGTATCACATTACCTTACAACAAGTACAATCGTTAAATTGTTCTAATTAGCTCCAATTAGAGACAATGCAAATAACACATGGGTCAGATTTTTAGAAAATGCACAATTAGCAGATCAACACATTCAGTAAATTCTACTAAATTAGACCGAAAAGTCGTCAACACTAGGTATATCTGTGTATATTTAGTATTGTCTTGATTCAAAAAATGTCTTAGCTTATGATGAATTGTTTTTTTAAGCTGATTTTTGTCTTAAATTTGGGTTATTTGAGAGAATTGGCGAAGGTGAATTGTACATTTTCCGGCACTTATAACACATAATCTTATGATGTTATTTATATACATGATAGAACCCTCAAAATGATGAGATAAACAGTTTTACTAATCTAATCTAACCTAATGGTCTATAATAGGTCTGGTACAATAGAGAGGGAGACAGGTTGAGGTTCATATTGATAGTCAGCAACATCCTGGTTCTTATGAGAGCCTGTTCTCCGGCGTCCATACTGAACACTGTCTATAGAATAAATAAATCAAACAGGCCTCCCTCCCTCCCCCTACCCTTCACACCCACCCCCTCCCCCCTACTCTTCATACCCACCCCCTATACCCTCTCAGCCCATCCCCACTTGGCCCATCTCGTGAACGGAGCATGGATGCAGCACCACAATGGTTGTACCGACATGTGTACGCAGATGTTGGTTGAGCTGGTGGATCTGTGGGCAGAGCTGTCTTCTTGTTCTTAGTCGTGCAGTGGGCCAAACTGCCAGAAAATGTACAGTTTCTCTTCACCAATCCTCTCAAATATGTGATCCTTTTCAGGAAAATGAGTCATATGTCGCAGAGGGTGGATTTTGAGATATCACCATATTTGAAAAAAGGAGATCTATGTGATTCCAATGATAGTAAACACTAGGACATCTAATAAATATTTCTATATTTTATATTGTTATTTTTGAAAAAAGTAACTAAATATACTCCATACAAAGCCCTTCACAACGCAAGGATATATTTAAACAATGTCCTGAAAATTGTTACATGGATTCATATGACTATATTAAACTGCTACACCCCTTTAAAATCAGAACATTTCAATAAAGAGATCTTGTGAGAAAAACACTTTGAAAAACATCAATTTTGCGACTTATGACTCATTTTCCTGACACACATCACAAATGTGATGTGTCACATAAATCAGTCACATATAAATCACTTTGAGAAATATTAGTTCTGCGACTTGAGACTCATTTTCCTAAAGAAAAGCCCATCACATTATGCAAAATTTAAGACAGGAACGAGGTTCAACTTGCTGTTCAACAGAACAGAACAGGTTCTTTTGGTTACAGCAATACTAAATACACCCTTCACCCACATATCCTACCTCCCCTGGCCACCTCTCCCTCTCCTTCCACCTCACTCCCACCCAGAATTATTGCAAACCTGCACATCTTGTATGTATGACCAAAAATCGGAATACAAATCTATATACTCCAAACATTTTTAAGAATCATGTATCCATTTTGAGCTGTCTCAAATAATAAATCATTCATTCAGTCATCTCTATCTCTCCCCTCTATTCCCCCTCCACTCCCCCATTTCCTCCTGTGTCTCCCTTACACCCCCTCCCCACCCATCCCCTGGAGCAACCCCTGTCATCAGCACCCAGGCATTAATTGACAAGTGTATAAATGCTCTCAATCTCTGGTCAGCAGCTCTGGTAGCGGCTGAGGGAGGGACTCAGGGAGAGCCAGAGGCACTCTGTGAGTCGCTCATTATATATACATCCCTCATCTCATACTGGAGCCTGCCAGCTCCAACAATACCTCCCCCCACCATCCCTCCATCCCTCCCAGCTCTCCCTGTAGCAGCCTCTATATGCGATTAGTGATGGGTCCAGGGATACTGTAGCAGAAGAGGAGGAGGAGGAGGTAAGGGGGGGGTGAGCAATTGGGGAGGTGGGGGTGATTGTAGGACTTGCAGGGATGGGGGTGAGGGGGTGAGGGACTGAGGGGGTGAGGGCAAGTGAGGGGGGGTGGAGAGGGTGAGGGCAAGTGAGGGGGGTGGAGGGGGTGAGGGCAAGTGAGGGGGGTGGAGGGGGTGAGGGCAAGTGAGAGGGTGGAGGGGGTGAGGGCAAGTAAGGGGGTGGAGGGGGTTAGGGCAAGTGAGAGGATTGAGCGGCTGAGGGTAAGGGAGAGGGTGAGGGCAAGTGAGGGGGTGGAGGGTGAGGGCACATGACGGGGGTGGAGGGGGTGAGGGGCTGAGGGCCAGTCAGAGGGTTGAGGGGCTGAGGGGGTGAGGGGGGCTGAGAGAGGACGGAGTGGAGGGGCAGGATAATGTGGGGTCAAGAATTCAGGTGCTGACAAAATGAGAAGGCTTTTTTCAATAGATAGCTAGACATATATGTAGCAAATAGACGTCTCTTCGGGTTTTAACTGATCTCAAACAAGGTCTCACCCCTTTGGGGCCTTTTCCATTTTTTTAAATTGTTTTCAGTATTCCCTATTGCTAAAAACAAAGTTATTCAATAGAATAGATTACCATCAGAGGGAATTCTTCGACACAACTCTACGATGTAGGGTACTCAATATACTTTAATAGATTTGTATCAAAACATCATTACTCTAGTCCACCTTACCCTACCATGCATAGGTGTACAGAATGGCTTCCGATCTTTGTACTAATTGTACTTTGCGTGTTTGGTTGGGCAGGTTGGGTGCCAGAGGTAGATCTGGAGCCTGGGTTTCTGGGCTCTCTACAATAGTAAGTACCGCAGCAACACGTGTTGCATTGATCCTACCCTGCCCCATACATATGTACCTATACTGTCTATAGGCTCCTTACAGCCTCCCACTTGGTATGTCAGTGATTGGACACCTACTGCGCTAATGGTACATCAGTCTAGCCTCACAGCCTCTCACTTGGTATGTCAGTGATTGGACGCCTACTGCACTAACGGTATATTTGTACCTATACCATAGGCTCCTCACAGCCTCTCACTTGGTATGTCAGTGATTGGACGCCTACTGCGCTAATGGTACACATGTACCTATACTGTCTATAGGCTCCTCACAGCCTCTCACTTGGTATGTCAGTGACTGGACGCCTACTGCGCTAATGGTACATATGTACCTATACCATAGGCTCCTCACAGCCTCCCACTTGGTATGTCAGTGATTGGACGCCTACTGCGCTAATGGTACATTTGTACCTATACCATAGGCTCCTCACAGCCTCCCACTTGGTATGTCAGTGATTGGACGCCTACTGCACTAATGGTACATCAGTCTAGCCTCACAGCCTCTCACTTGGTATGTCAGTGATTGGACGCCTACTGCGCTAATAGTCAGTCTAACCTCACAGCTTCCCACATCACATAAGTATGTTATTATTTGATTGGACGCCTACTGCGCTGATGGTACATGATGTACTGCGCTGATGTACCCAGTCTAGGGTCCTCCCACATCACATAAGTAAGTTATGCCAATGATTGGACGCCTACTGCGCTGATGGCTTTCCCGGCCCTGGAGTAAGCATCCTAATGGGATTTTAATGACATTTTGGCCGTTTTGGAGCAACTCTGAGTCTAGTGTGGGGAGACTCTCAACTCTGAGCCTACACAATGCTGTCCTGCATTTACTCCATAGGGACCTGTTGCATAACAGTCTCACTTCAAAATGTTCCTTACTCAGTTGTTTCTCCTTGCTTAGGTAGGAACGTCCTACTGTAGAAACAGAACACTAGCATTGTCTCTATAGCAAGCTTCCTTACCAGCTGCTTAGACTACTAAATCTTAGAAAGACAATTAGCTAAGAAAGGAAAATCAGAAGGAAGATTTGTTTTGCAACAGGTACCAGAATTACCCAGCAACCAATGAGACTCGCGCGTGCACTAGTACTAACTAGTACTCATGTGTCAGATTTTCAGAAAATGCACAATCTACAGTTTTACACATCTCTCAAATTCTGCTAAATTAGAGAGAAAAATGATAAATACCGAGTATATCTGAGTGTATTCTGCATTGTATTCATTCAATAAATCTGTCTAGTTATGTTAAACTGTATTTTGAACCTGATTTTCGTCTTGGTTTTTTGAGACGATTGGTGAAGGCCAATTGTACACTTTCTGAAAATCTGATCCACTTATGTATATCTTAATATGAACAAATTGGCAAATACACAATTCTTCAATTCAATGTGCAATGCTATGCATGCACCAACATATGGGTCAGATTTTCAGAAAATGTACAAGTCGCCTTCACCAATCCTCTCAAATAACCCAAATTTCAGACGAAAATAAAGTTCCAAATACAGTTCAATCTAACCAAACAGATTGTTAAAATCAATGTTATGCCGAATATTCTCGAATTTACCTATTATTGGCCAAATTGCAGCCTAATTTAGCAGAATTTACTAACTGTGTACAGCTGCCAATTGTACATTTTCTGAAAATCTGACTCACATGTAATCTAACGCCAGTTGGCTTAAGAGTTGTTTCCTGACTTCATCCTCTGCCTGCCGGTTTCTTTAGGTTCCATCTCTCAGTCTCTCCCTTTCCTCAGCTCTTGTTACTGCCTCCCTATCACACACACTATGTGGCTCTGATTTTTAGAAAATGCACAAAAGACAGTTCTACCCATCACTCAAATTCTATAAAATTAGAGAGAAAATGATAATTACTGAGTATCTGAGTGTATTCTGTGTTGTAATTATTCAATAAATCTGTCTGGTTATGTTGAACTGTATTTTGAACCTGATTTTCGTCATAAATCAGGGTTATTTGAAGGGATTGGTGAAGGCCAATTGTACATTTTCTGATGAGTTAACCCATCTAGAGAATGTATATGAATGCACTTGTAACGAAGATTAAATACTTATCATCCCTATGTCATTCCCCAGACATACTGTCTCTAGTTCGCTGATGAAATGTCTTCTTAAAAGGATAAAAAATTTATTTTATTAATCTGATCCTTTTCCTATATTTGCTAAATAGACTCAGATATACTCAGTAATTATCACTTTTCACTCTAATTTAGCAGAACTTGAGACATATGTATAACTGTAGATTGTGCATTTTCTGAAAATCTGACCCATATGTGTTTGTGCACTCCCATTACTTCACCCATTATAATCTAGTTTTAAATTGTCCTCGATAGAGAGATGGCATGCTGGTTCAGTGCGTGCTCGTATTCTCCCGCCTAAAAGCCTACAACATGAAACATGCACTCCCCTCATAAAACCAGAATGCTAGAATTCAAATGCTTCTTTCCATTTGTAGTCAGGGCTAAAGATGATCGATGGATTGTATAGTTGGCTTTTAATGTTATTTTGGTATGGGTGCAGTTGCCCTAAAATGTACCATTCGCCGATGCTCTCAAATAACGGACCCTTAGGAGAGGAAAAGGGGTCAAAATACAGATCAACATTACCACAGCATTGTTTTGTAAACAAGGCAATACCGAATATACATTCATGGGTGAAATCGCCAGAAAATGTACAATTGGCCTTCACCGATCTTCTAAAATAGCCCAAATTTAAGACGAAAATCAGTTCACAAAACAGTTCAACGTAACCAGACAGATTTATTGAATGAATACAATGCAGAATATACTCCGATATACCTAGTATTCATAATCTTTCACTCTAATTTAGCAGAATTCGATAGATGTGTAGAACTGTAGATATTGCATTTTTTGAAAATCTGACCCTCGTATATTACAGTATTAAGCCCAAATAGCCCGATTCAGCAGAATTTACTAAATGGGTAGAGACTTGATTGTACCTTATAAAAACGATGTTCTTGTGATATAAATACGAAAGGTAAACTAGTAATTGATATGCTTGTGCTGTTTTTTGATGCACGAGTATTTCCACTTGTGGCCTACCGCCCCACGCATGAACATACACTGTCCTTGTTGGGCAAGTAAAACTACGGCGCAGATCTGGCAACACATGTTTCAAATGTGTAATTCACCCCGCCGTAAATCTACACTTGTCCTGTAAAGCCTGCCCTGTAATCCGGTGCGCTGTAGCCGCGCGCACCGTAGCTAGGGGAGGTGTAATTCGCGGAACTGTAACTCAGATCGGCAGATGACAACATAATGGAAAAAAAGCTGACCCTGCTTGGGTTCGATCTAAGAACCTTTGGGTTCCCAAGCGAGCAACCTATAGCTATCTGCACCGTGTGCAGCAAGACAAGTCAAGGTTGTTGCGTTTTGTCTAAATAACCCAGTCGCTTATATTAAACGGGTTTTTTTTGCCCTAAATTAACATAATGTGAGGGGTATAGAGTTCAGATGAAATTTAATTGAGACATATCTGATTTAATACATGTGTTTTAGATGTAATTCCACTAATGGAAAGGAAAAAAAGTAGAATAAAAATAAGCAAACTATATTACATATGCAGATCTCACACTGTTGGGTGTAATAACAGCTTAATTCGCGATGTAAATATCAGCTACGACACTTTCTACATTATCTGACAGAGTCGTTTAAAATAGCAATCAATTCATTTTCTAAAAAAAAAAAGAAGAAAAAGAACTCAAAATAAGAATTCAATATGCTCCTCTACAGGAGTCCACATCTCCGCTGCAATTTGGAGAATTGTCATGCTGGGTGAAATCGCCAGAAAATGTACAATTCTCCACAAATCTTCAAAAATAACCCAAAATTAAGACAAAAATGAGGTTTAAAATAGAGTTCAACATTACCAGACAGATTCATTGAATGAATACAATACAGAATACACTCAGATATACCTAGTATTTATCATTTTTCTCTCTAATTTAGCAGAATTCGATAGATGTGTAGAACTGTAGATTGTGCATTTTCTGACAATCTGACCCTGCTAAGGCGTTTGGACGTCTGGGAGAGGTTTCACGTGCGTGCACTTGTCAGAAAATAAGAATAGATATCAGTTATAAATGTCCATGAATAGCGCGAGGTAGATTATTGCCAGGGGGAAAGCCCCGTTTTAGCGACTCATATTATACTGTGGGGATATAGAGTCATGCAGTCAAAAGTTGCCCTTTTGATAAATGGTCAGTATTTTTCTAAAATATTAATAACTAATTAATAATTTGGTAATCTATTATGACAGGTATATAACATTAGATTAAATAGATAAAGACACATTCTTATTTCCATGTGAAATAAATTTTCTTCAAATGTACCATGTTTCCGTGAATCAGTTGTTTTCTATTGTAATATTTTTATTTCAGCAGTAAACATATACATTCGTCTAATTTTTTTTCCGGAAATGGATGTTTAAATTAATTGAGATAGAAATAATACCATCTGATACTTAAAGCAGATCTTCCAGGATTAATTCTGAATAAGTTGTTACAATATTTAGTAATAAATCAAAGCTATTGAATTAACATAATTATCTATGGATATACAAAAATAACTAGGGATATTATTCATAGGATTAGTCAATATTAGTCAATATTATAGGTTTTTGTGTAGGCAATTTCTGACGATAATACGTCACCATGTAAGAAGGATTAATCTGTAATAAAATTCATTTCAAAACAAAATCATTCTTTTCTACTAAGTTTAATTTCGTTTACTACCAATCGATACTGTTGTAACTTCAACATTTAAACAAACAATACTTCCTATACCCAAACCCAAACTATACCCAATTTTTTATATCGATTTAAAAAAATATATATTTAACTTAAAAATGTATTCAGGTAAAGGCACTTGATTTGTGATGTACCAGGGTGACATCCCGAGGCCAGGAAAAATAATTCCAGCTCCAAAATTCTGATGAGGGGGAGGAGAGGAAAGGAGGTGAGTGAGTGAGTGAGATTGGTTGCTTTACGCCCTTATCAACACATTTAATATGGTTATATCAAGGGCGGGAGAGCTGAGATGCAGGCAGTTTATGATCATACCCAGGAAATAGAGATAGAGAAGATGGGATAGAGAGCCAGAGAAAAGAGACAGAAAGGCACTTCATGGTCATATCCAAGACCAGACCATAGGAAAGGAGGAGGAGGAAGAGGAGGAGGAGTGAGAATTAGTGAGGGTCGATCCAATCGATAGCTGTATTGAAAGGATGACTGACTTTGAAATGGATTTGCCTGCAAGGCATAATTAGAATGAAGTGATGGTGGTGAATAAAAAAAAGCTTGTGAGGCTGTACAAAAGGCAAGCAGTTATGTGGGGGAAGCTGTTATGTATGTAACTGGGTCAGATTTTCAGAAAATGTACAAAAAATTATTGACCTTCACCAATCCTCTCAAATAACCCTGATTTAAGACAAAAATCAGGTTCAAAATACAGTTCAACATAACCAGACAGATTATTGAATGGATACAATACAGAATACACTCAGATATACACAATAATTATCATCTTTCTTTCTAATTTAGCAGAACTTGAGAGATGTGTAGGACTGTAGATTGTGCATTTTCTGAAAATCTGACCCAACTGGTACACTTAACTCAGATTGTAATTGGGAAGGGATCTGGAGCGGTGGGTGTTGGGGTGAGGGGTGAGGGGGCACTGGGGGGGGGGGGGCTTTTCACTAAAGTCGGCTGAAAAATGAAGAATACAGGTTATATCTGAGTATATTTGGTATCGCATTGATTTATAATATCTGTTTTGCTATGTTAAACTGCATTTTGAAGCTCATTTCTGTCTTAAATCTGGGTTATTTGAGAGAATTAGTGAAGGCGAATTGTACATTTTCTGAAAATCTGACCCCATATCTGGGTCAAAATTTCAGAAAATGTACAATTGGCCTTCACCAATCCACTCAAATAGCACAAATTGAAGACAAAAATGAGCTTCAAAATGTAGTTTAACAGAACAGAACAGATACTTTAAATCAATGAGATACCAAATATACTCAGATATACCCGGTATTTTTCATTTTTCAGTCTAATTTAGGAGAATTTACTAAATGTGTAGAGCTGCCAATTGTACATTTTCTGAAAATCTGACCCAATCTGACTCCCAGCAACACATGGCCACCATGGTTAGCATGCAAGTGGCAGGCCCACATAATGAAAGTGGTAGTATATTTCAAAAGTTACATGATGTGAATCAGTAAATCCTGTAAGTGCCACCATAAAGGGAATGACTTAACAGAAGGTGGGTGGTATACGGCTTAGGAGACTCCATCGTAACTGAACATTTTAATTCTGTATTGGAACTGGTTCAGAGATGTAAGATAACCAACAAAACTACATTTAATATAATTTAATACTGGCCTCAAATGTAATAAAAATACTCATGTGAATACATGAAGTTATTGCTAGTCTAGGCTAAGAGTCTCTCAGATCAGATAGGAATGGCATATCGGTGATTGGAAGCCTACTGCGCTTATTGCTTTCCTGACACTGGAAAAGGTGTCTTAATGGGAATATAATGGGATGTTGCGGTTTGGAGCGAGGGATCTTCCCACATAGCTCTCCCCTATAGATCAGAGCGTTTTAAAGGTATGTTGAGCATCCTAATAGTTAAGGACCCTTTGGAAAGGTTTCTCCACTTAAGTAGTATGAGTGGAAAATGATTGATATCATGTTAGAATTGTCAGCAGAGTTTAGGATCTTTGGCTCACAATATTACAGGTCTCCCTTGATGAAAGGGTTCACCTGAGTTGCCTTATGCACCTATATATATATAGTAGGGTCAGATTTTCGGAAAATGTGCAATATACAGTTCTACATATCTATCAGATTCTGCTAAATTAGACAGAAAAGTGATATACTGAGTATATCTGAGTGTATATCTGTATTGTATTTATTCAATAAATCTGTCTTCGCCAATCTTCTCAAATAACCCACATTTCAGACGGAAAATAAAGTTCAAAATACAGTTCAACCTAACCAAACAGATTGCTAGAATCAAATCAATGCCAAATATACTCGAATTTACCTAGTATTGACCAAATTGCAGCCTAATTTAGCAGAATTTACTAAATGGGTACAGCTGCCAATTGTACATTTTCTGGAAATCTGACCCATAAGTAAGCAACATCGTCACTTCCGGTTTAACGATTTAAGTTGTGACGTCAGAATCTCAAGGCGTTCTTTAAGCAACCTTGCCATACAACTATTGATGTTTGCCGGGCGAAGTAGACGGACCCTGTAGAGGGGAGAGGAAGAGAGAGAGCGAGGAGAGGGAAAACGAAAGAGGGAGGGAGACTGACAGCTAGGTTAGATAGAGAGTGAAGGAGAGAGAGTGAGAGAGAAGAGGGTGACAGGAGAGAGATAGAGAGGAAGAGAGAGCGAGGAGAGAGGAAGAGAGGAAGAGAGATGAGAGCGAGAGATGAGAGAGAGGGAGAGAGAGGAGAGAGAGGAGAGGAGAATAGAAGAGGGATTAGCGAAGAAAAAGAGGGAGAGATACGGAGGGACAGAGAGGTAGAGGGAGAGAGAGGAGGATGACAGGAGAGAGATAGAGAGGGGGAGATGAGACAGGGAGAGAAGAAGGGGCGAGAGAGGAGAGGAGAATGGAAGAGAGATGAGCGAGGGACAGAGAGAAAAAGAGGGAGAGATAGAGAGGGACAGAGAGGGAGAGGGGCCAGAGAGACCCATAGCAAGCGAGAGAAAGCTAAGACGAAACCACGGATCTATATATTGAGAGAAAGTAGATGGACCCAACACGAGCGGAGAAGGGTCAAGTCTTCAGAGAATGTACAATTAACCTTCACTAATCCTCTCAAATAACCCACATTTCCCACAGAAATCAGGTTTAAAATACAGTTCAACATAACCAGAAAGATCTATTGAATAGATACAATACAGAATACATTCAGATATACTCAGTATTTATCATTTTTCTCTCTAATTTAGAAGAATTTGAGGGATGTGTAGAACTGTAGATTGTGAATTTTTTGAAATTCGGACCCAATGCGAGCGGAGAAAGGCAAGAGGGAGACACAGAGAGGAGGAGGAGAGACTTGTCTGGTGTTTTATGCCCAGAGTTAAAAGCTTGATCCATAAAGTGTCAAACGCTCGACTGCAGCAGTTAAGAACTTGTGTCGGTTCTTTAATTGATTAAGTGAACTTGTTTTTGTCTGGTGGGATTCAATCATTGATCATCGTCTGACAGGACCAGCTTGTCGCTAGTAATACAGCGCTCTTACAAATTCATGCTTCTAGGGTGAAGTTGTCAGAAAATGTACAATTCCGCTTCACCAATTCTTTCAAATGACCTAAATTTCAGACCGAAATGAAGTTTAAAAAACAGTTCAATCTTACCAAACAGATTGCTAGAATGAAAGCATGCCGAATTACCTCGAATTTACTTAGTATTGGCCAAATTGCAACCTAATTTAGCAGTAATGACGAAATGTGTAGAGATGCCAATCGTACATTTTCTAAAAGATCTGACCCTCTAACAGTTTCCTTGTTGTCTTCTGCAATCCTCGTTATGTATTCTTTCAATGTCAAGTTTACTTTCTGTCTGTGTTTCACCAACGCTTCATTGGGAAGTTAATGATGTGGATGAAATAAATAACTTCTTTGCATTTTCAGCTAATGCTGGGGGGAAAGTTGCAATCATTGTGTCATTTTTGCTACCATTCTGAAAGTTATTTGAGCAAACTTGTCGAAGATATACATTAGTTTCACTCAGAATTTATTAATTTGGATGAAATAAAAAACATTTTTAAAGTTGCATTCACAGCGGACATATGGGTCAGATTTTCAGAAAATGTACGATTGGCAGCTCTACGCATTTAGGAAATTCTACTAAATTAGGCTGAAAAATGAAGAATACTGGGTATATCTGTGTATAATTAGTATCGCATTGATTTAAAGTATCAGTTCTGTTATGTTAAACTATATTTTGAAGCTTAATTTTGTCTTAAATGCGGGCTTTTTGAGAGAATTGGTGAAGACGAATTCTACATTTTCTGAAGACCTGACCCATATATCAACAAAACGATTCTCTATAATTTCTGAAAGTCTTTTCACCAAAATTATGGAAGACATCAGACTGATTTTATTAATAAGTTACTAGATTTATTTGATTTATTTTCATTTTGTTGTTTTGTTGTATGCAATGTTGTAACATTGCATACATTCTCGATGCTTTTCTCAGTCCATAAAGACATAAAATAACATCAATTACTTAGAGAATAAATCTCAGTTCTGCGACTTGTGACTCATTTTGCCGAAAAACATCCCTCACTGCTTCCAGTCTCAGTTCTCAGAATCACCAGAAGTAGGTGTGTCCCTATATAAAAGGTATTGGTGGAGGGAAGGAACTCTATGAAAGGAATCGGGCTAATCTTTCCTCGGTTTCACATGTCAATTGTGTTATCTGTGCAAGCCTGAAGCCAGCACACACATATCTCTCTTGTCTGAGATATTTTTTGAAGGGGAGTTGTCTTTCCCCCCTTTGTGAACAAAACCCTTGATGTGAGTAGGGTCAGATTTCCAGAAAATGCAGAATCTACAGTTCTACACATCTCTCAAATTCTGCTAAATTAGAGAGAACAATGATAAATACTGAGTATATCTGAGTGTATTCTGTATTGTATTCATTCAATAAATCCGTTCGGTTGTGTTGAACTGTATTTTGAACCTGATTTTCGTCTTAAATCAGGGTTTTTTGCGGGGATTGGTGAAGGCCAATTGTACATTTTCTGAGATCTGACCCAGTAAGATTTTCAGAAAATGTACAATTCGCCTTCACCAATCATCTCAAATAGCCCACATTTAAGACAAAAATGAGCTTCAAAATGCAGTTTAACATAACTGAACTGATACTTTAAATCAATGCGATACCAAATATACTCAGATATACCCAGTATTCTTCATTTTCAGCTAAATTTAAGAGAATTTCCTAAATGTGTAGAGCTGCAAATGGTACATTTTCTGAAGATCTTTCCCTTATCTTGGTACAACACCCACTTAGTCATAATAGCTGAGAATGCCGCTTTTAGGTACAACAAACGCTGAGACCGAAGCTTCCCTCATATTGAAATAAATGACAGGTGGGGGAATCAAAAGGATAGAAGGCTATTTATAATATATAATATCTCTTGAGCCCATAATCAATATCTCAGTTCTTAATGTTCTTGTAAATTCTTACCTATACAGCAAATGTTGACTCAGTAAAAAGATTTCCATGTGCAACTATCAAATCACTAACTCATCTTATTTTACTATCAACTTGCCTTGATTTAAGCAATCTGTTTGGTTATGTTGAAATATATTTTGAACCTTATATCTCTCTCAAATTTGGTTTATTTGAGAGGATTAGTGAAAGTGAATTGTGCATTTTCTAACAATTTCACTCATTAAACACCGAGAATTGACCCAATAGAGGTAAACCCCAATAAGAGCAACTCTACTGGGAGATTCAGCTGCAATCTGAGCAGTAGAGAATAGGGTTGTGTTGCTCACTGGTTGGAGCTATTGATTTCTCTATACTTCATCATTGTCATTAAGATTTAAGGTTTACTGATCATGTCAAATTCCCATTAGTGAATTCTACTTAAAGGCTAGCTGGGGACATGGTGGTGGTGGTTGTGTTGGCGGTGGCGTTGATTGCAGTTAAAATAAAGATTGCAAGCTGGAATAATCAGCATGTTAGGTACTGTCCTGCTGGGAATTGAGTCAAGCGAAAAATCGGCTCAACGCTCACACAAGAATATAATATTTTGTGTATTTAGGGCTACAATGAATGTTCGTGGTTGTGAGGTGGTTCTGGTTGCAGTAAATGGGTCAGATGTTCAGAAAATGTACAATTGGCAGTCGTATACATTTAGAAAATTCTCCTAAATTAGGCTGAAAAATGAAGAATACCAGGTATATCTGAGTATATCTGGTATCATATTGATCTAAAGTATCAGTGCATTTTGAAGTTCATTTTTGTCTTAAATGTGGGCTATTTAATACAATGAACAGACACTTTAATGGACTTTGAGTATATCTATCCATTTTTCGGTTCGTGTAAAAATTGCATTTTAGCAGAGATCACCTTACTCGGGAATTACATTTAACATTGGTGTCGTGTTTTTGATATCAAGAAGAAGTTCCAAGAGAAATTCCAGCCGGTAGGAATAACCTATACAGACAATGGTGGGTGGGAATATTTACTCCTACCCACTGAAGTAAGGGAAAGTGTAGGAATAACCTATACAGACAATGGTGGGTGGGAATATTTACTCCTACCCACTGAAGTAAGGGAAAGTGTAGGAATAACCTATACAGACAATGGTGGGTGGGAATATTTACTCCTACCCACTGAAGTAAGGGAAAGTGTAGGAATAACCTATACAGACAATGGTGGGTGGGAATATTTACTCCTACCCACTGAAGTAAGGGAAAGTGTAGGAATAACCTATACAGACAATGGTGGGTGGGAATATTTACTCCTACCCACTGAAGTAAGGGAAAGTGTAGGAATAACCTATACAGACAATGGTGGGTGGGAATATTTACTCCTACCCACTGAAGTAAGGGAAAGTGTAGGAATAACCTATACAGACAATGGTGGGTGGGAATATTTACTCCTACCCACTGAAGTAAGGGAAAGTGTAGGAATTGCCCTACACAGGGCTTATACAAGAGGGGGCTGGTAAGCAGGCAGCATATGAAGCATGTATGTGAGAGCACAATCTAGGTTCCGTCCCCTGGGACCACTAGGCACACCACACCACCTGCTCCTGTAGACATAGGCCTATACCAGGCACAACTAAACACGCATCCACAGTTAGGTACCTTACCATTTTTAACACAAAAAAGGTATACATGTGATTTTATTGGGTTGATTAGATCCTGGTGGCATGCACTTGTATGTTGGTGCTACTTGAAGCCTAGGTGATAACTTCAGTCTAAGCTCAGGGTTGATAGAGGCCCTCCAAACTGAGGGAAGCTCCTCGCTCCAGACCACAAAATGCCATTAAAATCCCATTAGGACGCTTACTCCTGGTCTGAAAAAGAGTAAAACATATGAAAAGCAGCTTAGATCTATTCTAGATATAGATGAGGCATACTACATTTTACGCAACAGTTGTAAGTTATTTAAACGTGAACCTAATCACATACTAGGTCAGATTTACAGATAATGTAGTGGGAGCACCTTGATCATACTACCTTTTGTTTATTTAAATCCCTGTAAAATTCTCATTATGTCCATATTAGCAGCCTCCTGGAATATCAACAGATGTGAATATTTGATTATATATGTAGCAGGGCACAACAAACACTTTTTTAATTTGAGAGTGTAGCCTAACCTTTTTTTTGATTTCCTGAATAAAAGATACTGTTAAAAAATATAACTTAACCTCCTTATTAAAACTGTCAACATTATCAAAATTTTGAAGATTACATGAAGTAAGAAAAGGTAGTATGTGAACATATGTATTACAATAAAACACCTTACATGCTTCACATGTGCAGGTTAAAGTCAAAGAAGAGACTTTCTAAAGAAAAAAGAAAGAATTGTTAATTGCAAATGACAACAGAATTACAACAACATTTATTAACAAATGACATTTTGTGAAAAGAAAATCAGGAAACTTTATTTGAGGAGCTTTTCTTGCCTGACTGTAAACTAAGATGGGGTTAATTGTCTGATCTGAAATGTCCCTTTGGGTTTGACCTTTATCATCAATGATCTCAGCTATCTTTAAATACCAGATTCAAACAATACACCTCTTAACATGAACCCGATCCTCACAAAGCAGCTCAAGTTCTTATCAAAACTTCATTTTCAGCTAAATCAAACAATTCTCTTCCTTCAATTGTTTTTTTCCCCTCAATTATTTCTTTCTTTGTTCCTTACCAATTTTTTTGTTCTGGTTAAGTAATATATCTAAAGAAAAAGAGTGTTTTTGTCACTTGTGACTCATTTTCCTCAAACACATCACATATATTGAAAGGATTATACCCACCATAATGATGAACATTCATGAAAGTCCCACACAAACATGATCTTTCACTATCCCCACCGTTCCAATTAATCTTTGATACATGGTCTTTTATATTCTTTTTTGATTTATATGATATGACATGAGGGAAAGTAGATGGGATTAGGTAGAGTGCAATCACATGATGAGAACAATGAGATATAATGATTAAATAGCGGGTCTACTGGTGCAATATTGATGTGCTATTAAAAGTATGAATCATGGTATGGCTCCATAAACTACAAACATTATGATCTCAGTAAATTAATCTTGGGTTGAGCTACCTATAGGACTGAAATTCTCAATATTCCCTTCTTATTATGATGATATCAATATTATTAAAAATGATATCAAAAATATATATGATATTAAAAAAAAGATATCAAACTTAAATTATAGAAACACTACTTATACGTACATTTGTTGATAATATTATATTATCATATTTATATAATGATTGAAATTAAATTGGCCAAGAAATAACAACCTCCGTGAATGATTTGAATGAAACCAGATTAAGTTATCTAATTCGGATCATATTTTGCGGCACCAACAATAAGTTTATATTGCCCGCTAAGAATTTAAAGCTTATATAAATTTATATATAGAGAGAATGAAACGAGGTGCTAGTAATTGAATATGTATTGGTCGAGATTATGTAACAATCGAGTGCAATAAATATTTGATTACTAGTCCCGAGTTCCATTCACTATTTATCATATGCCCCATGCATAGACAGATGTTGATATACATTTGAACCTAACCAAACAGATTGTTAGAATCAATGCAATGCCAAATATACTCGAATTTACTTAGTATTGACCAAATTGCAGCCTAATTTAGCAGAATTTACTAAATATGTACAGCTGCCAATTGTACATTTTCTGAAAATCCCACCCATAAGGTAATTGTAATAAGTAAAGTAGGGCCACAAATCAAATCCAAGGCTCTATACAAACCTGCTCTTACCGGGAGAAGGTAAGATGTTGCAAGGCAATGAGCTGGTATGAGTTAATCAATCACTCGCATGGCTTAGCGAGTCCAGAGAATAGGTGCCAGGTTCTACTGCACGCTCACGCCTATTGTCCTGTCCCGGCCAGGAGCATGCTGCCTACCAGCCCCCTCTCAATAATGTAGAACCACAGGTGAATACATAGTCAGCCTTACCTGCATCTTAAATACCACCCCCCCCCCCCCCCGCCCCACCTATCCTGGCCTCCATTTGCACTGCAGGGGCCTGTTGCAAAAGATATCCTGCGTCAGATCGTCAGAAAATGCGCAATTGGCAGCTCTACACATGTAGGAAATTCTGCTAAATTAGGCTGAAAAATGAAGAATACCGGGTATATCTGAGTATACTTGGTATCGCATTGATTTAAAGTATTGACCAGTTTTGTTATTTTAAACTGCATTTTGAAGCTCATTTTTGTCTTAAATGTGGGTTTTTTGAGAGGATTGGTGAAGGCGAATTGTACATTTTCTGACGATCTGACCCATTAGGTAAAATGCAAAATCTTTTCAATGTTTTTTTAGTCACAGGATCTCTTTCTAGGAATGTTGTTATTTTGGGGTTGTCTCGTACTTGGAGTGGTATGAATACATTTACCAAATCTCAAGACAGTTCATTAATTATATTCTTGGGTTTCTAGGGTCCTCCTTTGGAGTATATTCAGCTACTCTACTAGTAATTCTCCACCCAGAAATATTACAAACTTTTTTTTCAAACATAAAAAACCTCGGACATACAATATAAAAAATACTTTTTAGGTTTCCTAAATGTTGACATCTTGGAATCCACTTTTTTCAAATATAATTGTCTCTCAAAATCCATTTTCTTCGACTTATGAGTAATTTTTATTTGACACATCACAAAGCCTCCTTGCGAAGCTATTGTTCATGTTTTTATAGGAAATCCCTACTGTAGGAAAAGGAATTTAGCCTTTGTCAATATAGTAAATTGCTTCCTTAAAACTTCCTTCCCTACTGCTTAGTAAGGAAATGTAGCTAAGGAAGGTGAATATTAAGTAAGCACTCGTTGTGCAACGGGCCCCTGAAAACCCCCTCCCCAATCCCATACATGCTTGCTTCCTCAATACTTGGGTGAAGTCGCCAAAAAATGTACAATTCACCTTCACCGATCCACTCAAAAACCCAAATTCCAGACGAAATAAAGTTCAAAATACAGTTCAACATAACCAAACTGATTGCTAGAATCAATGCAATGCCGAATATACTCGAATTTACCTAGTATTGACCAAAAAGCGGCCTAATTTAACAGTATTTACTAAATGTGTAGAGCTGCCAATTGTACATCTTCTGGAAATCCGACCTACTTCCTTCTGCTCCTGCTCCTGCTCCTCCAGCAAAGATTCACTCGGAGCTGCTCATTGCTCATTCACAGGAAGTGTCTAATGAGGGCTGAAGCCTAGCACATTCTCAGCATTTTTTCTTATCCTGTGTTTTTATAGTTTGTTGTCCTGAAACATACTTGCTTAGACTTCTTGCCCTGGAACAGGCTTAACCTTGCAATGTCAACTAATTTCATGTATTATTTTCCTATGATGTGGTGGAGCAAAACACGTATAAAATCTCATTTCTTAATTGATTTTTCATTACGGTTCTAATGAGTGTTCTACCTGAGAAAGGAAAATATTGCTGACATCTTGTTATCCGTGACCATGCAAACTATGCTAATCAAAATAAAGCATTATTATCTTTTGCTGTATAAACCTCCATGAGTATGGATAAATATTTAAAATTACTAACAATAAATAACTATTGATTATTGATATGCCTGATATCACTTCATAAGAAGGTAAATAACAAACGTATAAATTCTATCTCAGATCAGATAGGAAAAGTATTAAGTGATTGGACGCCTACTGCGCTAATAGTCTAGGCTCAGAGCCTCTCAGATCAGAGAAAAATAGAATGTCACTGATAAGACGCCTACTGCACTAATAGTCAGTCTAGGCTCAGATCCTCTCAGATCAGATAAGAATAATATTTCAGTGATTGAATGCAGCCTAATGGGATTCGTTTGTCATGTTGTTGTTTGGTGCTTTACTGTTTCCCTCAGTTTGGAGGGACCCTCTCAACTCTGAGCCTAGACATACAAGCAACCTATTGTGTTGTGTTTGCTTACGCTCTCATGACACTGTGATCGCACATGACCAACTATGGATCTATTTGGGTTATTACTGAGTATATCTGAGTGTAGTCAGTATTGTATTCATTCAATAAATCTGTCCGGTTATGTTGAACTGTATTTTGAATCTCATTTTCATCTTAAATGTGGGTTATTTGAGAGGATTGGTGAAGGCCAATTGTACATTTTCTAAAAATCTGACCCATTTACTACACACTCCCTTATTAAATATAAGTAGGGGGAAAAGCTTTCCCTCAGTTTGGAGGGACTCTCTCAACTCTGAGCCTAGACTCTATACACCAAAAGCTGCAGCAGTATAAGGGAGCTAGGAGCTGGTACAGGGTTTATAAGATGGTACAAGAAGGAAATGCCCGCAGGGAGTTAATGTTGGGATTATACCCATACATCATGGAGATTTATTTTGGAGAGCCCATCCAGGGTTGGAGGGGTCAGTGTATTAACGCTACAGGGAGGTATAGATTATCTATGGAAGTGGGTAGCAGGAAGGCAGGCTTGGGGATTATAAAGGGATAGAGTCATAATAGAGGGGGGAGACATGGGGGAATAGGTGGAAGTATATCAAGGTATTAACCCCTATATTGGTTTACCCGCGTTATTATATTGTCATATATTGATTCTTGATGAAGCTTATATAAATGTGTTTGTATCAAAGCTGTATTCTGACATATTACTTATTGCTATGTCTAGAATTTAATGACATATCATGATATTTTTGTATTTAAAAAAGATATTGTATTGGCCTATGATGTTTTCCCAGGTCAGTTATAGTTCTCTCAGGGCATTGTAGCTCTATAATGTCCTCCCAGGGCAGTTATAGTTCTCTCAGGGCATTGTAGCTCTATAATATCCTCCTAGGGCAGTTATAGTTCTCTCAGGGCATTGTAGCTCTATAATGTCCTCCCAGGGCAGTTATAGTTCTCTCAGGGCATTGTAGCTCTATAATGTCTTTCCAGGGCAGTTATAGTTCTCTCAGGGCATTGTAGCTCTATAATGTCCTCCCAGGGCAGTTATAGTTCTCTCAGGGCATTGTAGCTCTATAATGTCTTTCCAGGGCGAGTATAGTTCTCTCAGGGCATTGTAGCTCTATAATATCCTCCTAGGGCAGTTATAGTTCTCTCAGGGCATTGTAGCTCTATAATGTCCTCCCAGGGCAGTTATAGTTCTCTCAGGCCATTATAACTCTATAATGTCCTCCCAGGGCGTTATAGTTCTATCAGGACATTATACCTCTACAATATCCTCCAAGGGCAAGTATAGTTCTCTCAGGGCATTATAGCTCTACAATATCTCACTTCAGCGGGCAATTATAGCACCACAACGCCCCACAGATAGACTAAATGCGAAACCATGCACAACATGGCTATATAAAGCACTAGAGATTCTGCTGGCTAAGGCAACCAATATCTATCTACACACTGTGGAACAGTGCCCCCACTCGCCTGCTTAAGGCACTATTTGTATGGCTAGTAGTGCGGCCAATGTGACACTAGGGGGCCTTGCTACAAAAACTTGGGTCATTAAAGATCAGACTGTATCAAGCTTGAGTTCAGCTCTTTCTACTGATTGTAAAAAGGATCCTCTGGGTCAAAGCAATCAGGGCTAATACTGTCCTTGGCTTGACCCCTCTCTATCTGGATCTCTAGCTCTCTCTCATTCTCCCCCCCCCCGCTTTCTATCTCTCTTCCTATGTCTCCCTCTTTCTCTCTCTCCCTCCTTCTCTCTCTCCCTCTTTCTCTCTTTTCCTCTCCTTCTCTTTCCCGCTCTCTCGTTCCTATTCTACCTATTATATCTCTCCTACTGTCCTTGGTTTGACCCTTCTCTATCTGGATTCGTTGCTCTCTCTCCTTCTCTCCTTCTCTCCCATCTCTCCCGCTTTCTTTTACTCTCTTTCTCTGTCTCTGTCTCTCTCTGTCCGTCTCTCTTCCTGTCTCTGTCTCTTTCTTTCTCTCTCTCCCTCTTTCTTTCTTTCTCTTTCCCACTTTCTGGTTCCCATTCTCTCGAGTTTATCTCTTCGCCTCACTCTCTCTGTACTTACAATCTATTATAGCAATAGACAACGAGGATTTTAGCGTGAGAACTGTCTGTACTCCCATAGACGTCCCTCGGCCTTCGGCCTTGGGACGTCTATGGGAGTACAGACCGTTCGAACGCTAAATCCGAGTTGTATATTGATTTTAGTCCGTGATGGAACACCGTGGTGGCGCCACTAGACCAATGCAGTCTGTAGTATAATAAGTGCACGCGAAATCTTACCCAAAATGGACTAAAAAATTTTATATATAGTCAACTCTACACATCTCCCTGTCTCTCTTTCTATTCTATTAAGACTAATCTCGTTTCTTGACCTCTTAGATCCATCTTCTGACTCTTCCCTCTCTTTTCCTTTCACATATTCCTCCTCCTTCTCCTCCTCCCTCTTTTCCCTCTCCTCAAAATATTGAAGAAAGGTCAATAAGAAGAGAGCAGGGAATATTGTGTCTGGATTAGGGCACGAGGTGAAGTGAAGAGTTATGGATCGTCCTTTTATTCATACAGACCTATACCATAAACAGTGAGGGAGGTGGGGCCCTGAGTGGTCTAGACTTAATGATTACTCATAAATTGTATATAATTGACACACAAGGCTAATCTCTGTCTTTTCTAGTTGGGTCACTTTTTCAGAAAATGCTCAATCTACAGTTCTACATATCTCTCAAATGCTGCTAAATCAGAAAGAACAATGATAAATACTGAGTATATCTGAGTGTATTCTGTATTGTATTTCTTCAATAAATCGGTCTGGTTATATTGAACTGTATTTTTAACCTGATTTTCGTCTTAAATCGGGGTTATTTGAGGGGACTGGTGAAGGCCAATTGTACATTTTCTAAACATGTGACCCAGTTGGGCGCAATTCATGCCTGGATACTGGAAATAATCACCCTCCATAACAAAAACAGCCTCTGTGAATAATTATTTTAAAAATGTATTTTATTCGACATTAAAATAGCCTGAAAGTGACAAATATTAGGTATGGTTGACTATATTGGTGCTGTATTTAACAAATCTGTATTTTGAACCTCATTTCTGTTTAAATTTTGGATTATTTAAGAGCATTGGTATTCCAGGCCCTGGGGTAATGAGATTTTAATAGCATTTTGCGGTTTGGAGTAAACGGCTTTCCTTCCATTTGAAGTGACTCTCAACTTTCCGAAACATCTTAACTGAGAACTGTCCATAATCTTCTCCAACTGGTGCTATTATAGGGTGAAGGTCTATAGCTACCAGCCAGGCAGTCAGTGTATAGTAGTAGAGATACGAGCTGCTCAGTGAGTAGATAGGGCCGCAGTAATTAGAGGATGGAGTAGCTCACAGTTAATGTTTTCTCCATACATTATATATAATTGACTTCCTGGGCTTATCAAAGTCTAACCAGGCTGTGGAGGCGCTTTGTGTAGCAACTCAACATACATGGGTCAAGTCGCCGGAAAATGTACAATTCAACTTCACCCATTCTCTCAAATAACCCAAATTTCGGACGAAAATTAAGTTCTAAATACAGTTCAACCTAGCCAAACAGATTGCTAGAATCAATGCAATGCTGAATATACTCGAATTTAACAAGTATTGGCCAAAGTGCAGCAGAATTTAGCAGAATTTACTAAATGTGTACAGCTGCCAATTGTACATTTTCTGAAAATCTGACCCTTGGATGCTCTCCGGATGCTTGTCGATAGAGCTGCCTGGTATGGATAGAGATTAATGGTATGGATACATACATAGGCAATCTTGCTATTATATTGTTTGTATTTCCATATGTCTGACATTCATGAGTAGGTTCAAAGTTAAATGCATCAGTAGTCTTATAATGTTATGGATATATCATCCTAACAGTTCTACATATATATATGGGTCAGATTTTCAGAGAATGTACAATTGGGAGCTGTACACATTTAGGAAGTTCTCCTAAATTAGGCTGAAAAAAGAATACCGGGTATATCTGAGTATATTTGGTATCGCATTGATTTAAAGTATCAGTTCTGCATTTTAAAGCTCATTTTTGTCTTAAATGTGGGCTATCTGAGAGGATTGGTGAAGGTGAATTGTACATTTTCTGAAAATCGGACCCAAATACATAGCCGCCAAGTATGGGAAAGAATTAAATGATGATGTGTTACAGGAAAATCAGTCTCAACTCGTAAAATTGTATGTTGTTTCCAGAAGACAACTTTGTAGAAATGTTTTGACTTCTAGGGTGAGTAGTGCTCTTAGTCGTATCAGAACATGAACTACATTTTATGAATATATGTTAGATATTTCACAGTGCTTCTAAGGTAGCCCTAAAGAAGTATATTTAAATAGTTTGATTACTAAATATCCGTAACATATTTTGTCAAAAATATAAGGATAGAAATCATTAACATCATTAGAATAGTGCTAAAAGATCTCCATTTTTTATGATACAATGGTATCTCAAAATCCACGTTTCCACTCATTGTGTGGTGACACACAAATGTGATGTGTTTCAGGAAAATGAGTCATAAGTCGCAAAGTGTTTTTTTCACAAGATCATAATATTGGAATGTTCTAATCTTTGGGGAGTTCATCACTTATAGCTATATCAATCGATGTATCAAATTGCAGGACAATCTATATAATATATCTCTGCGTTTTAAAGGTCCTCATATGGAGTATATTTCGTTACTTTACTGTTTATTGACCCCAAGAAATATTGGAAACATTTTTTTTTTTCAAAAACGAAAATATCAAACTTTAAATCTAGAAATACTTATTTGATTATTAGAATGTTTGCTATCATTGGAATCGGCTTTATCTCATCCTTTCAAATATAATGGTATCTCAAAATCTATTTTTTGCGACTTATGACTCATTTTCCTGAAACACATCACAAATGCTTTATATGAATTGATAAGTTATAATCTGTCAATTCTAAAATATAAGTTAAAAATGAATAATTAAAAGCACAAATCATTAAAACAAAAGACTTAAAATACATGTTCAGACAAAGACTACGTCCCAGGCTTCAAATTTAGACATATTCTCACACAAAGACCCCAAAGGAAAGGCTTCGGTTTGAGTAAGATCGACCAGAGGTAGTAATTTCAACTGATATTCTCTTAAGAAGCTGGGCTGACCGTGTGCTTCCTCAAGGAATAAAATTCTCATAATTCCAGATAAAAGCTAGATCCCAAATTGCCCCACACAGATCCCCTATTTGGAGTACATATGGGGACCCAGGCTTATCTAATAAAGCGAAGGTAGAGAGTAGAGAGAGGAGATGGGTGGAATAGAGAGAGAGTGTACTCTTTTATGGGTTAAATTCTCAGAAAATTTACAATTGGGCTTCATCTATCCCCTCAAATAACCCAAATTTAAGACGAAAATTAGGTTCAAAATACAGTTCAACATAACCAGACCGATTTATTGAATGAATACAACACGAAATACACTCAGATATACTCAATATCTATTATTTTTCACTCTAATTTAGCAGAATTTGAGAGATGTGTAGAGTTTTAGATGGTGCATTTTCTGAAGATCTGACCTGCATGGGGGTATGGGCTCTCATTTATTTGGTGATTAAAATTATTTACGTTATCAATTTAGTATGGCAATGAAAAGCATCCATTTTATGAGCTCAATGTAGTGATATTAAGATATTGTTACACTGGAAGGGATTCACAAACCCAAGGATATGTTAGAATATCGAATTATTCATTAGTCCTGTGGAAAATGTGAGGGAATATCTTAACAAATGAAAACAACATTCCACATATAATAGCACCTGTTGGATATTTTATATATTCCCGATTTCAGTTTGATATCCTTAACGATTCGGGATAAAACCACCTTTTCTCAATTTTCAAAAACCATACTCTGCCAAACCTTACTGTTTCAAGACGGATTTATATTACATTTATGATTATTGTTTCGATTCTAACCAGGCAAGGCATTAGAGTATTGGTGTTTTTTTCCAATATCTGGATTTTCTACTTTATTATTTTGAATTCGTGATATGCCCCAGGAAAACCGCAAAATTGATATTTTTTTAAAAGTGAAATTTTGGGGAAGAACCCTTGCTTAGAATGTTGTCATTATTGGAGTGTTTAGTGATGTTAGTAGCATGAATTTATGTACTAAAATTGACGACTATGTATTGAATATATCCTTACATATCTGTAGTTATACAAAGGAGTAAATTTAACTTTAACTACTTTACTATAGTCATTCACAATTCAACTACAACAATCTTCTCAAAAACCTTAATCTTACGACAGTAATGAGGTTTTAAAGACAGTTTAACACATTTGAACAGATATTTGAAAACAGCCGTATACCGTATACACACAGATATACCTGGTATTCATCATTGTTCAGCCTACGTTAGCCAGATCTGCTATATATACGTAGAGCTGCCAATTGTACATATTCTCCCGGGCCATCAGCTGATGAGAAGGTCTCTACTGCTCAGTATGCAGGAGCAGGAGCTGCCCATACTATCATAAACCTGCTCCTGGACTTACTCCCCTCCCTAGCAGCAGCAGCCTCATGAGCTCCTGGGCTTATTAACCCAGCCCTCCCACCCACCTACACTATACATTTATATATTTGGTGTTTCAGGAAAATGAGTCACAAGTCGCAAAATTGATAATTTTCAAAGTATTTTTTCACATGATCTCTTTATACCTAATGGGACAATGGAGGTTTGTAATCGGCTGAGACGTTGGGTCAAATCGCACAACACCCCAAAGGGGTGGAGTGTGATTTGTCCTAACGTCAAGATCGATTACAAACCGAACAGAGTGCTATTTGGTATTTATTACACAGTAATAAATAACAGTAATTGATAGTATTTTATCTTACATTCCATCAATCTTGTGGATATTCGGCTATAATTATTCCTTTATCTTGTGATAAATGCATTTAAACAAATACAACTTTTGTGACTTGTGAATCATTTTCCTGTATCACATCATAATATGGCTAGATATGTTGTGAGCGTGACTGTTGCCTACTGTGTCGGGTCAGATTGTCAGAAAATGTACAATTCACCTTCACCAATCCTCTCAAATAATCAACATTGTAGACCAAAATAAGGTTCAAAATTCAGTCCGACATCACCAAACAGATTATATGAAATAATATCAAATTAATATACTTAGATACACCTAGTATTGACCATTCCTCAGTCTAATTTAACAACATTTACTAAAAATGTAGATCTGCCTATTGTACATTTTCTGAAGATCTGACCACATGGGTCAGATTTTCAGAAAGTGTACACAATTCGCCTTCACCAATCGTCTCAAATAGCCCACATTTAAGACAAAAATAAGCTTCAAAATGCTGTTTAACATAACAGAACTGATACTTTAAATCAATGCGACACCAAATATACTCAGATATATCGGGTAGGCTATTCTTCATTTTTCAGTCTAATTTAGGAAAATTTCGTAAATGTGTAGAGCTGCCAATTGTACATTTTCTGAAAATCTTGCCCGCTACTTGTACTACAAGTTTAGATCTGCCTATTGTACATTTTCTGAAGATCTGTCCCTGTAAGCGTGACTGTTGCCTACTGTGCACATACAGTGCGGCAGCCCCAATCTAATACCAACAAGCCGTACTTTGCCTAATACTGATTGCTACCGCCTTATATCAACCGTCAATGGCCGTCACTGGACCACCATGTCAACCATCCAATCAGCTAATAGCTTACTTCACGTTACATAACCCTGACCAATCACAATTAAGATGACATTCAATGGTCGATCCGGAGAGGAAATTTAACTTGGCCAGTGAATAAGGGAGTGGGTGGGATGTTAGTAATGGTATTGACCATAGAGCTGGATATAACCTGCCATTAAAACTGGATATGGGTCAGATTTTCAGAAAATGTACAATTCACATAACAGAACTGATACTTTAAATCAATGTGATACCAAATATACTCAGATATACCCGATATTCTTCATTTTTCAGCTTAATTTAGGTGAATTTCCTAAACGTGTAGAGCTGCCAATTGTACATTTTCTGAAAATCTGACCCATATAACCTGCCATTAAAACTAAAAGCTACATTTACGATTATAATATATATAGTGGAATATCTAAATAAATAGACATCATAAGATGTAAGTGTCATTTATGTGTCCGCAAAATGAGTCATAAGTAGCAAAAAATGGATTTGAGCGTCTTATTTGGAAAGATAATGAGATCAATCAATTTCCAACGTTGGTCAACATCTATCAAATAAGTACTTTTTAATTGTTTACGAATGGGAAAAAAGTTTATCAATATTTCTGGATGGTCAATGACTAGTAAAGTAGTAACATAAACTCCTGGGCTCTGTCAAGACCGACTATAAGCGCAGTAGGCGTCCAATCACTGACATACCATACTTATCTGATCTAAGAGACTGTGAGACTAGGCTGACTATTAGCGCAGTAGGCGTCCAATCACTGACATACCATACTTATCTGATCTAAGAGACTGTGAGTCTAGACTGACTATTAGCGCAGTAGGCGTCCAATCACTGACATACCATACTTATCTGATCTAAGAGACTGTGAGTCTAGACTGACTATTAGCGCGGTAGGCGTCCAATCACTGACATACCATACTTATCTGATCTAAGAGACTGGGAGTCTAGACTGACTATTAGCGCAGTAGGCGTCCAATCACTGACATACCATTCATATCTGATCTGAGAGGCTGTGAGCCTTGACTGACTATTAGCGCAGTAGGCGTCCAATCACTGACATACTATTCTAATCTGATCTGAGAGGCTGTGAGCCTTGACTGACTATTAGCGCAGTAGGCGTCCAATCACTGACATACCATACTTATCTGATCTGAGAGGCTGTGAGCCTTGACTGACTATTAGCGCAGTAGGCGTCCAATCACTGACATACCATACTTATCTGATCTAAGAGACTGTGAGTCTAGACCGACTATAAGCGCAGTAGGCGTCCAATCACTGACATACCATACTTATCTGATCTGAGAGGCTGTGAGCCTTGACTGACTATTAGCGCAGTAGGCGTCCAATCACTGACATACCATACTTATCTGATCTGAGAGGTTGTGAGTCTAGACCGACTATAAGCGCAGTAGGCGTCCAATCACTGACATACCATACTTATCTGATCTGAGAGGTTGTGAGTCTAGACCGACTATAAGCGCAGTAGGCGTCTAATCACTGACATACCATACTTATCTGATCTAAGAGACTGTGAGTCTAGAGTGGGAAAAGCTTTTATCAGCTCAGGTTTGTGCTCTGCACTCAACCTATTTAGGTCCTCTTTTGAAGAGGAGCTATATACAGCTCCCGGCTGTTGCCCAGCCATCTCATGAAGCTAATATTTGAGTCAGATCATCAGAAAATGCACAATTGGCAGCTCTGCACATTTAGGAAATTCTCCTAAATTAGGCTGAAAAATGATGAATACTAGGTATATCTGAGTATATATATTTGGTATCGCGTTGATTAGATATGCTTTTATAACTATATTGGAAAAGTTCTCTTGTAAATTGTTGTACCAATCTACTTGGCTGTACGCCCCCATACCCCTGTCGCTACCCGACCAGCCTACCTGCTATTGGAAAATTTGTCACCAGCTCTGTATGTAGCCATTCTCACCCACCCTCCACCAACCACACCATCTCACTCACTCACCCCCTCAGGCCCCTCATCGCCTCTCCCCCACCCCTCTCACCACCCACTAACCCTCACCCAGAACCTCCTCACCAAGAACACCCTCACCCACCAGCCCACCCACCCTCACCACCAACCTCCCCCTCTCCCCCTTCATCGCTAACTCTCCTCCCCTCCCCCTACTCCTCTCCCTTCTCCCCTCTCCCCTCTCCCCTCTCCCCTCTCCCCTCTCCCCTCTCCCCTCTCCCCTCTCCCCTCTCCCCTCTCCCCTCTCCCCTCTCCCCTCTCCCCCACCCCTCTCACCACCCACTAACCCTCACCCAGAACCTCCTCATCCCTAACCCCGTCACCCACCAGCCCACCCACCCTCACCACCAACCTCCCCCTCTCCCCCCTTCATCGCTAACTCTCCTCCCCTCTTCCCTCTCCCCTCTCCCCTCTCCCCTCTCCCCTACCCCCCTCGTCCCCTCTCCCCTACCCCCCTCGTCCCCTCACCCCTCTGCCCTCTCCCCCACCCCTCTCACCACCCACTAACCCTCACCCAGAACCTCCTCATCCCTAACCCCGTCACCCACCAGCCCACCCACCCTCACCACCAACCTCCCCCTCTCCCCCCTTCATCGCTAACTCTCCTCCCCTCTTCCCTCTCCCCTCTCCCCTCTCCCCTCCCCCTCGTCCCCTCTCCCCTTTCCCCTCTCCCCTCTCCCCTCTCCCCTCTCCCCCACCCCTCTCACCACCCACTAACCCTCACCCAGAACCTCCTCATCCCTAACCCCGTCACCCACCAGCCCACCCACCCTCACCACCAACCTCCCCCTCTCCCCCTTCATCGCTAACTCTCCTCCCCTCCCCCTACTCCTCTCCCCTCTCCCCTCTCCCCTCTCCCCTCTCCCCTCTCCCCTCTCCCCTCTCCCCTCTCCCCTCTCCCCTACCCCCCTCGTCCCCTCACTCCTACCCCCCTCGTCCCCTCACCCCTCTCCCCTCTCCCCTCACCCCTCTCCCCTCTCCCCTCTCCCCTCTCCCCTCTCCCCTACCCCCTCGTCCCTTCACCCCTACCCCCTCTCCCCTACCCCCCTCGTCCCCTCACTCCTACCCCCCACCCTCATCCCAGCACCTGTTACAAATGCTGTCACCACCACAGGAGCCAAATGCCAGGCTGCACATCTTCTAAATTAAATCTCAATACATCAAGCAGTGCTTCCTCTCTGCTGCATAGTAACTACCTCCTCCCTCCACCCTCTGCCTCCCATACATACAGCGGTCACAAACATATGGACAAAAACAATTTCTCGAAATAAACAAGTTTCTCTAAATTTCAGTTTTTAGAGGCTGATGGTGCACTGTTTGGTGTATATTCCTCAGGCGAGGTCAGTCACCCTTAGTGCACTAAATGGCCCGAAATTGATGTTATTAATCCTTTTAGTCCCTACTAAAGATGGTTGGGGCCCTGGACAGTGTGTATCTTGGTTTCAATATGTATTAACAGACAACCTGATGATATTAATTTCTGGTTATTAAATCAATGATTACAATGAATGAAATTAAAAAAATTGACTAATGACAATCTGTATTTTTCCTTGCAGGTGAGTGAAAGATCCTTGTTTAGCATGGCACAGTAGCAGTAGGTAACGTGATAACAGAGATTAATATTTATTTCTTGATATGTTATGTTTTATTCAGCCAAGTATTGTAGAATACAAAACACATAGTTCTCAGGATCTGACCCTTTAAACGTTGGGAATGAACAAAACCATAACTAAACTAACAGGGAACCGGTCGGTGTGAACATCTTATATGTTTTCTTTCCCTATTTGCTACATTTTAATGTAAAACTCAATTAATTAAAAGCTCTTTCAAGAAGGATTCGGCCAACAAATCCTCATTTAAGTGGGGGTTTTGTGTTTTCACATAGACATTGTGTTCCCTGCGGGCTCGATGTAATTCCTAAATCCATTCACCGAGTTAAAATGCTGTTTCAGCAGCAAATGACAGATTCCCATTTGAGAAGCATAGTCTGGTACATTGGCTGTTTTGTCCTCTGGTTCGGAGCCTCCAAAGCCTCACCCCACCTCCCCATCCTCCCCCTCTCCTCTCTCTCCCCTGTCTCTATTGTTGTGTATTCTCTGTCTGTCTCCCTCTGTCTCCCCTCTCTCCCTATGTATGTCCACTCTTCCCCACTCTCCCTTTGCCCCCTCTCCCTCTCTCCACCCCTGCCCGTCTCTCAGTCTCTCCTCTCCACCCCTCTTCCTCTCCTGTCTCTCCTCTCCCCCTTTTCTTCTTCTCTCTCTCTCTTTCTTCTCTCTCCCCCTCTCTCCTTCTCTTCCTCTATCCCTCCCTCCCTATGTCTCTCCACTTTTCTCCTTTGCCCCCTCTCCCTCTCTCCACCCCTGCCCATCCCTCACTCTCTCTCCGCCCCTCTTCCTCTCTCTCTCTCTCTCCTCTCCCCCTTTTTTCCTCTCTCTTCCTTCTCTCTCCCTCTCTATCCTATACCCCCGCCCCCCTCTCTCCCTCTATCCCTATGTCTCTCCACTCTTCCCCCTCTCCTCCTTTGCCCCCTCTCCCTCTCTCAACCCCATCTCTCACTCTCTCCACTTCACCCCTGTTCCTCTCCTCTCACTCTCTCCTCTCCCCTTTTCTTCCCCTCCCTCTCTTTTTTCTCTCTTCTTCTCTATCCTAACCCCCTCTCCCCCTATGTCTCTCCACTTTTCCCCCTCTCCCCCTTTGCCCCCTCTCCCTCTCTCCCCCCATGTCCGTCTCTCACACTCTGCCACTGCTCTCTATCCCCCCCCCGCCAACCTCTCCCTCAATTTGTTCCACCTGCGCACACCACCCATCCTCAATTCATCTGTCAGAAAATCTATTGCCACCCAAGCGCCACAATTCTGCATACATAGCCATATAGCGGCCATGCAAATTGAAGTGATTTTAAATCAGCGATGTATGACACCATCGCATGGCGATTAGCATTGCATGAGTTAGTCAATCGACTCCTACAAGAGCAGCAGGCTGCAGAAGCAGACAGGCAGGCAACAGTGCACTGAGCTGCTCATGGCAAAAATCTACTGCTCAGGCCAACCAAAAATATAGGTGTGTTTCCGATTTACCCCCCCCCCCCCCCGACACACACACACTCCTACTTAGAAAACATTCCCCCTACCTAAACATTTTTTTTTTACCTGAATTGAAAAAAGCTAATAAAAGCAGAAAAACCGGTTTTCCTAACCCTGAACATTCAAAAAGCACATTTTTCATATTGAAAACATTGTTCTTTTGTTATCTAATAGACATATTGTCTAGTTCCTGGGATGGTTTCCTAAAAAAAAGAATTTGAAAAAAATAAAAAAGTTACCACCCCCCCTTACCTAGTTTTCAGCCAGATAAATCGGAAACACGCCTATTTATATTTTGGCCTCAGCTGGCTTGGTTTGGTTGGAAACAGTTTTCATTCACGTAAACCACAATCTATGAACAACATCGTTCATATTTTCATATTTTAGTTTCCCCCCATTATTCATATATATGAATATGCTCATATTGCCATTATTTCACATCGATATGAACTTGAAATACTTTTTTGAAAATACTTTTTCGATTTCCTTAATGTTAACATCATTAGAATCCACTTAGTCTTCTCTTTTCAAAGAGGATTGTATCTCAAAAATATCTTAGACTTATGACAAACTCGCTCTGATCATATTTACTCATCATAATGCAATTGTCCTTATGTATACTTCACAATTCAAGGCAATGAGCTTTGCATCCTCTCGTCTTTCTATACTTTTTGTGAACCTAGATTAGCTATGACATCCAAAGGGCAAACAAAGCATTACACTGAATAATAGGGGATTTGCATAGCCGCCATTTTGAATCTTGATTCGCATGGAATTATGGGATTAGTACAGTCTAAAATCTGTAGAAAACATGCCATGTTCAGCATGGAGTATTTATCAATGTTCTAATGTCAATATCCATATGTTATGTATACATGTTTTCATAACACGAGCCTTCATCTTTCCCATCATGCACTTGGTTTTCATAGATGATTTATACAAGCTATGATATTGTTGAAAACATTCTTGCAATTTTCGATAAAATATTGCCAAATATTTGTATGTCAGATTTCATCAAAATCCATCCCAGCATGCACTGCAGTAGACATGCGCAGTGAGACATGTAGCTCCCCTATTCAAGGTCATTCTTCGTAATAAAATTAGAGATGAAATAAAACCTCAATACATACAATTGTGATCGAGTCAAAGTCAAGGCCACAATTCTACAGTACCATACATATAGGGTCTTTCAATGCAAATAAGGTGAATTGAGATTTGATATGTCAAGGCATAAAATGAGGATACATTGATGCATAAAACATTCCCTTATGGCGTTTTCCCTGAGGAAAACTTTCCCATCCTTCACAATCTATTCTAGAGGACAGGGAATTGTTGGACGACCTGAACAGGACCTTTATAATTGATTTCCTAAGTTCTATAAGCGCCTATACTGGGAAGTGTTTTGCTTTGTTTTTTTTTTCATTTCAAGGCCAAGACATTTATAAATGTTGCTGATCAGTCTGAATTCCTTTACTTATGGAAGTGATAATTTGAAGGGAAGGAAAAGAGGGAGGCATTCATTGAGAGAAGAAGAGGAGAGGGCCAAATAGAGGGATAGAGAACAGAAAGAGACTGAGAGAGACAGGGATAGGGACGGAGAGTAAAAGGAGAGACAGGGACTGAGAGAGACTGAAAGGGGCACAGGGAATAAAAGGAGAGAGAGGGATTGAGACTGGGAGAGAGACAGAGAATGACACAGAGAGGGACACAGAGAGGGACACAGAGAGGGACACAGAGAGGGACACAGAGAGGGACACAGAGAGGGACACAGAGAGGGATACATAGGGGGACACAGAGAGGGACACAGAGAGGGACACAGAGAGGGACACTGAGAGGGACACAGAGAGGGACACAGAGAGGGACACAGAGAGGGATACAGAGAGGGACACAGAGAGGGACACAGAGAGGGACACAGAGAGGGACACAGAGAGGGACACAGAGAGGGACACAGAGAGGGACACAGAGAGGGACACAGAGAGGGACACAGAGAGGGACACAGAGAGGGACACAGAGAGGGACACAGAGAGGGACACAGAGAGGGACACAGAGAGGGACACAGAGAAGGACACAGAGAGGGATACAGAGAGGGATACAGAGAAGGACACAGAGAGGGATACAGAGAAGGACACAGAGAGGGATACAGAGAAGGACACAGAGACGGACACAGAGAGGGACACAGTGTGGGACACAGTGAGGGACACAGAGAGGGACACAGAGAGGGACACTGATAGACACAGAGAGGGACACTGATAGACGCAGAGAGAGACACTGAGTGAGACAGAGAGAGACACTGAGTGAGACAGAGACTCAGAGAGACAGACAGACACAGAAAGACAGAGAGACACAACACAAGACAGACAGAGCAAGACAGACAGAGCGGGAGATAGAGAAAATAATGGTCTAAAATTCTAAAAGAAGGCAAGAGAATGAGGAGACAGAGCAGCAGCAGGAGGAGGAGGACGCATGCATGACCAGCCTCAGGAGGAGAGAAACACCTGGGGGCAGTGTGACCACAACGCCCCCTGTCGCTGACCTTTGACCTCTACAGCCTGTCCTCAGGCCACCAGTGGGAGCCACTTAAGTGTCCATTGTGACATGCACAAGGACAAAACGCCTAAACCCTGGCGGCTAAGTTGATTATTGCCCACAGTTACCGCCATTATGGACTTGGGGCTTTAATTACAGACTCCTATTTTGCTTTTGATGCTGTGTACTCCTTGTTCTGAATGAATCAAGGTAATTATTCGGTAATTCCAAAACATCCGGTAATGAGATCTCAAGTACTTTGAGTTCAAATGAGCTTAGTCCAGACACAAAGACATTTTGTCCGCCTGAAGTTTAAACAGTAATTAAAGCAATGACGACAAAAGGAACCTTTTCAAATTTACTCATACATGTATTTCATTTCATTTCATTTCAAGAATCCTTTATTGCATAGATGTTAATATATATAGGTGGTTCAATCTATCATGATATTATTATTATTATTTTTTCCGATGAATTCCTTATTTTTGAATTCTGATTTCAGGTTTACATATAAAGTTACACAAATAAACTTTATTTTGACTTAATGGACTGAATTTATCCATATTGCGCGGTCAAGCTATGTGTCCATTTCGTTATAAGTAGTATAGGGAAAGATCTGTTTATCCCCGGCACTACATATACAATGTATATGTTTATGCACACATTTAAGGTTGAATCAGCCGAGAGTGAATGGCTGCTGGTGAGCGATAATAAGTGAAGCTATGGCAGGAAAGGATTTCAGTAGGTCTCCGGAATAAGTAAATAAGTTGGCCCTGTAGCAAAAACAACCAGACGGAATCCGACAAAATGTCGGCCGAATGACTTTTAGATAGATAAGCAAATAACAAAAAAACGTAGAAATTCTTAGTCAGTCTCCTTTAGTTTGAATGGATTTGATAGGCTCTGAGCCTAGACTGGATAACAAAAACCACAAAACGCTAACCCCTGCCCTAGAGTCAGAGTGGAAAGAGTCCTTCCAAACTGAGGGAAAGCCTCTCACTCCAAGCCACTGGCGCAGTAGGCGTCCAACCACTGACTAACCTTTCTTTTCTTATTTGAGAGGCACTGTGTATATGCCTTTAAACATTTTAAAGGAATATATATCTTAATTTGTGGACATCTTCAAAATCTTCAAATGGTATACACGTGTATGTGATATAACTCACCCTTATGACGTACACATATTACGCATTTGGGTCAGATTTTCAGAAAATGTACAATTGGAAGCTGTACGCCTTTAGTAAATTCTGCTAAATTAGACTGCAATTTGGTCAATACTAGGTAAATTTGAGTATATTCGGCATTGTATCGATTCTAGCGATCTGTTTGGTTAGGTTGAACTGTATTTTGGACTTTATTTTCGTCTAAAATTTGGGTTTTTGGGAAGATTGGCGAAGTTGAATTGTACATTTTCTGAAAATCTGATCCATTTCCTGCATACAAAAGGACACACAATGTTGCACAAAACATGTGCTGAACCCAGTATTAAAGTGTAAGCCATTGATAAACAACCCAGCATGTATTAGCCAACATGACTAATGCACTCAATGCAGGACTATATTGGGAGGTGTCAAACTCTTATTGAAATATCTCAGCTTCTGTTACCATGGCAACCCTTAGGGAGATACGAGGTGCAAACGGTCCATCCCCGGGGGCGGGGCTTAGTGAATAAATTAGGGGTTTTCGCTTTGTATTTAACGGGCTCAATCTATTTTAATCTGTTGGACATAAAAAGGGGAGGCAAATGATTTCTGTGATCGGGAGGTGTGACCTCTTGGGGGTCAAGGTCGTTGGTCTATATGGCCTGAAGGTGGAGCTTATGGTCCTGATGGCTCCACTGTAGGCCAATAAAAGGAATAGGTGTCTTGTCTATAGGCCAACAAAATGTAGGTGTGTTTCACTCCTCGCTCCCCAAATAAAAAGCATTACAATACCTAGATAGTGTCCTACCTTGACCTGGACCTTGTTTGACCTTGGCTAGTTTTCTTTTCATAATAAAAGCTGGAATACAAACCAACCTCACTAGAACAGTTTACTATGTACTTTTGTCTTGTTCAAAACTACTTTTTTCTATGAAATGTTTCATGATGCATTTTATCAGTTTTTAACGGGTGTTTTTTTTAAAAAAAATAGTGACATCTTTCTGTAACTTATCACATACAGAGGCAAATGCCATTAATATTATGTTATATGCTAGATGAAAGCTAGTCTATCTATACATAGAGATACCACAGCCTACCCCTCCCCATAGCACCAATCCTCCCTGGGTTTCCCATGGTTAAAGCACTATAACCGCCAGCCATCCTCAACTTTCCCATGCACATGGAAAAATATGCAGTAGCAGCTCCGCAGCCATAAAATTATGCAAATTTCACTTATTAACGCTTCTCGCGACCGCAAGGGGCGTTGTAGAGAGTCCCCTAACGCCCCCTAGTGGACGTCTGGGGAGTGGACATGCGCACAAAGCGCCCGCGGACCTTCTGCTTGCCCCCACCGCCCCTCACAGTGGCCAGACGGTATCGGCAGGGGGCGTAACAACTGGTCCTTCTATTGGGCGGGCGCTAACGTCCCGAAGGTGAAGAGGCAGGGAAAGTAGGGTTAAATGATGGGGAAATAGTATAATGGGGAAATAGTGGATAGAGTGTGAGTAAGGGCTAGTTTGGAGGGATTTAGTAATAACATTGGGCAAATTATACGTCCCATTTTAAGATAATAAATATGTGTTTTTGAGAAAAGGAGTCGCAAGTCGCAAGACATGGATTTTGAGATATTATCATATTTGAAAAGATGAGATCAACCTGGTTCTCATTATAGTAAACAATAGGAAATCTTATAAATATTTCTATATTTTGAGATTGACACTTTTATTTTCGAAAAAAATGACAATATTGTTGGGTAGACAATTACAAATAAAGTAGCTAAATATATTCAATAAGATGACCTTAGCAATACAGGGATATATTCAATACATTGCCTTGAAATTGTGTACGCGTATTAATGTTACTAGCAGCATTAAGCTTTTCAAAATTCAGAATATTGCAACAAAGATATCTTATAAATAAATCACTTTGAAAAATATTCATTTCGCGAATTATGACTCATTTCCCTGTAACACATCATAAATAATACTAAATAATATATGTAGTACAACATCTCATTGTATAAAACCATGGAAGTGTCCGTTAGAATGTAACCCTACAAAAGCCTACCTAACATATCACTGTCTGGATACTGATATTAAAGTTGACTCTTATTCAATATCACATTGTTAGAAGATATAACTTTAATGAAGACTATAGATACCAGTTCTGTTCTGTTAAACTGCATTTTGAAGCTCATTTGTGTCTTAAAAGTGCGCTTTTTGAGAGGATTGGTGAAAGCGAATTGTACATTTTCTGACAATCTGACCCAAATACAGAATTCTCCTCTCTCGTATCTTAACCTGGATTTTCTGATTTCCACTCAAGTTCAGGCTCAGTGAAACTTAAGTTATGTTGAACTTTTGAAGCTCATTTGTATTTTAAATCTGGTTTCTCTAAGGTCTTTAACTCTTGTAAATACCGTTAGAATTATTCAGAAGGGTGCAGTCACTCCACAGGCATGAACAACAACTAATGTATCTCTACCTTTCCTATATGGGTAAGATCTTCAAACAATGTACGATTGGCAGCTGTAGACAGGCTGCAATTTGGCCAATATTAAGTAAATTGGGGTATATTTGGCATTACATTGATTCTAGCAATCTGTTTGGTTAGGTTGAACTGTATTTTTAACTTTATTTTCGTCTGAAATTTGGGTTATTTCAGAAGATTGGTGAAGGTGAATTGTACATTTTCTGAAAATCTGACCCATATCAAAACAGCCATCCCCGATCCCTGACCCCTAAACCCTCAACACCCTAGCTCCAGCCCCAACACCCCCAGTCCCCCTCCCAACACCCCCAGTCCCTCTCCCAACATCCCAGTCCCCCTCCCAACACCCCCTCCCAGCTCCGGCCCCCAAACCCCCTCCACCTACCGCTACCAACAACTGTTACCCAATTACAATAGGATCTCCTCCTCTGTCCCAGACCACCGCCAACACCACCACCACCGCACCACCATCAAAGTGGTGCCCGACATCCTCCCACCACCCAACCAATCGATGGCGTGCGAATAGATACAACAGTTTACACAGCGCGATATCGCCGCGATATCACTGGGGTGTGAATGGCTGGAGCTGGGGTGTGAAAGTAGGCGGTAGTGGGGTGTGAAAGGGGGTGTAAACTCATACCCTACCTCCCTTTATAGACCTGTATTATCTAGCCCTTGATATCTCACCTCTTGCTGACTGATTTCCATTCGATACTCTTATAGCGTCCCAGCCAAAAGCCTTCTTTGGTCGCCTCTGAAGTGTATCTATATTTGATTGCGATGCCGCTCGCGTGTTGTGTTTTTTATGGGGAACTTGACGCTTATCAGGGAAACTTTTGTACGTCGGTGAACTATTTTTGTTACATAATATGACGTGGATCAAATTCTTTTGTCTGGGTTGGTTTGTATTCTGTGTAAGCTCGCATTCTCTTTTTGTTTGTTTGTTTGTTTTAATTTTATTGTAAGCTCTCATACATGTATGATATTTTCAGCCTATGTCTATGTTTACAAAAACGTTACCTTGTTATACACGTTAATTACAACATCAATTAGAAGCAGATCCTGAATACAAATTTAAGAGTCTATATGTCCATAACGAACATCTACCAATGATCCTTATTTACCTTTAGAATAATCACTGATACACCCTTATTCGTACGTAAGGACCATATTAATATGTGTGAACAAAATAATATGGGTCAGATTTTACGAAAATGTACAATTGGCAGCTGTACACATTGAGTAAATTCTGCTAAATTAGGCTGCAATTTGGTCAATACTAGGTAAATTCGAGTATATTCAGCATTGCATTGATTCTAGCAATTTGTTTGGTTAAGTTGAACTGCATTTTAAACTTTATTTCCGTCTTAGATTTGGGTTATTTAAGAGGATTGCTGAAGGTGAATTGTACATTTTCTGAAAATCTGACCCATATAGAGTTTGACCCAAGTGCATCCCTTGACATGATGGGAAAATTGGTAGTAGACAAGGAAAGAAAAAAACCAGTAGCAGATCCGGCGGAAAATAAGAAATGCAAAACATCACTTGCATACTTTCTTTTGCAAAATACACAAAGGAAAAATACCACAACTTCGAGGCACGGGAGTTGAGAGAGTGACTTCAAACTGAGGGAAAGCTTCTGGCTCCAAACCTCAAATGTATTAGAATATCCCAATATAGGACACGTACTAGAGGGCCGGGAATGTCATTAGCGCAGTAGGCGTCCAATCACTGATCTGAACTGAGAGACTGTGAACGTAGACTGAAGTTACCAATGTTTCTGTTTAGTGCATCAAACTACATGAGTGCAATATAGCCGACAGAAAGAAAGAATGAAATGAAAAGTATATCATCTTTGTTTTGTTATAATTTGATGAGTTAACTTACTTTATAAGACTTGCATCAGTTATCCTGTTATCAATATATTCGTAGAATAGAGAAAAGAGTAGTCGGAAGAACTGCTACTGAATTGAGAATCCCTCCTTTTCGTACTAGTAGTTACCAAAATACATAAGATTTTCCGAAAATGTACAATTGGCCTTCACTAATCCTCTCAAATGACCCACATTATTTTAAGACAAAAATGAGCTTCAAAATGCTGCCAATTGTACATTTTCTGACAATCTGACCCATATATGATGTAAATACTGAGGCAATACAGATTAATACAATCAAATACACAATATTTATTCCAGTAACAAAACAAGTGAAACCCAGCCATGGCCAACTCGATCTCCCACTTTCCCTCCAACCCTCCCATCTCTCCACTTAACGACAAACCATTTCCCAAACAAGTCCACTTACAGAATTACGCTCAAGTTCCTCGCGACACTCGAAAGCACCATTTCCCAAACCCAGAAACCACTTATCCAAATATTCATCCATAATTTTTTCTCGCTCTCGCAGTCAGAAAAATCCATAGGAGAGAAAATATCTTCCATTTGGTCTCCGCCTGGTGCTGTGGGAGTCCCAAGGGTCGACACAGCGGGCGAGTAGCGAGCTTGTGGCTGTCTCTCCTTATATATCAGTCACTATGCATTGTTTAGTGTGGGGGAGTTTTCAGCTTCTAGAGAGATGTTTGTTCAGAAACTGACATTATTTTATTATTTCATACTTTTATTATGAGGCAGATTTCCATATCAGGTATTATTTATGAATTTACTAAACACTCTAGGTCCAAACCTTCAGATCAGATAAAAATGGTATGTCAGCCTACCTCGCTAATCGGTTTCTTGTCCTAGAACTCGACGTTTTTAATGGGGTAATAATGACATTTTGCGGTCTTAATGGAATTATAATGACTCTTTGCGGTTTGAGGCGAGAGGCTTTACCTTCATTTGAAGGGACTCTCTCAACTTTGGGCCTAGACTGTAAAGAAGAAAACCGTGTTACTGTCATGCCACGTAACACCAGGTTTCCAGATGGTATACATTTAATAAGACAAACACCCAAATGTAAGAATTCTTCTCGTGCGTAAATATGGAGATTGTATTTCTTTTATTATTGGGAACACCATTGTCTTTTGATTTTATTTTTTCTGAGGCCATAATATATTTTAAAAAAGGGGGAAAACACCTACTTTCATTTTGGTTAGATGCTTTGATGTAATATGAAATTGGGAAGATTTGATCATATTGTATTTTGTAGATTGTATTTTGATGTAATTGTATTTTGACTTCTCAAAGTTGATAATACCACACTGTGGAGTTTTTGAGAAATACATTTATTTAAACAAAATTATTTATCGATGTTTTTCTCAGTTATTCCTGATACAGAGAAATAGATGAAATTATACTTGTTAGCGTTTCTCACACGATTATTTACTTACATAACATCTGAAATTTTGTTATAAAGCTAAACTCTCAGTCAACATCAGAAAAACTAATTATTTTCTACCTTGGCTTTCATGCTTTTCCATCCCATCTAAAAGTCATTTGACCAAACTTTTGGAATGATTTTATTCAGTTGGTTTCGCTAATGAGCTTCTAAAACATTATCATTTGTATTTGGAGAACCTGTTAATATCCATCTGTTTTGTATTTCCCCTAATTAACACAAGCCTCCATCTTTCCCATAAGGTTTTTATAGATCTTTTATACAAGCTATGATATTGGTGACAGCATTCTAGCAATTCTTTTTATTTGTATTAGTGTTTTGTTTTTGTTTAAAAACCTTTATTGAATCACTATCCTGCCATCTTGGCTTCTACAATGCTAAAAAAACATATTTGTATTAGTTTTACTGAATCCATACTAGGCCTAGCATGTATTGTAATAGTGGAACTCCAATATAGGTAAAAAAAAAACGGCGCCGACAGGCAAAATTCGTCGCCGACATGACTAAAAATTCGGAAAATTCGACATGACTAAAAATTCTAGTGGAAGAGGGGGTAAAATAGGTTGTCGGCAACACATTTATTTTTACTGTAGTTAAATTGTGTTAGATTAAGTTCCTTATCAAATTATCAAATTACTTTCTGGAGAAAATAGTTATGGCCAGTCAGGAAAACCTGCGAATGAGCAGAGGGTTACAACCTATTCGATTATTGACTCCGCATTTATGTAACTGTATAACTTATTTGAATAAAAAGTATTATATATATATATATATATATTTATTTGTTGCCAACAATTGCAAAATATCTAATTTGATTAGATATTTCGTCGCAAAAAATACGTCGTAGCCGTTTTTCCCATAGTGGAGTCCCTGCATCACAGACAAGCGCAGTTGCACATGCAAATCCCCTATTAATTGTCATTTCATTTATTAGCATTTAACATTTAGGAGCACATCTACTAAAATTACATTATACAATGATGATGAGTTATACTATTTTTGGTGTGCTTCGAGCCATGGTAAAATGGCACGACACTCATGCTTTCAGCAGAGATAAATGAATAGAATTGAGATATTAAGCCAGAAAAGTTGTGCCGATAGAAAACGCAAAGTTAATCTAGTAACTCGCTTGAGTAATTGTGTTTATTATAAACCACCCGATTACAACCCTTTTTCATTATCATCTGTAATTATGTATATGGCAACCCATGAAATATAGCTGCATGGACAGTTATGCGTTTTCCTCTTCACCATTGACTAAATGAACTTATCCTGTTAAATGCTAGTGGCCAATGAAAATATTTTTTTAAAAAAATAGAAATAATCACCATATATCTATACCTTAACATTTGATCTTTGTGTGTTTTTGTGCATTGCGACAGATGACATTATCAACATATTCATAAAGATGTGGTTGTTTTCTGCATATATTCTACCTTTAACTACTAGTGTCTATCATATATATATGCGAGACGTCGGCATATATATATTCCCATGATTCCTAGCGAATCAAGACCTAACATAGCACTTATGCAAATCAGCTATCGCCATGGGAACTAGGAAAAAAAGATTAACACGACTGCATGCCGGGAAATATTGGTCGGCAGGAACAACAGTTTTCCCGAGACCCCTTAGGGTGTACATAATGCGCCGGGCAGGGGCCCCATAGGATATATATAATACCCGCAGGGAGAATGGGCGTTAGCGCACCTGCTAGCCAAATAATGGGCGATAATATATGTAAATGTTTCTCTTCGAGCTTTTCAGGCCCGTTGCCGTTGCCATAGCGACCGATATGACAACACAAACTGAATCAATCTTTTCTGCCATTGGTGGTTGTGCCTCTGCTAGAAGGGATGTATTATTGTGCTGGTTCCCTTGTATGTATACGGTTATGGGCGATTGATTAGGCGACGATTAGTATTGGTGGGTGGGGGTGGGGGTGGGGGTGGGGATTGATGAATGGATCACTCTGTCTGTCACTCACTCACTCATTCTGGTGCTGTACAGCTTTGTGTTGCATTCATTTCTGTATCAGGGTGAAATCGCCAGAAAATGTACAATTCACCTTCACCAATCTTCTAAAATAACCCAAAATAAAGGAAAAAAATCAGGTTCAAAATACAGTTTAACATAACCAGAATGATTTATTGAATGAATACAGTACAGAATGCACTCAGATATACTCAGTATTTATCTTTTTTCACTCTAATTTAGCAGAATTCGATAGATGTGTAGAACAGTAGATTGTGCTTTATCTGAAGATCTGACCCATCAAATGTCGTAGATCAATTTCACTCAGTGTTGAATTGATCGCGTTTCTGTCAGTTGTTGCACGCCTACTGCGTCGATGGTTCTTACTGCCCTGGAGTAGGCATCCTAATGGGATTTTAATGGCATTTTTTAGAACAATATTTTCAAAGTTTTTAACAAATCTATCATACACTTGCTTAAGTCTTTTACTAAAAAGAGTGAAATGTCAAAAAATTGTCATATTATAATTTAAAACATCAGAATCTGATTTTCTGAATCCTTGTAACACCAAATCTACCTACCTATGTAAATACCTAGTATGTATAACTTTGCTGCCTAATTTAGCAGAAGTCACACAATAGGGCTATCAATTGTACATTTTCTGACACTCTGACCCTTGCATACATGGGCAAGATTTTCAGAAAAATGTACAAATGGCAAATAGCAGCTCTATACACATCGAGTAAATTCTGCTGAATTAGGCTGCAATTGTATCAATACTAAGTAAATTCGAGTATATTCGCAATTGCATTGACTCTATACTAGCAATCTGCTTGGTTAGATTGAACTGTACTTTGAACTATATTTTTGTCTGAAATTTGAGATATTTGAGAGGATTGGTGAAGGTGAATTGTACATTTTCTGGCGACTTCACCCACATGTGTTCATTGAGCCTGTGGGTCAGACTTTCAGAAAATATACAATTAAATCAATGCGATATCAAATATACTAAGATATTCTTCATTTTTTAGCCTAATTTAGGAGAATTTTCTAAATATGTATAGCTGCCAATTGTACATTCTCTGAAAATCTGACCCATGTGTCCATTGAGCCTGTAAAGTAGCATGAAGTGCACACTTTGATGGAAATCTGGATCTTAAAAGCCATCTATGTTCAACTTCCCATCCATCATGAAAATGACATGTAAATAACAGAGAGAGAATGCACCCCTTATCGCCCAGCTGCATAGTGGCCTTATTCCAAGTCTATCATGTGGGTCAGATTTTCAGAAAATGTACAATACGCCTTCACCAATCCTCTCAAATAACCCATATTCAAGACAAAAATGAGCTTCAAAATGCAGTTTAACATAACAAAACTGATACTTTAAATCAATGCAATACCAAATATACTCAGATATACCAGGTATTCTTCATTTTTCAGCCTAATTTAGGAGAATTTCCTAAATGTGTAGAGCTGCCAATTGTACATTTTCTGAAACTCTGACCCATATATGCATCAGGAGATAAGTAAAGGGGGATTTATGGTCTAAGCCCACTCTGAGGCAGCCACCACAGCTTTGTTATTCTTTTGATTAAATTCTATATTGAAAGGTGAGTTGGGTTGAAGCGCTGTTTGTTTAAGATGAGTAGGGCTTGTGGAAGCTCTATTCATAGTGTATGTCTGATGTGTTTCAAGAAAATCGCAAGTCGCAAAATTGTTATATTTCAAAGTGTTTTATTCACAAGAGGTATTAGTTGGAACGTTTTTGTTTTTGGGTTGCTGGACGATGTTTGTACAATTAATACATTTACCTAATTTCAAGATAGTGTATTAAATATATCTCTGCATTTCTAAGATCATCATATAGAGTACATTTAGCTACTTTACTAGTAATTCTCCACCCAGAAATATTGCAAACTTTTTTTTTCAAAACTAGAAATATCAAACTTAAAATATAGAAATACATATAATGTATCCTAATGTTTACTATCATTGGAATCGTCTTGATCTCATCCTTACGAGTGTCACGAGCTATATTGTCCACGTAAGAACTATAAAGGTATTACGTAATGTTACCTAACAGTAACGGTATATGATCAATATGGAATATTGGATTCCATAAGCGATAGCCTTATGAATATTCATTAGTTAAGTTACAAGGTCTCACACTAGGTGAACCGTGAGTATATGGGTCACACCCAGGTCACACACCAGGTGGACCACAAGTAATTGGGTCACCCCCAATTGGGCCATAGCCTAATGAGACATACAGTCTGATTGGGTATTACCAACAGACAAGGCTATTGGTCCAACCAATATCCCTAGCCTCATTGGCTGGATATAGGGACCCCCATGGTCCATATGTATAATCTAATCCCATTGGTTAATACTAATGAGAGTAAGGTAATTATGACTTGATTGGCTTAATTATGCGCATGTGCACGCATGCGCAGTACATGTATCACATATATATAAACCCATGTTTCCTCAATAAAAGTTACGTCTAAACCGGACGAATCTCTGCGTGATTATTCATAGAGTTAGGCTATCCTTAGCCTAGACTCTCGTTCGATTAATATTCATATAATATCTCCAATACTCTACTGCAAGCTACCCTATACCTCGGAGATATTCCATTCATATCAAATGGTGGAAAACCTAAATAGTTTAAGCTGGCGAACGCAGTTAAACTCAGAAATCGAACTGTAATACACACAGAATACGTTCCTAGAAGATATATAAGAAGAGAACCGATTCCAGAGCCTATTCTCCAGGAACAATTGCATCATCCAATTGATCAAGCTGTTGAACTACCAGCGCCAATTCCAACAAAGACATGTTGTGAATAAATCACATTGAAAAATATCAATTTTGCGACTTGTGGCTCATTCATCTGGAACACGTCACAATGAATCACATTGCATTTAAAAGGTTTTCTCTTTGACATCAGTTTCTTATTTCCATTTAAATTGAAATCCGGTTACAAAGATGGCTTTGTATCCCTTACATTAATATCCAAACTTCAAAACATATAAAAAGCGACCAAAAGGATTAAAATCATTCCATTGAATGCATTTGTTATTCTTTAGTTGTAGAAAACTCCATTGAATTCCTTAATCGCTTACTTCAAATATGCCTAGTGTCCCATACACGCTCTTCCGTCTTCCCAACACTATCAGGGTTAGATTTTTAGAAAATGTACAATCTGCAGTTCTATACATCTACCACATTCTGCTAAATTCGAGAGAAAAATGCCAATTACTGACTATATCTGAGTTTATTCAGTATTGTATTCATTCAATAAATCTGTCTGGTTATGTTGAAACCTATTTTGAACCTAATTTCACCAGGATTATTTGAGGGGATTGGTGAAGGCCAATTGTACATTTTCTAAAGATCCGACCCATGACGAGCTTACAAAGCTTCAACAAACCTTCAATTACTCCCCCACAACAACCCCTCAATCCCTCCCTCATCCTCCCCTCTCTCACTCCCTAAACCCCCTGGCTTAAACCCCATCTCTGTCATCTGTCAATAGTGCTTCCCTTCGTCATTAGTATTTGTAACAAATGAGTCTATTACAATAATTATATTCAGGCTTTATCTCTCTTTGCCTGTATCCTTCCCCTTGCTGATGAGATAAGTGGATGATAAGGGCTGAACCTCCCTGTTATTGTCAGGCTATGGCTGTTTCCCATCAATACTTAAATCCATGCCATCCTGCCGTGGGCTGATCTTCCCCTTTGCATTGCTCTAATCCAATCTTGTGTCCGTCCTGGGAAGCCCCCTGTCCACTAGGCTGACTCATTGTCTGCCCTGACAGCTCCATTGCACACTATAAGTGCGGATAAAGAGTGTTTTGTTAACCATTCCGATCAAGTAAACGTTAGTTTAATTGAATTGAATTGAATATATATGGGTCAGTTTTTCAGAAAAGTTACAATTCCCCTTAATCAATCCTCTCAAATAATGCAAATTTCAGACGAAAATAAAGTTAAAAATACAGTTCAACCTAACCAAACCAATTGCTAGAATTAATGTAATGCCGAATATACTCAAATTTACCCAGTATTGACCAAATCACAGCGTAATTTAGCAGAATTTACTAAATGTGTACAGCTCCTAATTGTCTTTCCCAATGATCAGCGACTGGCGACTCAGTCTAGGCTCAGAGTTCAGAGAGCCCCTTCAAACTAAGGGAAAACATCTGGCTCCAAATTCTTTATAATCGGACTAGGATGCCTATTCCATAGGCAGAAATGCCATTCGCGCAGAAGGCGTCCTATCACTGACATAGCATTCTTTTCTGATCTGAGAGGATGTCAGCCTAGACTGACTTTTAGCGCAGTAGGCGTCCAATCACTGACATACCATTCTTATGTGATCTGAGAGGCTCTGAGCCCAGCAGACTGGAAATAGGGCGCAGTGGATTTAGGGTTTAAACTATTCTAAATGCCCCTCTGATATGCTCTCACTCCCCCTGCCCCCACCCCTGCCTCTCCCCCGCCCCCTACCCCGCTTCATCTCATATCAACCCATCTGACTGTAATGACAGATGGGAGTGATGGGACAGCGAGACCTGCCTTGAATGTCCAATGATGGTGCAGTTTTGAAATTGGGGGACGGATTATTTTCCTTTTAAAATATTTTGAATTATTGTATTTCACGAAAACTTCGTGCTGATACTGAAGACTGTAGAATCAGTAATGTAGAACATAGAAGAACGAAAAGAAAACTGCTGAGATAAGGTCTGAAATTAAATGTCAAAATATGCCTGACAAGTTCATCAAATTTTGTTAAAATAAATCTCAAGGTATGGATTTAACCCAGAAAAGAATAAGGACAGGGACGGAGGGATAAGTAGTAGGTTTGTTTATTAATTGAGGGGTCCGACGTTTCGAGCACATTTGCCCTTTATCAAGGAATCCTCCTTTTTAAAATAAAATGTATTTCAATCTTCCGAGAGGAACGCTCCTGACGTCATACCTCACGTCATACCTCACGGCGAAACCTCCAGGGTGAAGAAGAGACCGTCTTTAGCTCACTTTGGTCATTTTTCTTCCCATATCTAGACAAAGATATTTGTCAATAACAATGTACTTTAGTACAACTGCAGAAGCTACTGCTTCCCCTTAGAAGTTCTAACCTAGTCGTAGATATCAGGCTTAAGGGTCAGATTGTCAGAAAATGTCCAATTGGCCTTCACCGATTCTCTCAAATAACCCTGATTTAAGACGAAAATCAGGTTCAAAATACAATTCAAAACGTACAGACAGAGTTATTGAATGAATACAATACAGAATATACTCAGATATACTCAGTAATTATCAATTTTCTCTTTAGTTTAGCAGAATTTGAGAGATGTGTAGAATTGTAGATTGTGCATTTTCTGAAAATCTGACCCATAACCTTTCTTAACTGATCCAGATCAGCAAATCCCCCCCCCCCCCCCATCCAATAAACCACCATCCAGTTCCCCGCTACCCCCCCCCCCCCCCCCTCCCGCCCAACAGAAGCTAATACCACGCGCCCAATAGCCAATAGTCAATTTGCTTATGATAATACCTTCCAATTATCATAAAATGAATTTTCCGGGATAACGAGGGAGCGTCCTATCAATTAGTGGTGTGGTGACCGGCGCCATTGTTATGCTACTAGCGCTCCCTAGCGGTCACAAAGGCACCCAGTGCACCCGGTTCATGTCAGACGCATGCGTAGTGCCCGTGTGGTGCGCGCGCAGCCTGCGCGCATGCGTGGCACGTGCCTTTGTCAGATTAGCCAATAGAAACGTCACCCCATAAAAACACCGGAAATGTAGGGAATTTGGTATGGCGAGACCTGAAATTAGTTTGGGTTTTTTTTGCACCGATTACAATTTCCTAATCTTTTTTTAGCTTGCATGGATGATTGGTAATATTATTTATGAAATGTGATACTCTTGCCCATGGTTTTGTGGTTGAAAATGTTGGAGTAACTAACAATTCAATTTCCCTGGGGTTCAATTTGTTGCCACGCTTTGTAATTTCGTCTTGCTTAGGAAGTAAATGATGTAAAGTATACACTAGGAACAGATAAAGATTAAGAAATGAAAAATGTTAAATAAAGAATACAACCAGGAGTTAAATTATTCTAGCAAAAAATAGTGATTTCGGTGTGTATTGGTTTCATGAGATCAAATGAATTGCTTAAAAATATATATAAAACTTCAGCTACATAGAATTTACTTATATATATACTATTAAAGTACAATCTAGGCTCAGAGCCTCTCAAATCAGATAAGAATTCAGTGATTGGACTACTGCGCTAATGGCTTTCCTGGCCCTGAAGTAGTCATCCTCACGGGGTTTGAATGCCATTTTGTTGGGAGTTAGAAGTGAGAGGCTTTCCCTCAGTTTTGAGGGACTCTCTCAGCTCTGAGCGTAGACTGTACTTGTAAAAGCGAGGCAGACCTCAAAGTGTTGAGTGAATGTCTGATTCCACTCATTCTCTCGTCCTAAAGATTCACTCTCCGCTAACATCGGAGAACAATATGAACAATATTTACATTTTGTTTCATTCTTTTCCAAGCCACCTAAAAGTCATTTGACCAAAATGTTTTAGCAATTTGTTCAGTTGTTTTTGTTTAAGGGTTGCGAAAACTTTCCCAATTGTATTTAAAGGACCCGCTAGAACACTTTCATAATTATGAAGACTTATCGCTCACCAGCGGTGGATTTTCCTTGGCGCCTAAATACAGCTTTAAATTCATGTATAAACATATAACAGCATCAGAATAATGATACATTCAGTCCTATGATTCATAATATGAGTAACTCTTGTATAAACATATAACAGCAGCTGAATATTGATAAATCCAGTCCTATAAGCCATAATATGAGTAAATGTGATAAGATTTGCTTTGTCGTAATAGCTGGGAATCCAGCTTTAAGGTGGCCGTAACCTTATGCTTAGATCTATAATTTACTGCCCCAAAACATGTTACTTCCCTAAGTGGAATCACACCCAAAACGTGTCCCAAATGACATTTCAATGTATCGATCTATAACCCCCGAGGCAGAGGGAGGTAATGGAAAAGCCTTGGTGACTGCTGTTACTTTTATTGCTGCCCCTCCCCCACCAATTATGTGGCATAAGCCAGACGTTTAGTACCTCGTCATATTAAAAATGCAATAAAACAGCCATTACTACCTGTGCTTATCTCTCCCTCACTTCCCTCCACCACCCCGGGGTTCTGATCCTGGTCTCCCACCCTTCCCCAGGCCCTACATTAATCATGCTAGTTCATAAAGTTATTTTTTATTCGCTTTAGTTCTTAGTGGGTTCGCTTTCTGTGCGATTTGGATAGAGAGGGAAGGGTGTGGTTAATGCATCCTCGTCCGGACTTTTCATCTCCTGGGTGATGAATATGGGTTTGATTTAAAGAAAATGTACAATTGGCAGCTGAATACATTTAGTAAATTCTGCTAAATTAGGCTGCAATTACCAGATCCATACTTATCACTAGATTGAGCTGTCTTTTGAACTTTATTTTCTTCTGAAATTTGGGTTTTTGATGAGATTGGTGAAGGCGAATTGTACATTTTCTAAAAATCTGACCCATATGTGGTTGTTGTTTATGTAACTTGCTCTTCAAAAGGCTTTTATCTTATTGACTCGCTATCAATTGGGGATTTTGATGTCCGCCATCTTGAACTTTGATTCGCAAGGAGTTATTGGAGTTGTATGTTAGTGAGAAAGCTATTATGTATTTTTCTTTTTTATATATCTTTGACGAGTTATAAGTATTCATGTGTAAGAACAGTATGCAAATATTCAGTTGTTGGCTCTTCATTAAAGTTCACTTTAGGTTCAGAGTTGACGGAGTCCCTCCAAACTGAGGCTTTGAGAACTTTATGTTGGTCCACTCTAGGTCCAAACCCTCAGGTCAGATAAGAATGGTATGTCAGCCTACCTCGCTAATTGGTTTCTTGTCCTAGAACTCGGTGTTTTAATGGGAATATAACCACATTTTGCAATCTTAATGGAATTATAATGACTCTTTGCGGTTTGTGGAGAAAGGCTTTCCCTTCGTGTGAAGGGACTCTTTCAACTTTGGGCCTAGACTGGGTGAGGGAAATGTTCCATCTAGCTAGGATCAATTTGCTTCCTGGTAATCATCGCGACCTAGGAAATGTAAATGTTCTGCAAATATTATTTGTAACAATATCATTATTAAATGACGGGAGAATTAAGCCCGCTTTGAAGTAACACCAGGCCAGGTTGTGCCTGCACTTGTTTATGCAACTATTAGTGCATAGAGAGAAGATGAGTCAGATTTTCAGAAAAAGTACAACTGGCAGCTCTATACATTCAGGAAATTCTCCTAAATTAGGCTGAAAAATGAAGAATACCGGGTATATCTGAGTACATTTGGTATCGCATTGATTTAAAGTATCAGTTCTGTTATGTTAAACTGCATTTTGAAGCTCATTTTTGTCTTAAATGTGGGTTATTTGAGAGGATTGGTGAAGGCAAATTGTACATTTTCTGAAAATCTGACCTAGATCATCTTGCTTTGTTGAGCGGAGTTCATCTGCTGTGTTTGTTATCTATCCACACACTAAAAGGGCGTGAATACATTAATCTGTATTGATGGTAAATACAAGGGGCAGGGACAGGGGGTGGTTACCTATTTGGGTCAAATTTTCAGAAAATGTACAATTCAACTTCGCCAATCTTCTCAAATAACCCAAATTTCAGACGAAAATAAAGTCCAAAATACAGTTCAACCTAACCAAACAGATTGCTAGAATCAATGCAAAGCTGAATATACTCGAATTTACCTAGTATTAGCAATTTAGCAGAATAATACTAAATGTGGACAGCTGCCAATTGTACATTTTCCGAAAATCTGACCTATTTTTTGTCTTTGTGAGGAGGAGGAGGTTATGGTGGGGGGAGGGGGTAAACACGTTACCTCCGCTCACCATCTGTGACCCCTGCATGTAACATCTTTTGGTGTACAATCTACATTTCGCCTTCACCTGTCCTCTCAAATAATTCAACTCTAAAAGAAAAATGACGTTCAAAATGCTGTTTAGCACAAAGAAAGACATGTCATTAAACAACACAATGCCAAAGATATTCAGATACATAGCATTTATAATTCTCCAGTCTAATTTCGCAGAAGTTACCAAATTTTTAGAGCTGACAATTGTACATTGTCAAAAAATCCGACCCATATATTCACCCAACACCCAACGCCCTATACCCCAGTCCCACCGACACCCTACTACCCTGTACTACCCCATGCCTCACCCTACCACACATTCCCCACCCACCAACCCCTACATACCCTTCTAAACACCCCCACACCCCCACACCCCCACACCCCCACACCCCCACCTCTCGCCCCCACCTTGGCTACAGCTTGACATTTGCTGCCCCTTCGTGTCGACTGCTCAGTGACAAGACAGACTACATGTCCTGCCCTTGTCCACCCTCAGGCCGGCCAATATGCACGAGTTGCTCTCACCCTCCAGCCTACTGCTCTAAACACCCTCCAGTAGTATTAAACCATCCCCCTCACGTCGGACAAATTAAGTCTTTTTCTATTCAATTCAATGTAACGAAAATAAAAGCAATATTTACTGCCCCAAACGGCAAAATCATGGCTTCTAACTGGCTCATTTTGCTTCGAAATCATTTATAATTTGTTGTTAATGACAGTAACAACAAACGGCGGTGACTAAGCCATTAGATCATTTGGTTGTGTAGCTTAGGCCAGTCTACGGGTCCCGGAAGAAGACCTTGGCTTGGCCACAGCCTCCTTCCCAGGACCCATAGACCAGCGTCAGCTACACAACTTCATGATCTAATCGCCCAGTGAGGGGGAGTCTGTGAGTCTCTAAATTATGAAATAAAATATCCATGGTCTAGGATATCCATGGTGGACGAGGTGTATTTACATCTGAACATTATTTAATAGGGGATTTGCATAGCCGCCATGTTGAATCTTGATTCGCATGGAATTATGGGACTAATGGTACAGTGTAATATGTATAGAAAACATGTCATGTTCAGCATGGGATATTTATTGATGCTCTAATGTCAATATCCATGTGTTATACATGTTCCCATAACGCAAGACCTCATCTTTCCCATCATGCATTTGGTTTACATAGATCATTTACACACGCCATGATATTGGTCATAACATTTTTGCAATTTTCGATAAAAATGTTGCAAAATATTTGTATGTCAGATTTGAACTAAATCCATCCCAGCATGCAATGTAATAAACATGTGCAGTGAGACATGCAACTCCCCTATTGTCTTGGCCGTAAAAGAAATTTAAAAAAAATAGATATTGAACCAGTATCGTTATCACAAGACACCTCTCATCCTCCTCCCTTTACCCCCTCCCCCTTTTACACCCTAAACCTACCCCTATCTCCTCCCCTACCCCCACCCACCCATCCCCACCCCACCCTACCTAATACCTTTCACTGCCGGTGGCGGGGCATTGTCAACTTTGTGACAACCTGATGATGGAATGTCTTGTTAAAAAGGAGTGGAGAGTATGCAGGCTTGCTAATGCACACACGCGTATGCACGGACATTACTGCAGTCCACATCACAGCACGTAGGCGGTCTGGGGCCTGTTGTACAAGCTCACCAAATTGACTTTGTGAAGATATTCACTTGTAGGAAGGAACAGAACAGTCAGACTTTTGGAAAATGTACAATTGGCAGCTCTACACATTTAGGGTATTTTGCTAAATTAGGCTAAAAAATGAAGAATACTGGGTATATCTGAGTATAATTTGTATCGCATTGATTTAAAGTATCAGTTCTGTTATGTTAAACTGCATTTTGAAGCTCATTTTTGTCATAAATGTGGGTTATTTGAGAGAATTAGTAAAGGCGAATTTTCTGAAAATCTGACCCAGAAATCCTTCCTATGTAAACTACACAGCTGGTAACAATAGCCTATACACAGTTTGGGCAGGAATACAAATTCCCACCTACCGAAGGGAGGGGAAAATTGTAGGAATTCCCATACACAATTTCTCGTTCCTTAGCTTGTGCAACAGGCCCCAACTCTCTCAAAGTGGATGGGTTTGAGAGGTTGGTGTAACGCTATAATGGTTTGGTTTTATGTGAAGCCCCATGTCTGTGCTTATGCACAGATCTTCCCATACTAGTGGTGGTGGCTGAGCATTGGGTGAAGGCATTAGCAAGCCTTTACGGGTCAGATTTTCAGAAAATGTACAATTGGCAGCTGTACACATTTAGTAACTTCTGCTAAATTAGGCGGCAATTTGGTCAATACTAGGTAAATTAGAGTATATTCGGCATTGCATTTATTCTAGCAATCTGTTTGGTTAGGTTGAACTGTATTTTGAACTTTATTCTCGTCTTAAATGTGGGTTATTTGAGAAGATTGGTGAAGTTGAATTGTACATTTTTTTGAAAATCTGACCTATATACGATGTTACGGTGCTGTAGCATCACATTAGGGTCCCTGGCTTAGCGCTACACCTCAGCAGCATAGCAAATATCATTGGGAACTGTCAGGCCATTAATTTATTCAATTACTGTATTGCATTTGTAGGCTAATTACACACATATATATAGACACCTAGACCATCTTCCCAGCCCTATTAGAAGCAGAGATATACCCATTAACAGAGCTCCAGAGGTCGGTGGCAGCCATCTTGAATATCTCAAATTACTCAATGTCAGGATCTTCCCATCACACGAGAATGTGATATTGGGACCCTATAGATGACTAATAAAGTATTTTTACTGTATTCTTGTTTAATTAATGTATCCCAAGGTGATTATGATATTAATTATTTGTGTTTTTATTTACAGGTGAGTGACTTACCCATATATAGGGCAGTCTGTGCTGACGTAAGTAAAAGTGAATGTGATTGGTCAACAGCCGCCACCAATCAGGGCTGGTCTTTCTCTAATTCTTACTACTATTCTTACTTAGTTCTATCATATATCATTCCCCATGATAGCGGAACTCCACTAGAGAGAAAAACGGCGCCAACAAATTTTGTTGTTGTCCACTAAATTGTTGCAACAAATATCCCTACAGAAACAACAGTTTCCAGAGAATGTGGCAACACATCTGACACCCCTCCATTTGAGTTTTCATTGCAAACATGAAATAAACTGTTGTTAGTGGGCAACAAGAAAATTTGTTGCCGCCTTTTTTCCTCTAGTGGAGTTCCGCTATAAGTGCGACAAAGTAGGGTGCAATAGAAATATTGTTATCGTACACATATGGTACAAATTCAAACTGTTTTTTGCTTAGCTTTTAGATACTTTATGGCGATTCAAAACCCATAACGTAGGTTTATATATCAATATCCTTCTATGCTCGGGAAAGAAAATATGGAACTTAATGCATTTCCACTGAAAAAGCATATGGGTCAGATTTTCAGAAAATGTACAATTCAACTTCACCAATCTTCTCAAATAACCCAAATTTCAAACGAAAATAAAGTTCAAAATACAGTTCAACCTAACCAAACAGATTGCTAGAATCAATGCAATGCCGAATATATTCGAAATTACCTAGTATTGACCAAATTGCAGCGTAATTTAGCAAAATTTACTAAATGTGTACAGCTGCCAATTGTACATTTTCTGAAAATAGTCAACCTCGGCGCTAATTCAAGACCCGGCGGTTATTAAACTGAGCGGTATTTAAAGGAAATACGGTATTCAATGACAATATTCACCACTAGTGCAACGTTACATAATCTACTTCTCGTATGCTTATTTAAGTAATCCTCAAATATTTAATAAAGTCGTCGACGAATATTAATTTCCATCGACCTTGGAGTAATTTTTGAATTAATCAGCAATATTGAAGCGACCACATAACAAACTACGAAATCAGATTAGGAGATTGAAACACGTTTCAAGTTTAATCATAAAAAGCAATTTTATTAAATTGAAATAATTCCAGGAATTTTCATCAGCTTCCATCGAATTAATTGCCAACATGCCAAGTCCTATATTTAGTGGTGATGAATTAAATCTGAATAATCTTGATAATTATCTGGGAAAACCTTGAAATATTTTTAGTCATTACATCTAAATGTTCAGTGAATTGCCATCTTGCATATTTGATAAGTTAAAAACTAAATAAAAATGTATAAGGTGGGAGAATGATCACTATAATATTTGAGAAGCAACATTGACGAAAGTGTGAAGTTAGGTGGTGACTTTATTTCCAACGTTTCGTGGCTTATTGTAGCCCTTCATCAGGGAAAAGTACCTTCTTTTCGTTATGCAGTGGGGTTATATTGAAAATTGTGTAAGAATAACGGAAGTTGACATAGTCTCCTTAGATACTTCGTTCCTAGTCGGTTCAATCCCTCGCGGGGGGCGATCGCGGTGTTTCTGCGGTCATTTTTAAGTAGGGGGTGTCGGTGTAATCTAGTTGTTTGGTGGGGGAGGGTTATCGTTGTATGTTGGGGGTTGGGGTTATTATTAGATGAGTGGAATCGATGACTACTATAAATTGATGGAAATATAAATAAAGATTGTTGTGTCGATTTCTATAGTTTATTACGATGACTGATTATACATCGAGATGTTAATTTCAGATTGTTGGTTATACTTGAGGGAAATATGAGAACTAAATAAAAACCCAGCAAACTATTTTTTTTTTTTTAAATATTTTTATTGGCCTTAAATTTAACATCTATGATTGATGCGTTTCAGGAAAATGAGTCATAAATCGCAAAAGAAAAGGGATTTGTTTTCAGAGCAATGCGTGTATAATAAACACTATTGAATATGCAAGATGACAGTTCAATGTAATTCTAGGATCTTTGTTGGTCCTTCATCCAGGAATATGTTACATAGTTTGTAGGCCTGAACCATTTCTAAACTAAATGAGAAGTCAGAGGTAGTTAAATCTTGGAGAAAAGACAGACTGTTCCCATAGATCAAGTAGAAGATGAATAAATCATGGCTAAACAATGACGATCTATAATGGGTCCGTTAGTCAGAAAATATACAATCGCCAGCTCTATACATTTGACTAAATTGGGCTGGAAAATGATAAATACCGAGTATATCGGAGTAAATTTGATATTGTGTTGATTCAAACTATCTATTAGGTTATGTTTTATTTAATTTTCTACCTTATTCATGTCTCAGATTTGTGTAATTTGAGAAGTTTTATGAAAGCGAATATTACATGTTGAGATGAATTGACTCATATCTGATTGATACTGCATAGTTTAGATAGTTGTGTGTGGTGTGGAGCAGTAGGGGGTATAGAGGGGTATAAGGAACACCCCCAGGGGGTAAAATGTAGAGAATAGGCAGGTAAAGCCTATACAAATGTGGGCGATTAACCCAGACCAAGTAAAGGTGTGAGAAAGAGAGTATTAAGGGGGAGGTTGAGGGTGTGTGTGTGTGTGGGGGGGGGGCTTCCATGAATCATAATAGCAGTGTGTGATGTGTCAGGGATATCTGGGTCAGATTTTCAGAAAAAGTACAACTCACCTTCACCAATCCTCTCAAATAGCCCATATTTCAGACAAAAATGAGCTTCAAAATGCAGTTTAACTGATGAAACAGAACTGATACTATAAATCAATGCGATACCATCTATACTCAGATTTACCTGGTATTCTTTATTTTTCAGCCTAATTTAGGAGAATTTCCTAAGTGTGGAGAGCTGCCAATTATACAGTTTCTGAAAATCTGACCCATATACCTCTACAATAGGTAAACATTTATTTATGACTGAGCATGTTAAATGCCATGTTTTAGGCACGTCCTGTGTGTGACACGGAGAGCATGGACCATTTTCCCACAAAGGTGTTGTTGCAGCTGATGGTAAATGCTTAAGGGGGAAATAAAATTATTAAATTAATAAAAATGACAAATGTTATGGTTTGAGATGAAGTGACAGATATAATTATGTTGAGTTAATATCGCGGCCACCTATGGGTGAAATATTTATGTTATTTGATTTGATTTAAACATTACCAATTTTTTTTTTCAAAAATAAAGATATCACACTGAAAAGATCAAAGTACTAATTAGATGCCATTAATGTTTACATTCATTGGAACCCGCTTGTTCGCATCTTTTCAGATATGATGGTATCTCAAAATCCATTTTTTGCGACTTGTGACTAATTTTTCTGAAACACGTCACATATCCGATGACCTAACCCATAATTATCTCCTTTCTCCTCCATTGCTTGTGTCGGTGCATATAACTTAGGTTCGCTGCAAATCAAAGCTAACCAGAAAAATAGTTTGTTTGATCTAATATACTTTTTACCTTGCATTCAGCTGCAAAACCTACAGATCTGACAAGTGTATTTTGAGCATACTCTGGGCCTTCCCATTCCCTCAGTACAGCTAGGCACACATATGGTGTTAGGGCATCACTTTACCGTTCATTAATATAAAAGAAAAACTTATTGTCACAAGTGCAAGAACTAATCATGCCTCCACCTTCTTCTCACATATATACATGTGGGTGAAGTCGCCAGAAAATATACAATTCGCCTTCACAAAACTTCTTAAATGACCACAATTTATAACATGAATGAGGTTCAAATTACTGTTCAACTTAAACAAACAGGCTCTTTGTATCCCAGCAATAGTATTTATACTTAAATATAACTAGTATTAATAGTGTCGTGGCCTAATTAAAGAGAATTTGCTAAATGTGTTGAGTTGCCGATTGTACTGATTCTGGCAATTTGGATCGTTATACAATCTCTTCCGTAAGCAGCATATTTCAAAGGCACAGCAACAGGAAGTCTAAAGTTCCCCTTTCTCGTCTTTCTACCTTTCCGCGATAGTTGAAAGTTTGGAGGAGCTGTAAAGGAATCAATATGGGTCAGATCTTCAGAAAATGCACAATCTACACTTCTCCACATCTCTCAAATTCTGCTAAATTAGAGTGACAAATGATAATTACTAGGTATATCTGAGTGTATTCGGTATTGTATTCATTCAATAAATGTGTCTGGTTGTGTTGAACTGTATTTTGAACCTGATTTTCGTCTTAAATCGGGTTATTTGAGGGGATTGGTGAAGGTCAATTGTACATTTTCTGAAGATGAGACCCTTGTGTAGTTGTTTCACGGGTGCAGGGTTACAGACTGGGACCAGGTGCTAAACAACCTTGAGTAACAAAGAGATTAGGAGAGACCTTGGATGTGTTCTATTGTATGCTTCAACTACTTCCACACCAGTGCGTGGGGAAAGATACACTACCAGCTGAGACCAGAGACTGGGGGGGGGGGAAGGAGAGGGAGCATAGATATGAGAGATAGGGAGGAGAGAAGCAGGAGAGGGAAAGGAGAGAGGGACAGAGAGAGGGGAAATATGAGGGAGAGGGAGATGAGAGGGGGACAGAGAGGAGAGAGAAGGAGGAGAGAGACAGGAGAGGGAGAGGAGAGGGGCACAGAGGAGAGAGAAGGAGGAGAGAGGCAGGAGAGGGAGAGGAGAGGGGGACAGAGAGGAGAGAGGAGGAGGAGAGAGGGGAGATAAAGAGGAGAGGAGGGGTAGGATAGGGGGAGAGAGATAGAGGGAGGAGAGAGATGAGAGATAGGGAGAGAAAGGAGGATAGAGAGAGGATATGGGGAGAGACATGAGAAGCAGGGGGAACATGATAGAGAGGAGAGAGAGGAGGAGGAGGAGGAGGAGAGAGAGGCTAGACAGAAAGGAGAGCAAGAAGAGAGATATATGACAGAGAGGGAGAGAAACAGCGAAAGGGATGAGAGACAAAAAAAGGAAAGCAAAAGACATATTACAAAATATGAAAATGATTGGATCTATATTGGTCCCTAATATGTCTATTTCCCTATCCTTGGTTTGTAATATCACATCAGTCTTGATATCTTCAAATTCACTATATAATAACTTAATAAGAATGTTCGTAGGAATACCATTCACCAAATCATTCACTTAATTAAAGATATTGCATTCGGATTGACAAAAGGGTCAGATTTTCAGAATCTACAGTTCTACACATGTATCAAATTCTGCTAAATTAGAGTGAAAAATGATAAATACTAGGTATATCTGAGTCTATTCTGTATTGTATTCATTCAATAGATCTGTCTGGTTATATTGAACTGTATTTTGAACCAGATTTTCGTCTTAAATGTGGGTTATTTCAGAGGTATGCTGAATGCCAATTGTACACTGTATGGCGATTCCACCCAAGAGTTAATGACATTCTTAACATTTCTGATCAAAGCTATTACAGCGGATCAGAACTAAGATTCAATTAGCTGCATGAACCCCTTCCATGCCAACAATAACCAGACATGGAGAAATCTCTTATAAAAATGTTTCCCTACGTCCACAGACCTGTAATACAACCTACATCATGTGTCCACTATAGACCCGGAGGGGACTAATCAAGTCTGGCTCCTTCCTGCTAATATTGTCATAGTTCATTGTGTGTAGTTATGACCCATATATGGGTCGGGTCACTAATACATGTACAATCTACAAATCTATAAAGGTTTACCATATAATTAACCTTGAGTCGCAGAAAAAATGGATTTTGAGATGTAATCTTATTTGAAAAGATGAGATTAGGCAGATTGCAATGGTGGTATACATTATTAGGACATTTAATAACATCTACTTTTGTGGCTGTTAGTAAAATTTTGTCCTTTTCAGCCTATGCATGAGTACATGTATCCAATCTCAAGACTGTGTATACATGTATTCATGCTACTACTAACAGTGCTAAACATCCCCAAAACGAAGTACAATATGCTGATTTAGGCTGAAAAGGACAAAATATTACTAACAGCCACAGAATTGAGAGAGTCCCTCCTTTCACTGACATATTATTCTGATCTGATCGAATATGGGATCTGGAGAAATATTGGAGGGGAGAGGCTGTGAGCTTAGAACTGTATATTATTTGAACATTGATAAGTTAGGGTATGGCGATGATTAAATGAATCGGTTGGTTATATGTTTGAGACTTGAACCATAGGCTGGGTCAATAGTGGTAGGTACAGCCATGGATAGGCCCCATGTGTGAGCTATATATGCCATAAGTCAATATATTGATGCGGCCTTTGTTGTGTAAAAGTGAGTCTAAAGCAGTATTTCATAACTCTAGTTCTGTACTGAGTTGCCCGCTTCAGGCTATACCGTATACGGGTCAGATTTTCAGAAAATGCACAATTGGCAGCTCTACATATTAAGAAACTTTTGCTTTTAGAGTGAAAAATGAAGAATACCAGGTATATCTGAGTATATTTGGTATCACATTGGTTTAAAGTATCAGTTCTGTTATGTTAAACTGCATTTTGAAGCTCATTTTTGTCGTAAATAGAGTTTTCCCAAATACAAAATATCAGGAACAATTTCGAAAGCAGATAATTTGCCTCATAGTGGGAAGAACCCCTTCACACTAAGGAAAGGCCTCCCGCACTTACTGTGTCAGCCCATTAGGGCAATGGTGGCTGGCTTACTCCAGGGCCGGGAAAGCCATTAGCACAGTAGGCGTCCAATCACTATCATACATATCTTATCTGATCTGAGAGGCTGTGAGCCTAGACTGACTATTAGCGCAGTAGGCGTCCAATCACTGGCATACTATTGTTCTCTGATCTGAGAGGCTGTGAGCCTAGACTGATTATTAGCGCAGTAGGCGTCCAGTCACTGACATTACCATGAGGGTTCAACTACGGTAAGATGTAAGAACTGCTCACACTGTTATATGCATGAATACGGTAGCGTTTAGTGCACAGGTGCCCCGATGGCCACCCTATACCCACACAATGGGTTACTATGGTGATTTATACATGAGCCCAGACAGCTTTATATCACCAAGGTAACCTGACGCTGCATATTTACACCCCCGCTAGGTATCTCTGCCTCACCATACATCAACTATAGATGTCTTCTTTACTTAATCCCTCGGTACAAATGTCATTCTTTATCTCGGGTTGACAAACAACGCGTTGAGTCAAACGTCACTAACAAATATACTTTTTATATGTTTGTCCTCAAGAACCCTTGCTTAAAATGGTTCCATTTGTGATGAATTTCAGGAAAATGAGTCACAAGTCTCAAAAGTTGGATTTTGAGATGTCATCATAATTATTTGAAAAGATGAGATCAAGCTGATTCAACAGATAGTAAATATCGGGACATTTAATAAGTATTTCTATATTTTAGGTTTGATATTTTTTGAAAAACAAGTTTGCAATATTTCTTGATGGACATTTACTAGCAAAGTATCTAAATATACTCTATAAGATGACCTTCAAAATGTATGGATAAATTTAATACACTGTCCTGAAATTTATTTAAATGTCCTCAAGAACCCTTGCTTAGAATGGTTCCAATTGTGGGTCGCATGAATCTATGTACCAAATTTAATTTCATTTAAATTTAATTTTAAAACTGTGTATTCAATATCAGAACCATCATCAGAAAATATTGCGATTTGTTCCATGCATGATACGTTATAGAAGTACTTGGGTGAAGTCACCAGAAAATGTACAATTCACCTTCACCAATCCTCTCAAATGACCCAAATTTGAGACGAAAATAAACTTCAAAATATAGTTCAACCTAACCAAACAGATTGCTAGAATCAAGGCAATGCTAAATATACTCGAATTTACCTAGTATTGGCCAAATTGCAGCCAAATTGCAGCCTAATTTAGCAGAATTTACTAAATGTGTACAGCTGCCAATTGTACATTTTCTGGAAATCTGACCCATATTTGCATATCTCAGGATACTCAGTTATCCTAAGGAGTACCTTTAGCTACCATAAGGAAATATTGCGAATTGTGTTCATGCATGACAACTATAGAAATACTTATTGAATGTCCTAATGTTTACCATCGTTAGAATGAGCTTGATCTCATCGTTTCAGATATGGTATCTTGAATGCAATCCTTTTTTTTGGCCATGGTTGACAAACAAGGCGTTAGGTTTTCCACGTTAGAGGACAAAGTCAGGATACAACAGGTGTCAGTGTGGGACATAACCTGGACGGAGAGTGTGATTGATGCTATATTGTATGTCACTCTGAGTGAACGCACTGTATTTTAGTGTTTAATATAAAGGACTTTATAAGAGATGGTGCAATAGTGTACAGGTTAACTAACGAGTTGGCTGACACATAGGCAACATCACTAAGTCGGTCAGATTTTCAGAAAAATGTAGAATTCGCCTTCACCAATCCTCTCAAATAGCCCACATTTAAGACAAAAATGAGCTTCAAAATGCAGTTTAACATAATGGAACTGATACTTTAAATCAATGCGATACCAAATATACTCAGATATACCCAGTATTCTTCATTTTCTAGCCTAATTTTGACGAATTTCCTAAATGTGTAGAGCTGCCAATTGTACATTTTCTGAAAATCTGACCCAAGTTGTGTAGTGTGAAAAAATGAGCTTCAAATGCAGTTTAACATTACAGAACTGATACTTAAAATCAATGTGATACCAAATATACACAGATATACCCGGTATTCATCATTTTCCCGCCTAATTAAGCAGAATTTCATAAATGTGTAGAGCTGCCAATTGTACACTTCCTGAAAATCTGACCCATATACCTGCTCCCACGGCCCACCCCTTTAGGCCAGCCTATGATCATGACTTCATATCACACATAAGGCCCACAATGAAACACGAGGCATAACATGCATAGATACCATCTAGATAGGGCCGGTCATTACCCCGCCGTGAGGAAGCTGATAAGGGCGGACATTACCCCGCCGCTATAATGCAGATTATATTAACTGATGCTGCTCACACAATCACACACAGAGAAACAGCCATTAACTAGAATAGCCAATTTGCCGTCCCGCTACCTCCTTACCATCACAATAGACACCTTTTAATTAATCGTCCTGGCCTAATTAGGCCAAGGGAATAACAATGATCCTGGGATTTCTATCTGAAAGGGGAGATTTAGGGGGTTAGCATTGGCAGGGGGTTGGGGGTCTGGGGTAATTGGGCTTTATGTCGAAAGCGTTAGGACATCCCCGTTTATTAACACTGTATCCATAAGAATGAGGTACAAATCAACTTGAAATTTTGATATTTTCTTTTATATTTTTATTAAATTCTTGAAAGACTTATGGATACAAAACGACAGAAAATTAAATTTTGTCTGTTAGTTTCTACCAGAAACATAAAATGTCTTCAGAGAGAATTCATACATTTAATATTATGGTTTCCTATATATAATTCATCTAGTTGTAGATAAAAACGTCTTCCATATGGGCATCTGGCAGTAATTCATGAATTTAAATTGATTCAAATCAGGGGCTAGCCCCCCCCCCTCCTGAATCCGACCCCCCTGCCCCCCTCACACACACACAACAATAAGCTTCCCCGTCCTATAAGAGGGACAGGATGATATAGCGGAAAGATGGAGGGGGTAGGGAGGGAGGGAGGGAAGAGGAAGAGCCTGATATTGCCTGAATCACGATAAGATGAAAGGATTTATAAGGGGGTAATCGCATTAGGTAGAACAGCCAAGGGAATAGCCCCTGAGTCCTTGACAGAAGACCCCGTAGCAGAAGCAGAATAACCAAGTCTCCCTTTTATCGCCCACTAAGACAATGAAAGAAGAAAGCCAAGTGGGCGATATTAGCGGAGGATGAAGGCAAAGCGGCGGCTCACCCTTTATGGCGCTGGTGGATAGGCCTACCTAAAAAGGGATGGAAAAAGTCATAAAGAGTTGTGCAGCAGACATATTGGGAATTAGTTCATGACTCTTAACAAGATTTCCCAAATTCCTCCACTGACTGATAGGAAAGGTTTGCTTTTTGGCTTTATGTCCTTTCTCCCCATCAATCAAGATCGACTTATTTTTACTTTTTTTCTGACTTATAACTTTTTTTCACAGAAAGTTATGTAAGGATGCGAGGCAATTACTGTTGCTGTATCAGCATATTGGAGAGGAAGGGGAAAATGAATCTTTTTTTAGTCGCTACAAATTTATTCAATTCTGCTAGGATATGTTGTTCGCTTATATGCATTACATTGAACATATTTTTTTATCTTCATTTAGTCTTAATTCGGAGTTATTAGAGAGGATTGTTGAAGTCGAATTGTACATTTTCTCACACCCTGACCCATAATTGGGTAGAGATGAAGGATTTAGATATTTGTAATGAGATGCAAGTGGGTCAGATTTTCAGAAAATGTACAATTTGCAGCTGTCCACTTTTCATAAATTCTGCTAAATTAGGTTGCAATTTGGCCAATATCAGGTAAATTCGAGTATATTCGGCATTGCACTGATTCTAGCAATCTGTTTGGTTAGGTTAGGTTAGGTATTTGAGAGGATTGGTGAAGATAAATTGTACATTTTCTGAAAATCTGACCCAGATATGTCTCCAGTGCATAATCTCGAAAATTGTATCACACATATCCAGACGAGTAAGAAGGTCAATAAACCTATAATAAATAAAAAAACACATTCCCATAAAGGTTTTTTGTGAATAAAACACTAAACAATTTTTTCTAATACTTTATAAATTCCAGTCCAACCCGACGTAACCCATATTATGCCACAGTCATTATAGCTGTATTAGATGAAGCATTATTATGCATTATTTTCCTTCCTCCTATAAACCCTTTCTCCCTCATTACCTTCAGTCTTGTGTACATAACATGAGAGGGTTAATGACCCTAATATTCCCCTCATCGGTCTCCGTATTTATTATCTGGACATACTCATTACACCAGCCTATCTAAGCCTGCATCTAGACCACCAAGCTGTGCATTAATCTTCCTCACAACCTGAGTATTCATACACACCACCTTATCAGTCGGGGTAGGTATTGGGTGGGGGAGGGGATGGGGGAGGGGGAGGGAGGGACAGGACCCTCACAAAACGGAGCCCCTTTTGAGAGAGAGAGAGATTGGTTGCTTAACGCCCCTATCAACACATTTAATATGGTTATATTAAGGGCAGGACAGCTGAGAGGGAGGCAGTGAGCGAGATTGGTTGCTTTACGCCCTTATCAACACATTTAATATGGTTATATCAAGGGCGGGAGAGCTGAGAGGGAGTAAGTGAGTGAGATTGGTTGCTTTACGCCCTTATCAACACATTTAATATGGTTATATCAAGGGCGGGAGAGCTGAGAGGGAGTGAGTGAGTGAGATTGGTTGCTTTACGCTCTTATCAACACATTTAATATGGTTATACAAGGGCGGGAGAGCTGAGAGGGAGTGAGTAAGTGAGATTGGTTGCTTTACGCTCTTATCAACACATTTAATATGGTTAGGCTATATCAAGGGCGGGAGAGCTGAGAGGGAGGCAGTTTATGATCATACCCAGGTAATAGAGATAGAAAAGAAGGGAGAGAGAGACAGAGAAACGGGACAGATAGGCACTTTATGGTGTGATGTGTTACAGAATGATTGGTCATGAATCACAAAATTGATATTTTTCAAAATGGATCAAGGTAAATTTCTCTCAAGTTATCTCTGGGGTATCCAGCACTTTAGGTTGAACAAGGAATGGTTCAAATAAGTAATTCTCCTCATGCAACGTTCCACAGCTGTGAGAACCAATATGGAATGATACTGTTATTCAAAGATGTTCAATCATCAAGGCTGGGCAAAACCACAGGTGGTCTGCTAGTTCGAATCCTGGCTTGCTTTAAGTACCCATTAATCTTGGCTTATTTTGACATCGCAGCAGAAACTTTATAAGATTAATTATTACTCTCGGATTCTGCTAACAATTGTCAATTTAGGAGTCATATCCCCGAGAGAATTAATGTTTGCAAGCCCTAAACAATACGATTCATGAACGACTTATTCGGGTTAAAATCATACATGCAGGGCCATGATCAATATTTTCACAATATCCCTTTTATTGGTCCATCATCAATCGATATTTCAATCAATTTCTATAATTCAATTAAATGCCAGGTAAAGTCATCCATCAATGCACATTTTGTAGCTTTTTTTTGAAAAATAAACAATGATATGCTTTTATTTAGGAGTACTTCCCATTAGGTTCCCAGTAATGAATCATTTGAATCATGGAGTCACTTTATGCCCATGGAGTGAATGATATAATAAAGGCTATTATTCATGCATGCGACCTATAGAGAGACGTGCGGGTGATTAATGGACTATGACTGACTTAGAGTGATAAATGGTCGGCTTCATCAATGGACAATTATGCAGTATTACATTAATGGTAACCCCCCTATTGTACACTCCTTTACCTCTCTCCCCTCTCTCTTATTCCCTAGAATAATATAGCTTAATGCCTATTACAAGTCTTATGCAAAACTCCTATTTGTAGTCATAACATTATGGTCTGCGAGGCACTCGTGACCGGAAGTGGAGTGACAATATGGCGTCTGTTGGCTAGTATCAGGTAGTGGTACACAATTTCATAAAAGCCCAAAGCGAATGGTTGAATCATCGGGGTTAATATAATTCATCGCTGTCAGTATTATGGTTGCTTTGTGAGGTTGGATTGAAACCTTTTTTTATTCCTTCATATGAATGTGTTTTGTTATCAAACAAAAGTGATTGATTGGCATACAGATTGAACCCCACCTAAACCGATGTTCTCATTTTACCGATTTGGCATCTGGGTCAGATTTAAAAAAATGTACAATCCGCCTTCACCAATTCTCTCAAATAGCCTACATTTAAGCTTCAAAATGCAGTTTAACATAACAAAACTGATACGTTAAATCAATGCGATACCAAATATACTCAGATATACCCAGTATTCTTCATTTTTCAGCCTGATTTAGGAGAATTTTCTAAATGTGTAGAGCTGCCAATTGTACATTTACTGAAAATATGGCCCATCTAATGAATTATCAATTCTGAGAAGAGGAGATTAAGTGGATTCCAATAATAGTAAACATTAAATCATCCACTAATTACTTAATTACAATTAATTATTCACGACCTATTTTTGTATGCATGAAAAAAAGGTTGGTTGTAATTCTTAATGGTCAATCACTTTAGTAAAGACACCCTAAATATAAACAAGTTCTGAGTAACGGTTCTTGTGAATAAATTAATTCGAAAAATAGCATTTTTGCGACTTGTGACTATGACCACATCACATATGTTTAGCATTAACTGACAATCCACTCTAAGCCATGGTTAACAAAAGTAGGGTCAGATTTTTAGAAAATGTACAATTGGCAGCTGAACACATTTAGTAAATTCTGCAAAATTAGTCTACAATTTGGCCGATAGTAGGTAAATTCGAGGATATCTGGTATTGCAATGATTCCAGCAATTGATTTGGTTAGGTTGAACTGTATTTTGAACTTTATTTTCGTCTGAAATTTGGATTGTTTGAGAAGATTGACAAAGTTGAATTGTGCATTTTTTGAAAATCTATCCCAACTCCCACCCAAACTTGATTACAAAAATTCCCATATAGAACCACACATACATATCTATATGGTCAAACAGGTGTCTATGGCAACCTTTTAAATAGGCGCGAGTGGAACTATTGAATTCAGAGTGGACAGATTTTATTGAGAGCTCTTCTGGACCTCTTGTCAACTCAATGGGCAATACAATGATGGTATTGTAACCCTCGGGGTCACCTTAGACCCCCTTAAAGGCCTTGACCGCCACTTTACCCCGCACCGACAGCACTCCATCAAAACGGGGACCATGAATCAATACCATATTGTATTTTGGGTACGAGGTGAGTTCTTGACTTTTTAAATCTTTGGTGTGAATTGACTGTCCCTTGAATAATTATTCATATGATAACTCTTTTGGAAAAAATCTTTTATTAAATGAGTTTTGCCTCAATTAACACACTTTCGGGAAATGATAACAAGTTCATTAAATATGCTAATGTCTACATCACTGATCTTATAAGCATGAAATCAGTCTAGGTTCATATCCTCTCGGATTAGATATGAATGGTATGTCAGTGATTGGACACTTACTGCGCTAATGGTCAGTCTAGGCTCATAGCCTCTCAGATCAGAGAAAAATAGTATACCAATGATTGGACGCGTACTGCGCTAATGGCTTTCCTGACCCTAGAATGGGATTCTAATTATAATACCTGTCATGAGTTATGAAATATATGTAAACAACTAAAACCTTGCATTTTTCTAGATTTGATAATTTTTCATGTTTGGAAGACCAGTGATACCATAGAGAATAACAGCTTTTTCTATGTGACTATATATATATGACAATCTAACATGTTTATAAATGTCAAAGACATTGAAACAAAAACAACAATATGATGATAATAATGCCATTTTGCGGTATCAGTCTAGGCCCAAAGTCGAGAGATTCCCTTTAAACGAAGGAACAGCCTCTCGCCTCGAACCGCAAACTGATCTGAGGGTTTGGACCTGGAGTGTATGAAGCGAGAGACTTTCCCTCAGACTGAAGGCACTCTCTCACCTATGAGCCTAGAGTGATTCAGGTCGGGGGACACAGTTAGTTGCTTATTACAAGTGTTCACTGGACCAATAAACTGACTCATATTGTGATTATTTTCTCATCAATAACAACACCTTCTGTTCATTGTGATAAGATCTGTTAACGAGAAAATTAAAAAGTCTTTGCTCATGCAAATCAACTGTTGTCTTTCCTATTCAACAAAATCAATTAAGGAATCAATCTAACTGTCATTCTGCCACTTGACCCGACAATTGACCACTGCCTTGTCCCCCAGGATCCCCTATACTGACCATACAACTGACCACTCGGCCCTCTTCCCGCCCCCTCCCTTTCACAAAATGCTACCACTTCAGGAACAGATGGTGAAGGGGCAAACAGATTCTGTTGTCATAGAGACCAAAGAATGGTTCATGAATATTCATATAGTTGTTGGTCACCATGTGCGCATGCGCGGTGTTGATCAAGTGTCGGTCTATATTACGACCCCCTGGAGGGCGGGAAGGTAACCTTTATTACCTATTTACTCTAATTTATAGCTCTTTTTCGACGACATTTAAACCAAGTTTTTCTAAGTGATTCAATTTAATTCACTTCATTAGAATATAGAGTAGAAACAATGACCAACTGACAGTGTGTAAAGCGCACGGTTCGCAGCTGTTATGTGAAATGCATAATAATTATGTTAATTTGGTGATATTTTTAAGAAGAAATCTGAAAGTTGCTAGGACAAAAATAGACAAATTCACAAGATTTTTTTGTGTGTGTCTGTGGGGGGGGGGGGGCGGTCTTTAGCGTATCTAATGCCCCTAGTCGTATAAATACATGTACCAAATTATAAGACAGTGTATTAGATATATCCATGTATTTCTAAGGTCATTTATAGGGTATATATTTAGATACTTTACTGCCCACACAGGAATATTGCAACTTTTCTCTTCAAAACTAAAACTATCAAACTTAAGATATAGAAATACTTATTAGATGTCCTAATGTGTACCATCATTAGAATCCGCTTGATCGCTTTTGTTATATCTCATATGAGATCTTGAATTCTAATTTGTGCGACTTGTGAAACATTTAACATTTGAAGTGTTCTTGATAATACGATTGGGCATATTCTTTAACGATCCTGTTAGACTTACTACTAAAATGCAGACATTTGAACACCTGCTTCCCATGTCAAACCATTAATTCGTTTGAGTCATTTAATCAAACTTTTTTTATATCAAATATCGCACTACATACATATCCACCGATCAACTGCTTGTCAAACTACTCACTTGTACACACAAGTCTTTTTTCCCAGCAGGATAAAAACTCATAATGTAAACGTGTCAGATTTGATCCTGGATCTTTCGTACTAGTTTCTTAGAAAAGAAATCTTGAGGATTTTGGCTCTTTTTAAAAGATTTGCAAAACTTTTCAAGTATAGCTATCATACTACATACATTTCGCAGAGCAACAACAATGAGCATATGCCATAGAATACATTTTCGGATTTCAATACAAGATTCTTAGAAGAAATAAATGTTTTGTCTCTTTCTAAAACCTTTCACAAAACATCCTTTAAGATTAAATTCAAGATTCGTCGTATTACATTCTTACGAACACTCTCAAAGTTGTTGGCTCTTTGTTAAAAAAAACTTTGAAAAACATCCTTCAAATCTCGAAATTGCCAAATTCAGAAGCTGGTGCATTGTGCAGAGCTATCAATCCCAGAGGCAAGCTCTTCAGTCCGGTACACAATAAGCAATGCAAATGTGCTATGGGTCAGATTTTCCGAAAATGTACAATTCGCCTTCACCGATCCTCTCAAATAGCCCACATTTAAGACAAAAATGAGTTTCAAAATGCAGTTTAACATAACAGAACTGATACTTTAAATCAATGCGATACCAAATATACTCAGATATAGGCGGTATTTATCATTTTTCAGCCTAATTTAGGAGCATTTCCTAAATGTGTAGAGCCACCAATTGTACATTTTCTGAAAATCTGACCCAGCAATGCAAATGTGCTTTACGCAGGGGGTCTGGGGTGAACGTGACCACCCCCTGGATCAAATAACAACCCCTTCATAGGGAATCAAGTGTGAAATAGGGTGTCAGCCGTCATTTACATATGGTCCATGTAGTGACACCCTTGTCAATCCAGAATATATTAAACCCTTTCTATCAAAGGCTTCTCCAGATATTTAACACTTCATCGTTGGGGCACTGCTTGTAATTTAAAATTTTAAATGTTGGTTTCTTTTGAGAGATTACATTAAATAACGTAATATACACATTCTAGGTTCATGGTATATAAGTGATTAGACGCCTACTGCGCTAATGGCTTTCCCCGTCCTTGAGTAAGCGTCCTAATGGGATTATAATGACATGCCCTTTTGGTGCGAGAGGCTTTCCCTAAGTTTGGAGGGACTCTCTGACATCTGATCCTAGACTGTGCACGATTTAAACTCTCATGGGCAACCTTACACTTACAATTTATTTACTTACATAATCAAGATGTTAGTGAAAACAGTTTGTGTAAAGGGAAAATCTGTATTTGTTATATATACCCATGAAAGAGTCAATCGATTCATATAATTTAAAATGTATAGTAACTTAAAAGAACAACATTTAATAATTCATAATACTTAGAATAGAAATGTGAAGGAATACTTGGTAATAAAGAAGGGAATTTCTTCGGGGGGGGGGGGGGCAGTTGGCTTTTGGCTCCAATGGTCTGTTGCATAAACAAATCCTTACTACAAATATCCCTTCTAAGATATGTACTTCCTCCCTAAGATATTTGTCATTGCTTTGTTAGGACATTCCTTACGCAGGCATACACAAAAGCATTGTATATACCAAAATGTTCCTGGGTAAGACCTTAAAGTGCCTTTCTGTCTCCTTTTTCTGGCTCTCTCCCCCTTCTTCTCTATCTCTATTTCCATAAACTGCCTCCCTCTCAGCTCTTCCGCCCTTGATATAACCATATTTAATGTGTTGACAAGGGCATAAAGCAACCAATCTCACTCTTGTATACCAAATTCCTTACATAAACGTTCCGTACCAGCTGTATTTAGCAAGAAAACATAGCCAAGGAAGGAGAATATTAAGTTGGGGTTATGTTATGCAACGGGTCCCTATCTATTATTACGCTCCCACGTGGACCCATTGTTCATACAGTCAGCCAATGTGTTTCTATCTGTTTAAGGCTGAAGTTTAAAAACTGTTTACACAGCTGTGTACTGTATGGAAGGAGACCTTGAAGTGTTCCGTTTCTACTATTCATTATCCATCTACTTCTTAGTTAAAGATTGTCCCCTCTCTCTGTATCTGTCTCTGTATCTGTCTCTCTGCCTTTCCTTACTCTATGTCTCTATGTCTCTCTGTCTCTCTCCCTCATCCCCTCCCTTTGTGTTCCTCTATCTCTATCTCCTCTTCTGGTATGTTCTCTTTCCCATTCTCGTTCACTCCTTCTTGTTCACTATCTCCCACCCTCCCTGTCCTATGCCTATCCCACCCTCCTATCTCACTCTCTCTCACTCTTTCACCTTATTACTGCAACGTATGAAAACTTCCCTGAAGGATAGTGCGTTTTTTTCTAAAAAATTGTTTAGATATTGTATATTGGCCCGAAATGAAATAATAAAAAAAAATAAAAACTGTTTCCCACTTTCTCTGTCTCTCGCCCCTCCCATCCTCTTTCCTTTTCTCTCCCTCTCTCTCTCCCTCTTTCTCCCTCTCTCCTTTTCTCTTCTTCTCTATCCTTTCTCTCGCTCTCTCTCTCCCTTCTCCCTTCTCTCTCCCTTCTCTCGTCCTCTCTCTTTCTCTTTCCTTCTCTCTCTATCTCTTTTTCTCTCACCCTCTCTCCATCTCTTTTTCTCTCACCCTCTCACTCTCTCTTGCTCCCTCTCCCTCCCCTCCCTCCCTCTCGCACTCTCTCCCTCTCCCTCTCTCTCCCTTCTTGCTCCCTTCTCTCACCCATTACCTCGCCCTGCCTCTTCCCCCCCTCCATGTGTCTCTACCGTTAACTCTCTCCCTCTCCCTCCCTTCTTGCTCCCTTCTCACCCATTACCTCGCCCATCTCTGCCTCCCCCCCTCCTCCCCACCATATGTCTCTACCGTAAACTCTCTCCCTCTTCCTCTCTCTCCCTTCTCGCTCCCTTCTCTCACCCTTTACCTCGCCCTGCCTCCCCCCCCCTCCTCCCCACCATATGTCTCTACCGTAAACTCTCTCCCTCTTCCTCTCTCTCCCTTCTCGCTCCCTTCTCTCACCCTTTACCTCGCCCTGCCTCCCCCCCCCTCCTCCCCACCATATGTCTCTACCGTTAACTCTCTCCCTCTCCCTCTCTCTCCCTTCTCGCTCCCTTCTCTCACCCTTTACCTCGCCCTGCCTCCCCCCCTCCTCCCCACCATATGTCTCTACCGTTAACTCTCTCCCTCTCCCTCTCTCTCCCTTCTTGCTCCCTTCTCACCCATTACCTCGCCCATCTCTGCCTCCCCCCTCCTTCCCACCATATGTCTCTACCGTTAACTTGACAACTCACTTACAGCTTTCTATGGAGAGGGACTTGAGCCGTGTAGCCAGACACAGAGGCTTGCTGGACCTACTCCTGCCCTCCACCACCATCCACACTTGACCAAATATTCTTTACTGCTCTCTACCTCCATCCATTAATCCCACTAATGGCTACTGGGTCGGATTTTCAGAAAATGTACAATTCGCCTTCACCAATCCTCTCAAATAACCCATGTTCAAGACAGAAATGAGCTTAGAAATGCAGTTTAACATAACAGAACTGATACTTCAACGTGACACCAAATATACTCAGATATTCTATTTTCACTGGGTTGAGACTTCCCATGGTTGCGGGATTTTCAGGCTTCCCAGCTAAACATATATACAATGGTCAGATTTTCAGAAAATGTACAATTCGCCTTGACCAATCCTCTCGAATAACCTAGATATAGGACAAAAATCATGTTTAAAATACAGTTCAATACCATTTGGCGATACCAAATATACTCAGATATACCTAGTTCCCAGTACTTTGTCGGTCTAATTAAGCAGAAACTTCTAAATGTATAGATCTGCCGATTGTGCATTTTCTGATAATCTGACCCACGTATAGTAATTACAGTATTATCAGTGGTTAATCACAAGTGTAAAGTGTGACCCAGTGTATAAGACTTACAATTTTATTGAAGTCAATGCAAGTAAATAACCGGGGTGATGTTTTATGCTTGGGGTGATGTTTTATACAACAGGGCCCCGACCCCCCCCCCCCCTCCCATACATGCCCCACACTCTCCCCATACAGCCCCCCCCCCGGACACACCCTCACTGCTTTACTTACCCAAGCCACTCACTCACAGGCAGGGAACTGCTCACTAGGCTGGGTAGAGTACCTCACTATAGCCACTCTACCCAGGCTGCAAGGCTAATATTGCACTCGCTTGTAACTACTGCTACACCCTGTGCTACAGCAAACCAGCCAGACCCTCTCAGTCTAGGCTCAGACACTATTAGATCAGGTTAAGATTGGTAGGTTAGATCGTATGCCTCCTGCATAAGGGTCAGATATTCAAAAAATGCACAATTGACAGTTTTACACATCTATCAAATTCTGCTAAATTAGAGTGAAAAATGATAAATACTAGGTATATCGGAGTGTATTCTGTATTGTATTCATTCAATAGATCTGTCTGGTTATGTTGAACTGTATTCTGAACCTGATTTCGTCTTAAATTTGGGTTATTTGAGAGGATTGGTGAAGGCAAATTGTACATTTTCCGACGATCTTACCCATAAATGGCTGTCCCGACCCAGGAGTATGCCAACTAAAGGGAGTTTTATGAGAACTGGCTGTCAGGAGTAAGAGATATCCTATGGCTTTTCCTGAGTTTGAAGGGATTTCTGTTGGGTCTGAACCTAGACGGTTTGTATATTCCCCAAGTGGCAAAGACTCATCTATTTGAGGTTAAGAATTAAAAATCATTTAATTATTAAATGGAGAGTATGTGTAGACTGTGGTTTGGAGTAAGATGCTCTACCTCAGTTTGAAGGGATTCTCCCACCTCTGAGCCTAGACTGTTCATCCCACCTGCTCAACCCCTTAACTCTCTAACTCCAGCAATTGCTTAGTGAGTAGATGGGGAGTGACTCAGTTAATAGCAAGAGCAGTTCGTGTTCTGCTTACACCTCAGCCCAATATCAATAGACCAAGTGCTTATGCCTCTATTACATGGAAACCCTCTCTCTCTCCTCCACACCCTCCCTCTTCAACCCTCTCTCCCTCCTCCACCCCCTCCCTCTTCAACCCTCTCTATACATCTCTTCCTCCACCCACCCCCTGCCCCGCCTTCCATCCCACCTTTTACTTTTTATTAAGAACCTAAACTCTCCCCACCACCACCTCTCTCTATCTCTCCTCTCTCTCTCTCTTTCAGTATCTCCTATGTATCTTCACTGTCTCTCTCCCTCTCTTCTCCCTCTCTTTGTGTCCCTGTCTCCATCTCCCCCTCTGTCACGTTCTCTTTCATTATCGCCAAACTCTCTCATCTTTGTCTCCCTTCTCTCTCTCTCTCTCTTTCTCTCTCTCTTTCTCCCCATCACTCTAGCTCTCTTTCTCTCTATCTCTGTACCCACCCCTCTGTCTTTCCTTCTTCTTTCTTCCACCTGCCTTTCCTCTTTCTCCCCTCTGTCCCCTTTCTCTCCCCTCTCTCCTCATTTCCTCTGCCCAGCCCTCCTCTTCACCACACTTTCCGTATACTACTTAGTGAGTGTCTACATCCTTGTGCTGACTTCACAAGAATTACTCTTTGTTCTCTCTCTATTTCTCCCCTCGCTCCCTTTATCTCTCCAAGGGAATATATTTCGTTCCTTTACTAGTGAGTGTCTGCACTGAAATATTGCTAACTATTTTGAAAAAAAATGAAATACAATTTAAAAAAAAAAAAAAAATTCGTTAAGGCAAAAATGATAAAAAAGTACTTATTAGATATCCGAAGCCTTAACATCGTTGAATTCAATCTGTTTCATCTTTGTAGATATGATGATATAGCTCAAAATCCATATTTTTGTGGTTTATGCCTCAGTTTTCAGTAACACATTACATTATAGCTATCAGCAGTTCCTGGACTATATTGACACCTTGTTACTAGAGTTGACGCATGATTTATTAGCAGTGTCCATGTATGAACCATATGAATGGTGGGGCTCAGCATGAGCCCTAACATGGGCCTGACTCATGCAGCTAGTGCCTTATACTCACGCATTCACTCTCTCTTATGGTATTCATTCTCATGATCACATACTACACGAGCTGTTAGAATATTGAAAAAGGATTTAAGCATGTCATGTAGAAATTTTAGATATGTGATCTTTTGGTAAAGAAATTGTTTGTAGGTAAGGACTTTCCAGGTAGGGGGACGGAAACTCCTCTGCTGTCTCTAACCCTCTCTCTGCGTCCCCCTCTCTCCATTCCTCTTTCCTTCTCTTTCTTTCCGCCCTCTCTCTCACTCTCCCCCTCTCTCCCATCTTTCCCCTGTCCCCTGTTTCTCTCCCCCTTTTCCCATCCTCTCCCTCTCTGCACCTTCTCTTTCCTTCTCCAATCCTCTCCATCCCTCCCTCTGTCTTCATCTTTCTATCTCTCCTCTCTCTGCGTCCCCCTCTCCATCCCTCTTTCCTTCTCTCTCCACCCTCTTTCCCACTCTCCCCCTCTCCCTCTCTCTCCTCTCCTTCCCTTTCTCCTGTCTCCGGTCTCCCTCACTCTCTTCCTCTCTTCCCCTCTCTCCATCTTCTCTCTCCTTCTCCAATCCTCTCCATCCCTGCCTCTCTCTCCCTCCTTCTCTTTCCTTCTCTATGTATCCCTCTCTCCCACAACCCTTACCCTCCCCCTTGTTCCACTAACCAAGCCTATTATAGATCTTCAACTCACCAGTACCTTTTCTCCTCCTTCTTTCTTTGTGTTTACCATCAAATTATATCCATCAATTCACTCACAAATCTTCTCGATGATTGCATAATAATCGTTCATTTACATGTAATGGGATTGCTCCACCCCTCTATTGTCCAGGTGGGCCGGCAGGGGGCTCTCTATCATCACGCCCCCATGCCCCCATACAATGCCCCGCCTCTATAGACCACGATCATACAGTAGGGCACCAACATCTAATCTGTCCCACATCTTTTTTATTTCATACATCTTTTTTCGTTTCATTTTAAATTATTTTGTAATACTTTTAATCCCGCAAAAATTGTATATATTTGAGTCTTATTCTCAGATTTACTGGTAGTAGTAATAAATTAGTTTAGAATCATTTAATGAATTCAGTCTGTGGTCAGTGTGGACACTCGTTATTGAAGTGCAACGTTTATAGATCGCTGTATACTCTAGTCAAAAGACACACATCATTTTCATTCTATAGACAAACACAAGATAACTGCATGATTTCTACTACAGCAATAATTCATGTCATCAAAAATGATTGAGGTGAGTCGAGGTTGACGTCTGAAGTTGAAGTGAGGGGAAAGGGTGGAGTGAAGCCGTAGCTTTTGGGGAGGTATTTATAGATTTGAGTGTTTGTTAGTGGTGGTTGGACCGGGCGCGATAATGACCTAGCATGACCACCAGTCATGCCTGGGAAATTTTGAAAAGGGACTTGCATGTCCGCCATTATACATTTTGATTCACATGGAACTATTGGAAGTGTGGTACAATGTACTCTATAGAAAGCATGTCATGTTCAGCATGGAACATCTACCCTTCCCCAATTTTCCCTAACCGCTTTGAGATATGGGTCAGATTTTCAGAAAATGTACAATTCGCCTTCACCAATCCTTTCAAATAACTCACATTAAACACAGAATTGAGATTCAAAATGCAGTTTAACATAACAGAACTGATACTTTATATCAATGTGATACCAAATATACTCAGATATACCCGGTATTCTTCATTTTTCAGCTTGATTTAAGAGAATTTCCTAAATGTGTAGAGCTGCCAATTGTCCATTTCTGAAAATCTGACCCATATATTGTATTTGTAATAAGGGATCTGGGACAGGGAGAATAGAGAGGGAAAGCACTACATACCCTGATTTGTACAGAATAATGACAGAAGCCAGAATAAAACCATTTAATAGATTTGACTAATTTGATATTATTTCACTATCGGTAACTTTCAATTTCTCAAGCGTTAATAAGTAATCTTACTACTCACTACGACAAATAGAATCTGACTTAAATAGTCTGTACCACCCCACATTTCATCTACTATTATTACTATCTTTTCATCAATTTAAAAACCTCATTATCCCATATGGTGTGATAAAGATATCTAATATAAGTTAATATTTGTACATTAAATAGGTTTCTCACCAAGAAAACGAATTGCATATAAGTCGGGAGTATTATGATGACCTAATGTAATGATGTAATAAATAGAATACAGGGCTCCGATCACAAATGAATGTAAATTTAGATGAAATCTGTAATAAAAAGAAATTTGAACAAAAAAATAGTAGTAATGTAAATATGGGTTTTCCCAAAACACCCTGCACATGATACCCTGCTACAACCAGGCCCTCGCTCTATTTACATGACCAGAGGCAATGCATTACAGACACAAGTAGGCACCATATTGCACCCCCGGGCCATTATAATTTAACAATTAAATGACACTTTTGTCAGATGTGACCAACCGTTTTATTTCATTCTATAACAAGCGGGCCGCAACACGCTAGCACAAGGACCGCTATACGCATGGTTTGATACCGGAGGGGTTGAGGGGGTTGAGGTAGGGGGGTAGGGGGGAGGGGAAGAGAGGGGGGAGGGGGGGGGGGTAAATACATGCATGGCTTAACATGGTAACAAACACTGACACGCTTAACACCTGTCCTATCTCCAATGTGTGATGCGTCACTGAAAAATTAGTCGCAAAAAACTCGCAAAAATGATATTTTTCAAATGTTTCTTTTTTCAACAACATCTGTTTGTTGGTTGGAGTGTTTTTGTTCATATGCATATATGTACATAATATCGTGACTCTATGTAATATGTCCATGCGTATTTCATTTATCTATGGTCATTCTAAAGGACTAGTGAGTGTCCATTCCGGCGATCTCAGTACATTATATTATGTTATATTATATTATATCATATTATATTATATTAGATAATTCTGGGCTATTTGGAAGACCTGTATACATGACAGATAATACTTCTTTTTTCATATTTCATTTCATTTCAATTTCTAGTCTGTACCATGTATTACACAACGTTTATGGACATAAAACTCTGTTATTACCATTATTAAATATCATGAACTTGCACTCCAGATGTATGCCTCCTTTTTGTTCAATGCTTTTAGGAACCAACAAATATCATGTTGACATGCAAGTCCCCTATTGTACAGCTTCAGAGAACTTCCCCCATTATCGCCCCCCGCCATTATGCCCACCAGTGCATGTAACAACAGGTGGGGGCGGGGCATATAATGGGTGGGTGGGGCTATGTACAGGGGGGATAACCCAGCGTGTGTCATGATTACCTATATAAGTGTAGGTGTGTGTGGTGCACCATTAACTTGTCACAAAGATGGTGGCGGATGACTTGACATGAGGGAGTAATAGTCTCATACTGGACTATGGGTGGTCGTGTGGGCAGGTGGTAGTGTAGTGGTCATGGGGGGGGGGCAAATATATATGATGCAGATGGCCATTTCCACCAATTTGACAACATTTGGGCCCCTACACCCCCCCCCCCCCCTGGGTACCCAAAAATAAATTGTTGGTATTCTGTATCAACCCTATATATATGCGCATTGAACTACCAAGTATGGAACAATTCTGATTATTAGTTATTTTTTTACAGGGGGTTGAAAAATAGCTCCCAAATATTGAATAATTGCCAAAAATTGCATGTCTCCTACCGTCGGCCTATGTGAATAAGAATATAAAATGCAAGCAAAGTTAATATTTGTATTTCATTTGCCATCATATTATATAATTATGTATAGATAAAGACTCAGAAAATGATATAAAATGATTATGACGGTAAATGTGTATAAATCCATCACAAATCAAACTGGGGAAAAGGTATATATTTTTTGCTTCACTTCTTGGTTATATATAATTTGATATACAACTACCCAGAACACACCTATTTTGTTTTCCTTGGATATATTTATTGTTTTTTTATAAGGAGTAAAGTCAACTCAACTGAAAGCAACTCGTTTCAATTTTATTTTAGCATTTTATTTCGCGATATATTTTCCTATATATGTATATATATGTTTCTCAAAAGGGATATTACAAACGAGAAATTCGGCATATATCCGGCTTTGACCATGGAAATAAAATGTTTACTTGCCAATTTGAAAATTTAACTTCTGCTTAAATTTGAATATAAAAATATCATTTATTAATGTTTTAGTTTCTCAAATATTTGCTACAAGGCAATCCCCTCGTGCCATGCGCATGCGCGGACTAGACAGCAGTAGAGTGCATGTTTAATACGTGGCACATCACTCATTGCATGTCGAGATTATTACAGAATAAAATCATAATTGATCAGTAATTACATAGTAATCATTTAATGGTGACATGATAATAAATGTTGCATGTACACACATGTATGCCCATTTGTGAGGTACCACACCTGCATCCCTGTCAAAAATGGATTTCTTTTAAATTCTAAATGACAAAGAATAATATGAACAGCGCCAATATGCATGTTATTGCAAATAGCTCATATCAGTTAGGCCTAGTCATCACTTGTTTTAACTTGCTTGTATTTAAATTCTGAGCAACGATTGTAAAATCCATGGCCTAGTAACAAAGTAATTTAGATATTTTAATATTTCTCATGTCAACAAGGCCTATTTTGAAGGCGAACTATCTCAAGGGTCAGGGTAAATTCGAGAATATTCGGCATTGCATGGATTCTAGCAATTTGCTTGGTTAAGTTGAACTGCAATTTGAGAGTGATTTCTGTCTTAAATTTGCGTTATTTGATAGAATTGGTGAAGACGAATTGTACATTTTCTGGGGATTTCACCCTCAAATATAATTAGATCACTCATATTGTGTAGAAACGTACTCATTCTCTTGTAGTTCTAGCGTACCTGTTTTACAATAGACCTCAGAGAAAACATTCCTTGAGCAGGTAGCCAAAGGAAGTGATAGAAATCAATAGAGAGAGAGAGAGAGGAAGAGAGAGAGAGAGACGGGGTAGAGACAGGGAGAGAGAAACAGAAGGGGAGAGAGGCGAGAGAGGAGAGAGAGGAGGGAGAGGAGGGAGAGGAGAGAGAGGAGGGAGAGGAGGGAGAGGAGAGAAAAGGAGCGAAAGGGAGTGAACGAGGGAGAGGAGAGAGAGGGAGAGAGAGGGAGAGAGAGGAGAGAGAGATTGGAGGGAGATGAAGGAGAGGAGAGAGAGGGAGAGAGAAAGGAGAGAGAAATACAGGAAGAGAGAGAGACTGGGAAAGAGAAAGACACTTATAAATATAGATAGAGGGAAGGAGAAAGAGAGGAGAGAGAGGAGAGAGAGGAGAGAGAGGAGAGAGAAATACAGGAAGAGAGAGAGACTGGGAGAGAGAAAGACACTTATATAGATAGAGGGAATGAGAGAGCCATGAGAGAGGGGGTAGAGAGGGACAGAGTGTAAGGACAGAGTGAGAGATATAACACACAGGGCGATCATCCTCCCCTAAACCACCACTAAACCCACACCTGCATTCTCTACCTCTTTCCCTTTACTACTCTAAACCTTAACGGTCAGATTTTCAGAAAATGTACAACTGGCAGATGTAAATTAGGCTGTAATCTGGTCAATACTAGGTAAATTCGAGTATACATTCGGCATTGAATTGATTCTAGCAATCTGTTTGGTTAGGTTGAACTGTACTTTGAACTTTATTTTCGTCTCAAATCTGGGTTATTTGAGGCGATTGGTGAAGGCGAATTGTACATTTTCTGGCGATTCACCCTTAAGACTTGGAGATATAGCTACCAGTACTACCCAAACCTACCAGCGTCTGCTACCACCCAGTATACCAGCGTCTGCACAAGGACCTTTAAGCTTGTGTTAATCTGGCTTAAGATTGCTGTGGTCAGGGCTTATATAGAGATTACCCTGATATCTGGCCTCCTCCAGTACCTAAGCTACCCCATGAATCAACTGTGTCCACTTGATGTATGAAGGCATCTTACTGGTCGAGGCAATGGTCAATTTAAGCCACCATACAAGGTCAGACGGGTACTGTGGCCCAGGTCAGGGAAAGCCCCACCTCTCCTACGGCCTGCCATTGTTCTCTCCCCACCTATCAATTTAGCAGTTGCCCGGAAGACTATTGATTGGGCCTAGGGGGGCTTCCTCTTCTAGGATCTATAAATAGATATGGAGGTTGGTAAGTGTGCTTGTTTACAGGGAGGATTCCTCAACAGCTGCTACTGGTTCAAGCTTGGTGTGATTCTGTTTTACCCCCTCCTGAGCTTCCTTGGTTCGTGTTCTCACTGGATTTTAACACGTCGTTTATTACATTCTTGAGCTGTTTTTGTTATTGCATCCTAATGTTAGATTTTCACGTCGAACAATTACTATTTGAAACTGAAAAAATGCTTATTTATATCAATATGTTACATTTGAGATTTCAATATTTGCAAAACATTCTTTAGCGGTTTTCTTTCAAAAGGTTCTTACAGCTGCCTTCTCAGATATTGTGACAACAATAATCGTACCAAATGTACTCATAAAGGCCTAGTCCACTAAGCCGATTCTCATGCGATTTTGCGCCATAGAGGACACTTTTCCACTAGATTCTGTGAGAATCGCATGAGAATCGGCTTGGTGGACAAGGCCCTTTATTGGGTGATATAGGACTGAATATATCAATATTCAACTGTTGTTATATGCTTTCCAAGAATTCGAAGTAAAATCGGCAAAGTGAAAACTGCCTTTTGTGAGTGGTAATAACTAAGGCCACAGCTTCACATGATTTGGTAAAATGTGACTGAGAACTTTCATGAAGCCAGTATAAAACAAACCAGATAAATCCCCCAAAATCTTGGTTGAACCAAATGGGTTGGAAAAGAAAAGAACAAAAAGTTTAAAACCTTTATTTTTGGACGATGTCTGGGAGAATTTTTCAGAAAATAAACAATTTACCTTCGCCAATCCTTTCAAATAACCCAAATTTAATGAGTAGAAATTGACGTTTAAAGTGCGGTTTAACACAATGAAAGAGATATTTCTAATCAACACAATGCCAAAGATACTCTGACAAACCAATTATTTATAATTTTTCTGTCTAATTTAACAGAAGTTACCACATTTGTAGAGCTGCCGATTGTGCATTTTCTGAAAAATCTTACCCAACTGAGAATGCAGCTTTAATGCTGGGTTGACTGACTATATGGGTCAGATCTTCAGAAAATGTACAATTCGTCGTCACTAATCCTCCCAAATAACCCATATTTAAGAGAAAAATGAGCTTCAAAATGCTGTTCAACATAACAGAACTGATACTTTAAATCAATGCAATACCAAATATATTCAGATATACCCGGTATTCTTCATTTGTCAGTCTAATTTAGAGAAATTCTTAAATGTGTAGAGCTGCCAATTGTGCTTTTTCTGAAAATCCCTACCATATTCTGTAAACCTGACCCAACTGAGAGTGTAGCTTTAATGCTGCGTTGACTACATGAATTCTCACACGGAGAAGCCCGTCCCCCCCCTCCCTCCCCCCTCCCTCCCTCCTCCAGCACTCCTGCCTTACCCTACATGTACTACCACTCAATCACCCCCTGGGATGGGACCAGACAGTCATTGACCTTGACAGGGCACCGGAAGTGAAGGTCATTGCAGCTGGGGGTTGCTCTTACAATCTGCATGTTGTCATGAACATGTTGATGTTCCCATAGGAACCAAATGTATGCCCCCCCCCCCAGCCTGCTCGTTATCACTCACTTCTTCTCCTCCATTTGGTGCAAGCCAGAAATCCTCTGGATCAGATTTTCAGAAAATCTACAATCTACAGTTCTACAAATCTCTCGAATTCAGCTAAATTCGAGTGAAAAGTGATAAATACTAGATAATATCTGAGTGTATTCTGTATAGTATTCATTCAATACATCTGTCTGGTTATATTGAACTCTATTTTGAACCTGATTTTTGTCTTAAATTTGGGTTATTTGAGGGGATTGGTAAAGGCCAATTGTATATTTCGAGCGATTTCACCCACTAGGCTTATGGCATTTTGCAGTTTGAGCTAGAGGCTTCCCCTCAGCTCGGAGGAACCCTCTCAACTCTGGGCCTAGAGCTATCACTGGACCCATCCTCTCACCCCATCCCTCCCACCCCCGACACCACCAAGCTGTTGATTGCTTACATGACTCCCACCATTCCTCCATGGCATGAATGACCTTGGTTAAGGCTACCTAGTGTCCTCCGGTTACTGTTCCTACCACTTCCCTCTCCCACACTAAAATGTACAATTGGCAGCTGTACACATTTAGTAAATCCTGTTATATTAGGCTGCAATTTGGCCAATACTAGGTAAATTCCAGTATATTCGGCATTGCATTGATTTTAGCAATCTGTTTGGTTAGGTTGAACTGTATTTGAAGTGAAAAGTGAGGTTCAAAATGCAGTTTAACACAATGAAAAGAGATATTTCTAATCAACACAATGCCAAAGATAATCTGATATACCCATTATCTCTTCAATTTTTGTGTTTAATTTAAAATAAGTTACCAAATTTGTAGAGCTGCCGATTGTGCATTTTCTAAAAATGTGACCCCTGCATTATTCGTTCGCCTGCACCCCTTCCCCCGCCCCACCCCGCCCCCTTCCACCTCCACCAAGAAGATTGGTAAAGGCCAATTGTACATTTTCGGACGACCTGATCCTCATCATTCGTTTGCCTAACCCCCCCTCCTCCCCCCCCCCCGCCCCTCCCCCCTCCCCTAGCACATCCTTCTTGCCGTGTCACACCAACACCAGATGTGGGTCAGAGTTTCAGAAAATGTACAATTCACATTCACCAATCCTCTCAAACAACCTAAATTTCAGATGAAAATAAAGTTCAAAATACAGTTCAACCTGACCAAACAGATTGCTAGAATCAATGCAATGCCAAATATACTCGAATTTACCTATAGTATTGACCAAATTGCAGCCTAATTTAGCAGAATTTACTAAATGTGTACAGCTGCCAATTGTACATTTTCTGAAAATCTGACCCATGTAGTGTGAAGCGTCCAGGAGGCGTTCTACCCCGGTGTCTGCCCTCACCATGGCAACAGATGTAAACACACGTGCTTTCTCAGCCTTTAGCCTCAGCCTCCTCCTCCTGCTCCTCCCCGCCCTCACACAATGGTGTACGGTACTCGCTGCTATACAACCCGCCCTATACAGGTGGGTGCAGTGCCCCACATACGTATACAACTCACCTCTCTCAATACATTGTCTTTATTTTACCAGATAATCTGACGTTATTGTAGTCATCCCATCCCATTATTTTTTGATGTTTTAATTATATTTTTGGGATTTTGAATATGCATCAGGTTCCTACTTATATACTTATTATGCAAGCATTGCTCTGAAAACAACTTAACTAGAGTGATTTACGCATAGTGCGTATTTCACTAGTGGTAACGTACGTGGGTTTGTCATGGCAACCAATCTGGGTTTTTTACCAAGATAACCAGTAAAGTTCAAATTTACGACTCGATTTTTTTTCTATTTTCATGATTGAAAGCATGTATAATAAATCTGTTAACTAACTCGTTGGTTTTAGTCGCTTAGAATATTGCACTCGTTGCTACACTACATAATTCGTGCAATATTAACGCTCCTTCAACCAACGCATTAGTTAACCTGTATATATATAATATATATTATATATTTAAAGGTAGTTCAGGTGTGATCACTACTATCGGTATCACTAGCAGCATTGTTCTGGGTCAAGCTGCCTGATGAATGGCATAAACAGGTCAAATGTAACTTTGTAAGTTACCTGGTAGTAATACATGCTAAATAAAACTTTTAAAATGTGCACAGTTAGAGGTTCATCCTCTTATTCCATTAACCATTATGCATTCAGGACAAGCTGAGAACAAGGGTCGATTAGAGCAGAGTGTTTGGAATAAATATCATTCTTTATATGTTGAGTACAACACAAGCTTAAAATATTTGAGTCAGATTTTCAGAAAATATACAAGTTGCCTTCACCAATCCTCTCACATTTAAGATGAGCTTCAAAATGCAGTTTAACACAACAGAACTGATACTTTAAATCAATGCAATACCAAATATACTCAGATATACCCGGTATTCTTCATTTTCAGCCTAATTTAGGAGAATTTGCTAAATATGTTGAGCTGCCAATTTCACACTTTCTGAAAATCTGACCCATTTAATGTTTAATAAAATTGTTACCTCCGAGGGAGCACTTATACACTAACTTCCCTATTTTGTTGTCAACCAACTGTCCACAGTTCAGATGAGTGACTCATATATACATATAGTGGTGCATAGAGCAGCTCCTATTGTCAATACTGTCAACATACAGTAAGTACATAATGCACAGCCCATCTCCGCTGTCAGAGAGCGGACTTTACATCTGTGCATTGCCAATAGCTGTATATATAGATCAACGCGTTAAGGCACTCATAGTTATGCCTTATTTATATTTATATGGATTTCCAGGTATAACGCGGTTATAGGTTACAGAACATTTTTTTTTCCCATTTCTTTACTCAGGAAGCATTGCTGGCATATATGCCAAGAAATACGATGTTGTGACTAGGGTAGGTCCCTATCTCCCGTCACACCCTGAATTTATTGAATTTCGGGTGCAGTTTTACTTGAAATGTCCTTCCGAATAAGGACGTTTTAGAAGCCCTGCAAAAACAACTGGACAGAATACTCCAAAGCTTTGGTCAAATGACTTTTAGATGGGTCGGAAAAGAATGAAAGAAAATCTTTAGTTTTTAACCGACGTTAAATGAGAATGCAGGTTTAATGACGTGGCCCATATGTTAGAATGACTAGTAAGTAGTAAGAAGACTTGAGGTAGTGGAGGGTCAAGTCGCCAGAAAATGTACAATTGGCCTTCACCAATCCTCTCAAATAACTCATATTTAATAAGAAAATCAGGTTCAAAATGCAGTTTAACATAACCAGACAGATTTATTGAATGGATACAATACAGAATACACTCAGATATACTCAGTATGTATCATTTTTCACTCTAATTTAGCCAAATTTGATAGATGTGTAGAACTGTAGATTGTGCATTTTCTGGTAATCTGAGCCTGGAGGTGTAGGTGGGAGTACGCCGTGTTGGCGGGGGTGCGTATTAGATGGGGGAAACACAAGACATGCATTAGGCCGGGCTCTAATTCCATGGGAAGAAGTGTTGTGCAAGCAACTGTAAACATCAAGTAATACTTCTGTAGCTCAAGACCTGAATCCAGAAGTGTTGACTAATGGGGGAAGGTAATGTGGAGGTGTTGGGGGAAGTCGGGGGATGTCGGGAGAGGGGAGGGGGATGTGTGGGGAGTGTGGGGGAGTGTTGGACATGGGGTAGTGGGGGAAGGTAATGTGGAGTTAGTTAACAGATTCATTATACATTTTCAATCATGAAAATAGAAAAAAATTGAGTCATGAATTTGAATTTTACTGGTAATCTTAGCAAAAAAACAGATTGGTTGCCATGACAACGCCACATAAATCACTAGTGAAATACACACTATGCATAAATCACTCTAGGTACGTTGTTTTCAGAGCAATGCGTGAATAATATTTGTCTATGCTAGGGGCATATAATAAATAGTGAATGGAACTCAATGGAACTCAATACTAGTAATTGAATACACAATCTCGTCCAATAAAATTTAATATTCAATTACTAGCACCTCGTTCCACTCTGTCTATTTGTCAGTTTATGTTACGCAGTTACAACTGCTAAAAGAACTACAACATGCGGATCCTGGCAATTCACCATATCTCCATATCTCCATTATTTCAAAATTAATGGTAACGACCGGAAGAACTGGGACTATCCCAGAAGTCTGTAGACCAATTTGTCATTTTTTCTTTCTATAAACTGTACCTGTTATCATACATATGACAAATAAAAGATTTTTCAATTCAATTCAATTCAATAATGGAGATAAAATAATTGAACCACATGAGTCCAACAAAGAATACTCATGAAGGAACCTCACCTCCTTCAACTCTTTTGTCGTAGATATGGCAGAAGCTTTGGTGATATAGTATCACAACCACTCTCAATTTTTTATATGCAGAATTTATATTCAGGGACCAGCCATGCTTTAAGTCCCTCGGGTTTTGCTTTAATTTTTTTATGAGTAGAGTCTGGCGAAAGTTCCTGATGCTGCCCGCGGGGCATATTCTCCGCTGATGGTTTTATGGACTGGTGTGACTGGATTACTTAGAGTACTGGATGGGTCAGATCATGATGTAGTGTACAACCAGCAACTCTACATGGGTCAGATTTTCAGAAAATGTACAATTGGCACCTATACACATTTACGAAATGCTCCTAAATTAGGCTGGAAAATGAAGACTACTGGGTATATCTGAGTATATTTGGTATCGCATTGATTTAAAGTATCAGTTCTGTTATGTTGAACTGCATTTTGAAGCTCATTTTTGTCTTAAATGTGGGTTATTTGAGAGGATTGGTGAAGGTCAATTGTACATTTTCTGAAAATTTGACCCACATGCATAAATTATGATGTGTTAAAGAAAAATCATAGGTAAAAAAGTGGATTTTGTGATAACATCACATTTGGAAATATGGCGTAAACATATTACACATGTATTTGTCTATTGGTAGATACCTAGATATGGGTCAGATTTTCACAAAATGTACAAATGGCAGCTGTACACATTTAGTAAATTCGGCTAAACTAGGCTGCAATCTGGTCAATACTAGGTAAATTCGACTATATTCGGCATTGCATTGATTCGAGCAATCTGTTTGGTTAGGCTGGACTGTATTTTGAACTTTATTTTCGTTTGAAATTTGGGTGAATTGAGAAGATTGGTGAAGATGAATGGTACATTTTCTGGCGATCTCTCCCATATGTATTCTGATGCATGTACCAACAAGTATCAGATGTTCATTTCTTGCTTAGAAGTATCATGTCAAAGATTTACAGAAAATGTAACCAGAGATAGCATTACAATTAATATTACATTTATTACCAGATCACAGCAAATAACTTCTAAGACTTTCCTTATGATTATATCAAGTTACTGAATGACTTCTGATAATCAAATCTTGTAATACGAGATTTGGGACTGATGGAAATCCCAATTTGGGGATCCTGTATCCCAAGTATAAATAAAATCATTAAAAAAACTACATTAACATACAAATAGGGGGTATTGTTAATTGAATAAAAAGAAAACAAATGGTTCAATTATGAAACAAGCTTAGTAATATATGCACATTTATATCATTGTAACAACATGATAATCAGCTGATGGAAGTTTTACAGTAAAGTGCAATGCTTTTAACGCAACCCAATTTATCAATTCCAACAATAATACTTTTATTTCAAAGCAATAAAGACTCTTTTGTCACAAATGAAATCCACTCGGCCGATTTGCTAACCCCAGGTGATGTCAGATGCCATAATTTGCTGACAATACCACCTTTTATTTTAATTGATGGACTGCTTGTCGAAATGTCGTTATTCGATCCTGAGTTAATACTCGGCATTCAGCATCAGAAAGTTGGCAAAGAATGGAGGAGGTCTTTGGCGAGTTGGTTGGAAAATGTTCTGTAATTTTTTTCATTTATTTTATTATTACAATTGTGATGTGTTAATAACTAGAGAGTCGAGTTAAGACTAAAAATAAAGATTGTATAAAGACTGTTAAAATAAAGATTGTATTAAAAACTTGCTTGTATTATTGTTAACAGCTTCATGATTATGATAGACCTTTGTAAATCGCGATGTGTTTCAGGGAAATGAGTCACACTTCGCAAAACTGATATTTCCCAAAGTAATTTATTTTCAACAACCCTTGCTTAGAATGTTTTCATTTTTGGAGTTCTAGTAGCACAAATATCAAAGGTAATACCAAGGTACCACATTTCAAGACAGCTTATTAGATTAGATTAGATTAGAATACTTTATTGGCATTTAAAAAATGCGTAGTGAAGAGGGTCACTCCTGCATGCGGGAGGTTTTCAGCCTCTTCAGGGTTTTACAATCGTCACTTATAGAGTACAATATCACTTCTATCAATGACTGAAGACGACTAAATATCTCAAAATCTTTGCAACTTAATATTCATTTTTCTCTAAGACATCACATGAATCTGTTAATGTTGTATTTTCCTCCGACTGTGTGGTAAAATCTGTATTTTAACATGTCTAAATGTATCTTCTTCCTTTTACAGGTGAGTTATTAACTGTGAGATCTTCACTGACACATATGGTACAGTATCTTAATTTCAAATTACAGGGGCTGGGAAATGTATTAATTATATGCATATTCCACATGAGAGGTTTGATCAAGGCGTGCGATAAACATACTTTTATTGTATCTGTACGATAACATCTTGAATTGTTTTTCCTTCTAGCTTTTAGACTCTTTATAACGATTGATAACCAAAAGTCCAGTTCTGCTCGGTGTTACATTACTATATAGCGGCAACACATGAATTTATTAGGTACTACAAATAGGATAAGAATTTTATGAATCAATGAATCTATATTTTCATTATGGAGAGGTTGTACAGTCTTAGATAAGATACTACTTTATTCATCGAGATTCACAATGTACATCAAAAGGAACTGACAATGCAAATTAAAATACACAAAAGAGATAGAACAGGTACGACGACATCTAGATAACATCCAGCCCTCCCAGCCGCTACCTTTACTCAATATAGAGTGTTGCAATTTAGAATAATAACAATCAAATTTAATTATAACATCATCTCAAGTCTAGTGGTGTTGCATTACAGAATACGATATAAACGAAGAGATGAAATAAGAAAGGATCTACATTCATATAGACGCTGGTAAATGCAGTAAAATAATAGCAAAATAAAACAGAATGTAGAGTGAGTTAGCATTGTACAGTAGAATTATAACAATGAATTCGTTATTTTGTAAACAAAAAAAAAGAAAAGAAAGAGAAAAAAAAAGAAGAATCCACAATTGGTGATACCCGACAGATCCTAATTGTGTCTTCCAGTCTATGAGTACCTCCCCCAACCCCACCCCCTAGTCATATAATAACAAAAAACAGTTATAATTATCATGTATTTCGCGGTTAAGAGCCAGTAGCTTTCCCCATTATGGAGATGCTATATACCCGGTATTCTTCATTTTTCAGCCTAATTTAGGAGAATTTCTTAAATGTGTAGAGCTGCCAATTGTACATTTTCTGAAAATCTGACCCATTTGTAAAATGGTGGTAAGAGATGTACCAGTAGCCACAACAACTTGCTGTAACACAATGGAGCATTTTGACACGATTGATTCATAAAAAGCCTCCAATAATGTATTTATACCAATTACTCCCTGATGTAGTCCATTTACAAAGTGCATTATAACTTATTAACAGCCATATTGTGAACTGGTGAGGCCTACGCTTCTGGCAGACTTTCAACTCCCTCCAGCCTGGGACTCGTTGTGTAAGATCTCCTTACTCAAAATGGACGTGTTAAGGACAAATTAGAAACAAATTGATATTTTTCAAGGTGTTTTATTGATATAATCTCTTTGGTGCAATAGTATCAGTTGTTATGTATCTAGCGCTTTGAGGTGTATGAAAATATGTTCCAAATTTAAGACAGTGTTTTAGATGTGCCATTGAGTGTATTTGTTTGTGATCTAGCCAACACCAAGAAACCCCTCACCCAGTTATAGATATAAACATGTTAATGCAATGTCATTAATGTATTTCATTGATTACACTGAGCAGGAAAACCTAATGGCTCCTTCCAAGTTGGTCCCTCATAATGAATACGTCGCTTCCGAGATTGGGTGTTCATGTGTAAAAGAGGAAAAAAACTATTTCTGTCGCGGCGCTTGTGGCATTTACACATCCGGTTCCGTAGCTAAGAAGTATGCAACATGGCGCGAAGTTACTGGCTACTTTCGTTTGGTTAATAATTGTCTACAGAGTTTGAAATTTACATGCTCTGATTATGCTAGACAAGCTAAGGTGACTATGGATAATATCCGATTAAAACGTTGACCACCATGAAAGCATTAACAAAAGGAGGCGCACATCATGGTCGTGCTATTTCTACCTCCTTTCGCCCACTAGGCAGAGTTCACACCCGATCTCAGAAGTGACGTTTTAATCTGGTAACAACATTGTTGCCGTTATATCTGAGACTATAGCTTTAACAGTTAGCTGTACAATAGCCTCACCTCCAGCGCCTACTCCACACCTCTCCACCAGCTCTATACATACAATCACCCTACCCAGCACTAAACCAGAGCAGTTGATAACCGCTCATGAGGGACTCGCGGAGACTCGCCGTATGACTGATAGACAGGAGCAATAGAGGCACAGCTGAACTCACACTGCAGCCTGTCTAAATACAGTATGTTTCTAGCAGTACATACAGCTCCCCTAGCGGGCTATAAAGCATGTAAGGTGGGTGGGGGCAGCCTTCCCTGTGTTCCTCCAGATGGAGTAGTTGGTCCCAGGAGGGCAGTATTGGTGGGTTAGCAGGTCAAGGACATACACATTTGCCTCTACGTCCTAACTAGCTGCTGAACCTGCTTCCTCCTTGGTCTATGGTCCGCAACTATCACCCTGTTAGCTCGGTGTGTATGTATGTATCAAATTTATTTCCAATAATAACAATCACAGTTACATCCTTCCTATGGAAAACGGGAAGAAGCATTCAACAAATCACTTCTATATACATCCTTCTGGGAAAGACAATGTTTCCTAGCTCTTCCAGGCATCCCTGAGTTTGTGTTTCATATTAAGCTTTGTTTGATAAGTGAGATAGCATGCTTATATTATGTACTCATACAATTTACAATTTACCAAATTATTAACTTGTACATACAGTAGCCTATAATTGATACCCTGTTAGCTCGGTGTGTTCATATCTGTGGCAGGAGTACTGTAAAATCAGCCAAAATCATATTATTGTGTTTTCATCCCACCTCATTTCATTCCATGGGTGAAATCGTCAGAAAATGTACAATTTGGCTTCACCAATTTGATCAAATAACGCAAATTTAAGGCAAGAATGACTCTCAAAATGAGATCAGTATCTCCCAGCTGGTCAGAAAGCCATTAGCACACCATTCCTATCTGATTTGTGAGGCTGTGAGCCTGGATGACTCGTGGCCGTGCGAAAACCATTTTCGCCGAAAATAAACACAAGCTTATGACCGCCACCCATGCCTCTACAACAGAGAACCTATATGTAACCAAACCCCATCCAATGCACTTTTCTCGCTTAATTCGATCTTAGCCTCACTTATTCTTTCACCAATTGAAAGGGAATGCTATCAAAAGCTAAATCTGTGAGTTTAAAAGATTACCGAGTCCAAGTTGCGGAGATACTAGCGAAATTCTTTAAAAAAAAATAACCCCAAAATGAGACAAATGTAAAAAGGCTACCTGCACTGGGATTCAAATTCACAATATCCTGATTGGAAGTCTTAGATGCTAACCACTTGACCATAGGGGACTGTAGAAATCATCCATATAAATATTAGCCATTGATACATCACATTTTAGGTTCATTTTAATCCCCCCCATTCTCCTCATGCTGATTGAGGAGAATGGGGAAATACATTTTGAAGGTCCCTGTGTTCGCTGCAGGCGATTTAATGATTCAAATTAATCATAAAAATATATCTTGCATCTGCAGCTGCAATCTATTTCTATACTATGCGAATGCAGAACTCCTAGGCCTGAACCCTTCCTGGACTAATGTATGTCTAATCTAAGCAAACTTTTGAGTTTGTAATATAATTTCTTAATAAATATTATATTTTTCCAAATGATGAACTAAATATTGGCTAATTGGCAGTTTTTCATCATACTGGGTATATAATGATATACCAGTTGTGTACAGCACTTCCCTACCCCAGCGGACCTATAAAACTATTACAATGAGGTTGGTATAATTTATGTCTGCTTAGATAAGCATCTTCTTATCTCTCCTTACACGGGTAGACACAGCTGAGACGCGGGATGAATCAATCGTTGGTCTCAACGGGGGGTGTAATGGACATTCATTGGCACAGCTTCTCCCTCTGCTCTTCCGTCAATTCCCAATGTTCCCTCCCTTGCTACATTTGTTTCCTAATGGTTCAGTCATTAATGGTGATACTTGACACAGGGTTATGTTAGGTCTAATCTATCTATACCTAATGTATGTTGGCATGGTTTCCCAGTAATATTGTACCACAGAAGCAATGCATTATACAGCTATATTGTACCATAGAAGCAGTGCAGTATACAGCTATATTGTACTATAGAAGCAGTGCAGTATACAGCTATATTGTACCATAGAAGCAGTGCAGTATACAGCTATATTGTACCATAGTCATAGAAGCAGTGCATTATATATATCTAATGGCCCTCTCTTCGGTTTCAAATCGATCGAGACGGAGGGTCAAATCGCACGACACCCCGAAGGGGTGGAGTGCGATTTGACCCGACGTCAAGATCGATTTGAAACCGAAGAGAGGGCCATTAGATATTTATTTCATACTAAATCAACAAGAGAAAGACGATTTTAATAGCATTTTACCTTCATTTCCATCGATCTTTGGCCATGACGGCGATGTTCGATCAAGGCGGAAGTCAATTTACCCGGAAATACTTGATATTACTACGCAGATTGTTCACTACTCCAGGCGTTTCTTTCCACCAATTCATTTAATTCTGACCATCTACGACTGAATAATTCTATAAATAATAGTATATTTTCTGGATTTTGAAGCTATTTAGTTATTTTATTCTCATAGATCTCGCCATATTTCCATTCTTATTCTTCGAAGTGGGGACTACTTTTTTTCTCCCTGGTTACCAAGTCATGATACGTTCACCAAAAACAAACCGGAACTTTCATCTTTATTTAGACAATAAATAAGCAATGAATATCATATTACTCAAATTACTTCTCAACATGGAAAACAAAACTTCAACCGCTGATGTTAGCTCCGGCAAACATGCCATACATATCTTGCTGTTTGTTGCTGTTTGAACTCGTGAACGCACGGCCGTGCCGGCATTGCTGCTGTCAGTCACAAGTTGATTCAACTGCAATGTGCAGCGGAGACAGACGGTAACCCCTTTTACACTCATAAAACGATCAGATTTTCGAGCAACTGCTTTATTTCACAAATTATATTCTTTGCAACTGTGGATAATACAAAATCTCACATATCATCTCACACTGCATTTTGAAGCGGGTCGGAGCAGACGATTCGCTTCTAGGCTTCTCATTGGTCAGATCAAGTCATGTGATGCTCGAAAGTAGTTCGGTTGTAATCACATACGTATGTGATACGAGATTTCTAATCGCACCCCCGAATCGCACCTCTGTAATCACATACGTATGTAATAAACAGCTATATTGGACCGCAGAAGTTCCGCATTCGGATCTCTGCAAAGCACATCAACAAAATGCAGAGGCTATTTTTAAACAGCACATCGTACACAACATGCTGATAGAATTAACATGGGGATCAGATCGTCAGGAATAGTGGACGGGAGCCCTTACCCCCCTACACCTGCCCTCACCTGCCTCCCACCCCTGCCCTCACCTGCCACCCCCCTCATTCACCTATATTAGACAGCCCAATATCATGTCACAACAACAAGGAGGCAGAGGTTGCCTGACTCAACATAAATGTATAGGAGACAATAGGGGAGTTGCATAGCCGCCATTTTGAATCTTGATTTGCATGGAATTATGGGACTAATGGCACAGTCTAAAATCTATAGAAAACATGTCATGTTCAAAATGGACTATTTATTGATGCTCTAATTTCAATATCTATGTGTTATACATATTTCCATAACACAAGTCTCCATCTTTCCCATCATGCCTTTGGTTTTCATAGATGATTAATACAAGCTATGGTATTGGTGAAAACATTTTTGCAATTTTCGATGAAATATTGCCAAATATTTCTATGTCAGATTTCATCAGAATCCATCCCAGCATGCACTGCAGTAGACATGCGCAGTGAGACATGCAACTCCCCTATTAATTAGGTAGAAAGGCAACAGCCTGCATGTTCACCTCTTCCCTAGCTTTAATTCTGGCCACCATAATTTATCAAATTGTCCTCAGCTCTATGGAGCAAACCACCCTCTTCTCACACACCAGGGTCAGATTTTCAGAAAATGTACAATTGGTCTCATCTTTTCAAATATGATGATATCTCAAAGTCCATTTTCGTTTTTTACTTGTACCTTATTTTCCTGTGACACATCACATATGGTAGTAGTATACCGAGAGTGGTTCTGGGAACAGCCCACATGGGTCAGATTTTCAGAAAAATGCACAATCTATAGTTCTACTCATCTCTCAAATTCTGCTAAATTAACATGAAAAATGATAAATACTGAGTATATCCGAGTGTATTCTGTATTGTATTCATTCAATAAATCTGTCTGGTTAGGTTCAACTGTATTTTGAACCTGATTTTCGTCTTAAATCAGGGTTATTTCAGAGGATGGGTGAAGGCCAATTGTACATTTTCTACAAACTTGAGCCATATATGAGCTGGTTGGAGCAGGTCATAGGGACATATATAACAACTATGAGCTTCTCTTGCACTCCTCCGCTACTCCCTCCTGTGGTTACACACACTCTAACCACTGTGCCTGCTATGTGGGAAGTTTAACGCATGCTTTTAGCTGCCGGGGGCAGAGAGAGGGTGGGATGATGGAGACAGGGGACAGGGGAGATAGGAACTACCACAACGTTATTGTTGCAATTATTCTCAATTAAGTGCTGTATTCATGTTAACTAAATACCAGTTCATTATATGGGTCAGATTTTCAGAAAACGTACAAATCGCCTTCACCAATCCTCTCAAATAGCCCACATTTAAAACAAAAATCAGCTTCCAAATGCAGTTTAACATAACATAACTGATACTTTAAATCAATGCAATACCAAATATACTCAGATATACTGGAATTTTTCATTTTTCAGTCTAATTTAGGAGAATTTCCCAAATGTGTAGAGCTGCCAATTGTACATTTTCTGAAAATCTGACCCACATGTTCGTTCTACTTAAGAGGTTCAATAAAGGAAATGCATTGTTTACACTGTATGTGTACAATGGCAATTCGAATTGATGTTTCTATTAGCCTATATTCATAGCCTATAGATATCTTATATGCTAAGGGTATATCATAATAGTGAATGGAACTCGGTTCTAGTTATTGAATATTGATTAATTTATCATTTCTTTGTGGCATTAAAAGCATTGAATACACGATCTTGAAATGTACTAATTAATACCACTACGATCACTGGACACCTCAGAAATGAAAAAATCTCCATGGAGAGATCTTGTCCAAAAATACCCCATTATGTGTTCTTTAGCTTTATTTGTGAGCAACATTGTACTCCAGTACTTAACTGTATAAATACTTTGACTGCAATACTAACTGTTAAACAAAGCAATGGTAAAGACCGACAAGACAAAAGCCTGAGTCTAAGAGTCAGATTTCAGAAAATGTACACCTCGCAGATCAACACATTTCGTAAATTTTTCCAGACTAAACTGAAAAATCGTCAACCTTAGGTATATCTGACTATATTTAATATTCCCTTAATTCAAGCAGTCTGGTTATGTTGAACTGTATTTTAAACCTGATTTCTGCCTTAAATATGGGTTATTTGAGAGGATTAGTGAAGGCGAATTGTACATTTTCTCCCAATTTCCCCCATAACATGAGGGGAGTTGCTTGCCGCGACTGATTGACAATTCTGCTCATACTGGGGCCATGGGCTGGCTATAGGAGTGGCTCATACAAAGGCCCGTGAGCTGCTCTTTGCTCGTGTTTACTCAAAACTTCTCTCTCCCATACAAACCATTATCCACCACTTGCTCGCTGTGCATAGAATTGGAGGAGAGAGGCAGGACTCTGCTTATGGATTCCTGCATTTGACTGTGTTACTACTGCGGGAGAGGCAGCCACTATGACTGTTCCTCCATTTAATAGCTGTTTTATTGTTGTTATGATTCTTGTAAAAGTGATTATTTAGACTGTTGGGGATGTGTATGCGTATGTGGGATGTATGTATATAAAGGTATTAGTGAGGGTGAAAGAATATATGACTATTGTAAAAATGATAATTTTCCCTTGAAAGATAGATAAATATTTTTACATGATTATATATGTTGCGATGGAATATGTCTATATGTAAGAATATCATATAATGCGAAGTGGATGCATAAAGAAATAACTACAAACCCCTAAATGTAGACATGCTTGAAATTAAAATCACCCAATTATTTAACGATTCAATTATGATCAAATTACAAATCACTTAAGATTATCTATTAATTGCACATAACTCAGAATTGGGCGATGTCAATCCTCTCAAATAACCCACATTTAAAACAAAAATGCTCAAAATAACCCAACAAATCCGTGAACTTAATGCAATACGAAATGATATCAAATATACTTAGTATTTATCACATTTCAGCTTTATATAGAAGGATTTCTAAATAAATACAGCTGATGATTGTCCATGTTCTGATACTGTGACCCATGAATACGTAGAGCTAGCTATTTAGTCATAATTCCTAAAGATATCGGAATTCCATATTTTGACAATTTTGATGGCTTCTATTTAGATTGAAAACATACTTCCTTTTCTTTTTCTTCTTCTTTGTCTCTTCTTAATAAATCTGTAGACATGTATAGATGTAGATATACCTCAACATAAAAAAAAACACTTCGCATTATCAGAAAGTATCTATATATACTTCAACACTGAGGATTGATGAGATCAGGCACCCTCTTGGGACACCCCCTGCCCCCACCCACCTACACACACAATGCACCCCCCCCCCCTAACACCCCTCTCTACCAATTTACCCCCTGATTCACCCACCAACAGCCCCACAAGTCACCCCTGGCCTTTTACCCGGGCGAGTCACAACACTATTTCAGATTTTTCCCCCTTTAACAGTTGACTTAGAAAATAGTGCACGTTGGAGCGGACTCCCCTGTGGCACCCCAGCGACTTATTTAGTCCGGGTGTTTCTACACTTGTCCGGTGTGTGAAGGTTGTCTGACCATTTGGGAAATCATGGCGAGGGTTTGATATCCACAGGCAAATGTTTAGGCATCAACTGTTCGTGCCTGTAGAATAAATAAAACCTATTGCTTGCAAACAGCCACTAGTTGCCAGAGCGACTAGGGAGTCAAATGGAAAGGGTGGAATTGGTGGTGGGTGGGGGGGGGGGGGTGAGAAGGGGGGGGGGGGGGTGTATGGAGGGGGAGGGGGAGAGAGAGTAGGGGGAGGAGGGAGGGAGTACGGGGTAGGGAGGGGGAGGGGGAGAATAGAGGGGGAGAGTGGGGTTGGGGGTGGGGTAGGGAGGGGGAGGGCGAGAGAGTAGGGGGAGTGGGGGTAGGGAGGGGAGGGCGAGAGTAGAGGGCGAAAGTGGGGAGGGTTGAGGTTGGGAGGGGTGGGGTAGGGTGGGGGAGTTATAGAGTAGAGGGGGAGGAGGGGTGGTGTAGGGAGGGGTAGAGGGAGAGTAGTGGGCTGAAATGGGGAGGGGTGGGGAGGGGAGTATAAACGCATGGTCTTGCATAGTTTTTGAGTTTGTATAGCACTGGAAGCTCGAGAGATATTTTATGGGGAGAGTTGATGATTGTCCCTTTTCCACGTCGACCTGCTCATCCCCCTGTTACTCCCTCGCCCCTCCTGCTCCTTCCTTTTGCTCCTTCTCCTCATTTTCCTCCTTCTTCTACCCCTCTTCCTCATCCTCCTCTTCTCCTCTCCTTTTCCCTCCTCCTATGTCTCCCTCCTCCCTGCTCCTCCTCCTTCATTTCCCTCTTTTCTCATATTCATTCTCCTTCTCCTCCTGCCCCCACTCTCCTCCTGCATCTCCCCTTGCTCCTCTTCCTTCCTCCACCTCCCCCTTCCCCATCCTCATTACCCCTCTTCCTCCTACTCTTTGTCATTCTCCCTCCTCCCCCTCCTCCTCTCCCTGTTCCTCCTCCTTCAGCCCTCCTCCCACTCCTCCTCAACCTTATCCCTCCTCCCCCTCCTCCCCCTCCTCCCCTTCCCCTCCTCGTCCTTCTCCCTCCTCCTCTTGCACCTCCTAGTTCCCCTCCTTTCCTCCTCCTACACCTCCTCCTCCTTGTCCCTCCTCCCCCTCCTACACCCCCTCCTTCTCCCTCCTCCCCCTCCTACACCCCTCCTTCTCCCTCCTCCCCCTCTCCCCCGCCCCCCTCCTCCTGCACTCACACATGAGAGGGCACAACATAAATGACATGCCTTTTCTCCTCCTCATTTCCCATCCTCATTCTCTCTCCTCCCCTTACTCCTCCTCCTTCACCCTCCAACCCCTCCCATTCGTCCTTCTCCCTACCCCCCCCCCCCTACTCCCCCCCACTGGCCCGAACCCTCACACATGGGATGGCACAACATGGGAGGGACAATCACATGCCTTTCCTGCTCCTCCTTCCCCACCCTCATTCTCCCTCCTCCCCTTCCTCCTCCTCCTTCTCCCTCCTCCCCCACCTACACCCCTCTCCTTCTCCCTGCTCCCCCTCCTACACCCCCTCCTTCTCCCTGCTCCCCTCTCCCCCCGCCCCCGCCCCCCTCCTCCTGCCCCTCACACATGAGAGGGCACAACATAAATGACATGTCCATCTCTAGGCCTGCATCATGTCTAGATCCCGCGGGTGATAACTTGTTCACGCTCCGCTAGAGTGCGATGGGAGCGGGAGTGGTTGGCAGAAGAGGTTAGAGAGGCTGAGGGCACATTTTGGGCAGAAAATGAGAGAAGCTCACCAGCCATGATAAACGATCGAGTGATTGGGGAATCCGGGGAGTGCCGGGCAAAGAAAACTGGTCCTGGAAACGAAAGGGCGGAGGGGAAACATGAAACGGACAATTCTAAATCGGTCAGATTTTCAGTAAATTTACAATTGGCAGCTGTATACATTTAGTAAATTCTGCTAAATTAGACTGCAATTTGGTCAATACAAGGTAAATTCGAGTATATTCCGCATTGCATTGATTCTAGCAATCTGTTTGGTTAGGTTGAACAGTATTTTGAAATTATTTTTCGTCTGAAATTTGGGTTATTTGAGCGAATTGGCGAAATTGAATTTTCTGAAAATCTGACTCAAATAATGAACAAGTTATTGTGGGAACATGGTTAACACAGCAAACTCATACAATCCAAAGAATAATCTCTTTGACTATTTTAATGCAAAGAATGGTAAGGATCCCACATCTCCCTTCCTTCAGATTTTCAGAAAATGTACAATTGGCAGCTCTACACATTTAGGAAATTCTCCTAAATTAGGCTGGAAAATGAAGAATACCGGGTATATCTGAGTATATTTGGTATCGCATTGTTATAAAGTATCAGTTCTGTTATGGTAAACTGCATTTTGAAGCTCATTTTTGTCTTAAATGTGGACTATTTGAGAGGATCGGTGAAGGCAAATTGTACATTTTCTGGAAAATCTTCCTACATATGTTCAATCATATATAATTTCTGCCAATACAATCCAACCAAACTTGGCATAAGTTATTTTGCTCGATAAGTAGTAATGGCAACTTTATTGCTCTCGATCCATCTGAGCGAAATGTGCTTGCCACAAACGCAAATACACGAATATTCATCACAAATTGTGAACCTAGTGGAACTAAATTAATGGAACGGTTGCATGTCTGATGCCAGTAGATTATAGAACCGCCCAGACACTTAAAGATTCGTTCCTTGAGGAATGTGGACTAAAAGGAGACATCCATTTCATGTTTTATTTTTATTTATTATTTTATGTTTTATAGCTGGCATGTCTTTAATGAGTTCCTGGTTATAAAAGTTATAAAAGATTAAGTGAGGTATTAGATGATATCTTCCCATAGAAAGAACCGATTGTATCCGGGTGGACTGTCTAGACTCACAGCCTCTCAGATCAGATATGAATGGTATGTCTGTGATTGGACGCCTACTGCGCTAATAGTCAGTCTAGGCTCACAGCCTCTCAGATCAGATATGAATGGTATGTCAGTGATTGGACGCCTACTGCGCTAATAGTCAGTCTAGACTCACAGCCTCTCAGATCAGGTATGAATGGTATGTCAGTGATTGGACGCCTACTGCGCTAATAGTCAGTCTAGACTCACAGCCTCTCAGATCAGATAAGTATGGTATGTCAGTGGTTGGACGCCTACTGCGCTAATAGTCAGTCTAGACTCACAGCCTCTGAGATCAGATATGAATGGCATGCCAGTGATTGGACGCCTGCTGTGCTAATGGCTTTCCTGACCCTGGAGTAAGGCGTCCTAATGGGATTTTAATGACATTTTACGGTTGAGAGTGCAAGGTTGGAGGGACTCTCTAACAGTGAGTTGAGCAGCTTAAGGGTACAATATTCCCAAAAAGGTCAATTTTCTCTTCGAGAAATAATCGAAAATAATCCAAATAATCCAAATCAGAACCAAAAATGAATTTCAAAAAAGGATTACACTGGCTGGAATACTACTTGCAGTCAGTCATATCACGGTAATTCTCATTACAAGTCCGTGGTCATACAATTCTGAAAGTTGAAGTAAGTATTCAACATTTTTCTTGAATTCCCTTTCTTTTTCAAACACAATTATATGAACTCGACTGCGATATAAAAGAAAATGAGGCTATTTTAAGAATGATATAAAATGTACCTCTTTACATATAGTCTTAACATATAAAAACAAGTATCACATTTTAAGGAATCTGAATTATTTCATTTTGCTAGTTATTTCCAACCGCGGATTGAGTAAGGACTGCCACTTTAAGGGACAATCCTAGGCCCCAGACTGATACATACAAGTAATCAATGTTATATGTGGATCTAGCCTGGCCAGGAATTACTAGGTACATGGGTGCTGGTATATGGGCCAATCTATGGGAGGAATTGACTGCTGGAAACAGCGTAGAGACAGGTCGACTTTATCTCGGTGAGATTTAGCTGTGGGATACAGGATAAATATGGATCCACTGATATTCCCATTTGTGGGCCTTGCTCTGGCTCAGTGCTTGCCAATATGTGATCTGTTTCAGGAAATGAGTCACAAGTTGCAAAAACAATATTTTTCAAAGTGTTTTTTTCACAAGATCTCTTTATTGAAATGTTCTTACTTTTAGAGGGTTTAGCACTTATAGTCATATGAAGCCATGCAAAATATTTCAGGACATTATGATAAATATATCTTTGCGTTTTGAAGGCCTTCATATGGAGTATATTTTGTTACTTTACTGGTAATTACCCATCCAGAAACATTACAAACTTTTTTCAAAAATAGAAATATCAAACTTTAAATATAGAAATACTTATTAGGTGTCCTAGTGTTGACTATCATTGGAATCGGCTTGATCTCCTCTTTTCAAATGTGGTGATATCTCAAAATCCATATTTTGCGACTTGTGAGTCATTTTTCTAAAACGGATCACATATGGGTGAAGATGCCTGATTTGATTTTGGAAATATTTTATTCAGGACAAATAGACATTTTTATGCATCAATATGCCTGAAAATGTGGAATTTGCTTCACCGTGTCCTCTGAAATAACCCTAAGTTTATGGGTGAAGTGGCCTGAAGTGTTTGAATGTAAAAGTATCTCATCAATTAAATTTAAAGATATCTTGTATGTGCTACATTTTCTTTGTCTTCCAACATGGACTATCTAAGGATAAATAGAACCAGTGAAAAAAGAGACATAGAGATAGTCAAAAAAAGAGAAACATATCTAATTCTCTGAAGTCGCCTGAAAATCTTGAACTCATTTTACTCAATTCTCTGAAATGAAGTTTGAAATACAATCCATCATAATCGAAGAGATTTGTTTGAATCAAATCGATTCAAAACGAAACAGTTAACAATAGATGGAATATCTTACAGCACTCTGAGCAAACACTGGAAAGGGGTCAGACTTTCAGAAAATGTACAATTCACCTTCACCAATCCTCTCAAACAACCCAAATTTCAGACATAATTAAGGTTCAAAACACAGTTCAACCTAACCAAACATATTGCTAGAATCAATTCAATGTCGAATAAACTCGAATGTACCTAGTATTGGCCAAATTGTAGCCTTATTTAGCAGAATTTACTAAATGGGTACAGCTGCCAATTGTACATTTTCAGAAGATCTGACCCAATTTATCCAAGAGTCTCAAAATAAGATGTACTGTGCATGAAATAATAACACTAAAGTTCATATAATATATGTACCTGAATGAAATAATAAGAAAAAAAAATTGCACATAATTCAGCATTGAATAACTACCGGTGAGCCCATGTCAAGGTTAAAACTGATTTGCGAAATGACTATGTATCTCCATTATACTTGACTACTCATGAAATGATTTGATTTATTGACTTGATGTATAAACATGCTAAAGTGAAGAAAAGATTTGAAATAAAAGCACCTTTAGGCTTAAGCTCTGAGGATCTTGAACATAAGTTCGTCCCATGTTTGGGAATTATGGTCAAATGACCGATCTGTAAAAATGCAAAAAAGCACACCCATGGGTCAGTGGCTCCACCTATAGCTGACCTTTGAGCTGCTTCTGGCTGGAGCCAGTAGATGGCGTTGTCTGTTATAAAGGACGTCCGTAGAGGGCGTGCAAAGACGACACCCAGTGGGGCAATTGAGAACTAGGAGTAGCCCCAATCCGAGGCTTCTTGATAAAGATCCAAGATGAGATGTCGCTAGTACCCCCTCCCACCCCACTCCCACCCTCCCACCCTGCTTCTCCTGCCCCCACCCCCTCCTGCCCTCATCTCCTTGAGAGAGCGGGAGAGAGCGGGTGAAAAGGGAAAGAGTGAGGAATGGGAGAGTGAGGAATGAGAGAGAAAAGAGAGAGAAGGAGAGAGAGGGGGAGAGGGTAGTATTGAACGAGAGAGCAAAGCGGGAGACAGGAGAGTGGAGAGAAAAGAGAGAGAAGGAGAGAGAGGGTGAGAAAGAGGGAGTATTGAACGAGAGAGCAAAGGGGGAGAAAGAGAGGAGAGAAAAAAGAGAGAGAAGAGAGAAGGAGAAGGAGATGTCCCCAGTCTCCCCGGCCCCACCCCCCTGCTCCTGCCCCCCACCCCCACCACCCTCCCCTCCCCCCCACCCCCCACCACCCTCCCCTCACCCCACCCCATCCTCCTCTAGGATAACACGATACAGAGATTGTATGGCAGAGGCTATCCGGAGACTGACTGACCCAGGATTTCCTTCAAGGCTACAAGGAAGGCTGATCCGGCATGTCCTATTCAGATAACCTCACGGCCTTGGTTTAACAGTATGGTGTGTGTCCAGGTATTAACACCGACTCAACATCTATATTGTCAATAGTCAATCTATATAGTCAATCTTTATTTCACACATTTCAATAAATAACCAGAATACAAAATAAGTAACTCATTTTCTTTATGTTTTCTACTTTTCATTTATTATACAATTTTTATTCACAATATATTGTATTATATACAAGAAAAGGACACAGCCTTCAACACTGCTGATCTTCCAGCTTTCCCTCATTGCCACACACAGACCAAAACAAATAACAATGATAGTAAACATCAGGATTTTTAAAACAGTATTTCTTTATTTTAAGTTTGATATTTATATTTCTGAAAAATAAGTTTGCAATATTTCTGGGTGGACATTTACTATAGTAATGTAGCTAAATATACGCTATTGGATGACCTTCTAAATGCATGAATATATTTAATAGACTGTCCTGAAATTTGGTAAATGTATTCATGCTACAGACAGCGTAACGTATCCCAAAAATGAACACATTCCCACGAAGACATCTTACAAATAAAACACTTTGAAAAATACAAACTTTGCGACTTGTGACTCATTTTTCTATAATACATCACATTTATAACTTCCTGACGAACAGCAGTATTATAGATGATAAACCCCAGTACATATATGGGTCAGATTTTCGGTAAATGTACAATTGGCAGCTTTACAAATTGAGGAAATTCTCCTAAATTAGGCTGAAAATGATGAATACTGGGTACATCTGAGTATATTTTGTGTTACGTTGATTTATTGTATCTGTTTTGCTCTGTTAAACTGCATTTTGAAGCTCATTTCTTTCTCAAATGTGGTTTATTTGAGAGAATTAGAAAAGGCGAATTGTACATTTTCTGAAGGCCTGACCCATATATTACCACACATACACTGGCCAGCCCATCCAGCCTCCGTCCACCCTTGACCTTACACCAATACAGGTCAACATGGGCGATATTTAGGGGCAGCCTGTTGATCACTTCACACCAGCGACCTCTATATCCAATATGCCACATTAATTGTGAGGCGATCAATATACAACTTGCCCCATGCTGTGAGCGATAATATGATGAGGTTATGGCATTAAGTGTAAACATGGTGTTGGCCTTACTGGAGGAGAAAGTTGGCTCAAATGTGATGTGTTCAAGGGAAAACGAGTCACAGGTCGCCAAATTGATATTTTTCAAAGTGTTTTTTTTTCACAAGATCTCTTGGTTGAAATATTCTGATCTTTAGAGGGTTTAGTACGTATGGTTATATAAATCCATGTAACAAATTTCGGGACATTGTATCAAATATATCCCTGGGTTTTGAAGGCCTTCGTTTTGAGTATATTTAGCTACTTTACTGGTAATTACCAATCAAGAAACATTGCAAACTTTTTCTTCCAAAATAAAAATATCAAACTTGAAATATAGAACTACTTATTAAGGTGTCCTAGTGTTTACTATCATTGGAATGCTAAGATGCGGGACTTGTGCTTAAAAGACTAAGCCCAGAGCCGACAGAAATCCCTTCAAACTGAGGAAAAGTACTAATATATTAGACTTCTCACTTCTGAGCACAAACTGTGATACAATTCCCATTAGTTGGCCCACTCCTGGGCCGGGAAAGCCATTAGTGCAGGAGACGTATTGACCTAACATACCGATCTTATCTGATCTGATAGGCTCTGAGCCTAGACTGGCATGTCGGGGGTAACACATGTGGTTGTTCACATATTCTAAACATGTATAGCTTGCTCGGTTCTAGAGAACACTTTTGAAATTGTAGGCCTATTCCTAAGCTGAATAATGATCATGTATTAGACAATTATAATTAGATCATTAATTATAATAAAGATAATATATTATAGATTATTAATAATTGGAGGAATTCATTCTCATGTGCCTTGAGAGAAGGAGGGCTGGAAGGATAGAAAAGATTAGAGTGATATATACAGAGGGGTGGAGGGAGAGACAGGGGAAGTGAGAAAGTTCGGAGAGGGGGAAGGGGTGGCAGAGAGAGATAAACAGAGAGGGGGGGGGGGAGGAGAGGAGACAGCAAGAGATAGAGGGTAAGACGAGTGAGAGAGTAAAGGGTGGTCTCCACTGGCTGTAGTAAACTCTGCGGTAAGCCTTGCGATGGTTTGTGCTGGTTCTGTAGGTGGAGAGGAATGATGAGGTCCTGCCTATACATGGATCACTGGCCATGTAGGCAGGACCTCACCACTTCTCACCATCACAGCACCATTGGAAGGCATACCGCAGAGCTTACCGCAGCCAGTGGAGACCACCCTTAACAGAACAGAGAGAGTGTGAGAAATAGAAACAGAGAGAGAGTGTTGGAAGGTGAAAAAGAGACAGATAGAGAGTGAAATAGAGTCAGACAGAGACAGAGAGCGTGGGTACAGTAAGAGTACACCTAATAAGTGTATGAGCTACTGGTGTATATGAGTCAGATTTTCAGAGAATGTAGAATTGACAGCTCTACATATTCAGGAAATTCTCCTAAATTAGGCTGCAAAATGAAGAATACCACGTATATCGGAGTACATTTGGTATCGCATTTATTTAAAGTATCAGTTCTGTTATATTAAACTGCATTTTAAAGCTCATTTTTGTCTTAAATGTGAGCTGTTTGAGAGGATTGGTGAAGGCAAATTGTGCATTTTCTGAGAATCTGACCCATATAGTACATAATGTAAGAGAGGTAGCTGGAGTAGTATAGTGTAGATGGGAGACAGTGATTACACTGGGCCTGTTCCCCTGTGAATCAGCCCCTGTATCACTACCACCCTCCTCTTCCACCATCCACGGTTTTATCTACATTCATCCAATCCATTTTTACTGCCTATACCCCAGGCTTTATTCTTTGTCATAAACTAATATTGCTACAGTGGTGATAGTGGTGGTGGTAGTGGTGGAGGTGGTGGTGCTTGATTTGTTGTCTTTCCTCTACTTGATCTTTTGACTTCATATTTTATATCTTCTCTGTCCAATTTAGCCATCTTTTCATCACCTTCTTCTTAATCTTCTTTTTCTTCTTCCTCTTCTTGTACTCTGTGCACCATGCTGATGAGTCTTCCTTTCTTCCCAAACATTGTTTTTTGGGGTCTTTTTTTCTGTTTAAACTGTTGTATCAAGTTTAATATGATAATTATGATAAATACTCGGTATCTGTCTATTTATGGCAATGTGTTGATTTGAAATATTGGTTTGGTTCAGTGCAACTTAAATTTGAATGTCATTATTGTTTGTCTTCGAATTGGGCTATTTGGGAGGATTGACTATATATATGGGTCTACTTTTGGGTGCACCTTCTAGGGGTGGATATTTCTAGTTAATAATATAGTTGGGGTATAGGGGATTTGTATGTGCTACTGTGCATGTCTGTTACAGTGCATCCTGGTATGGGTTTTGATGAAATCTGACATACAAATATTTGACAACATTTTTATCCAAAGTTACAACAGTCCCATAATTCAATGCGAATCAAGATTCAAAATGGCGGCTATGCAAATCCCCTTTCAGAGGCGAGTTGTACATTTACCGGAGACTTCGTCCAGCAACTGATCGATTTCCCCGACCACCAAGTCCTCTTCCTGCCCCATCTTCCTTATCCTCCTCCTCGACACAGCCTTTCCCGCCAAAAACTACTGTAACTCAAATGTCGTCTGCAAAGGTCACCTGGACGTGTTTACCGGATTTTGCCACCAAAATGTGGTTAAATGTCGGCTGTGTCAGTTGTCAGGGAGACAAGTAAGACACCTGCTCAAGGTTATGGCAAAGGGGCACCAATGCTAGAGGATACAGGAATACCGGAGAATGATCACCTTCTTACTGTTGTATTGTCATACCTCTTGGAGAAGCTCAAACTATTTGTGCTATGTTTCAGGGAAATGAGTCACAAGTCGCAAAATTGATATTTTTCAAAGTGCTTTTTTCACAGGATATCTTTATTGAAATGCTCTAATCTGTAGAGGGTTTAGCACTTATAGTCATATAAACCCATGTAATAAATTTGGGGACATTGTTTTAAATATATCTCTGCGTTTTGAAGGCCTTTGTATGGAGTATTTAGTTACTTTACTTGAAATTACCCATCCAGAAACATTGCAGACTTTTTTTTTCAAAAATAAAAATATCAAAATTTAGAAATACTTATTAGGTGTCCTAGTGTTTACTATCATTGGAATCAGATTGATCTCCTTTTTTCAAATATGGTTATATCTCAGAATCCATATTTTGCGACTTCTGAGTTATTTTCCTAAAACGGATCACATTTAACCTAATCTATTTCAGGCACTGCAATTGTTAGATAACACTTTCAGAATAGCAACGGAGAAATCCAAATCTAAACACATTTGATTTGTTTCTGATCTGAGATACAAGAAGACCATGAAGTGCCTTTCTGTCTCCTTTTCTCTGTCTCCCTCTCCCTTCTTCTCTATCTAAAGTTCCTGGGTATGTTCATAAACTGCCTCCCTCTCAGCTCTCCCGCCCTTGATATAACCATATTAAATGTGTTGATAAGGGCGTAAAGCAACCAATCTCTCTCACTCACTCCCTCTCAGCTCTCCCGCTCTTGATATAACCATATTAAATGTGTTGATAAGGGCGTAAAGCAACCAAACTCACTCACTCACTCCCTCTCAGCTCTCCCGCTCTTGATATAACCATATTAAATGTGTTGATAAGGGCGTAAAGCAACCAATCTCACTCACTCACTCTCAGCTCCCCCGCCCTTGATATAACCATATTAAATGTGTTGATTAGGGCATAAAGCAACCAATCTCACTCACTCACTCCCTCTCAGCTCTCCCGCCCTTGATATAACCATATTAAATGTGTTGATAAGGGCGTGAAGCAACAAATCTCACTCACTCACTCACTCACTCACTCTCAGTTCCCCCGCCCTTGATATAACCATATTAAATGTGTTTATAAGGGCGTAAAGCAACCAATCTCACTCACTCACTCCCTCTCAGCTCTCCCGCCCTTGATATAACCATATTAAATGTGTTGATAAGGGCGTAAAGCAACCAATCTCACTCACTCACTCTCAGCTCTCCCGCCCTTGATATAACCATATTAAATGTGTTGATTAGGGCGTAAAGCAACCAATCTCACTCACTCACTCCCTCTCAGCTCTCCCGCCCTTGATATAACCATATTAAATGTGTTGATAAGGGCGTAAAGCAACAAATCTCACTCACTCACTCACTCACTCACTCTCAGCTCCCCCGCCCTTGATATAACCATATTAAATGTGTTTATAAGGGCGTAAAGCAACCAATCTCACTCACTCACTCCCTCTCAGCTCTCCCGCCCTTGATATAACCATATTAAATGTGTTGATAAGGGCGTAAAGCAACCAATCTCACTCACTCACTCTCAGCTCTCCCGCCCTTGATATAACCATATTAAATGTGTTGATAAAGGCGTAAAGCAACCAATCTCACTCACTCACTCCAGGCACTGCAATTGTTAGATAACACTTTCAGAATAGCAACCGAGAAACACAAATCTAAACACATTTGATCTGTTCCAGATCTGAGATACCAGTGATTTATTTGGGAAGTAAGACCACCAGTGTGGAGTATGAGTTGGACAATACTTACCGAGTAAGACTAGAAGCTATGAAGCCGTAAGGTCTTGTATGGTTAAAGGAAAGAATACATGAGGAACTCAGAAGAAAGATCTGTTCAAGATCTTATATCCAACTAACTTTAATGTGAATAATTAGTAGGGGGAATAAGGGAATAATCGTGCACTTTTGGTTAAAAGCATCAAACTTCTCACGATTGGTCATTGACCCCTAGTGATTAAAATCTGATATGGAACACTGAAATTCGAGCCGGATCCTGCCGCTAGGGGGCGTTTTTGTATGATCTTCCGCGCGTTTCTTGTTATAACGGCTAAAATATTAATCTGAGGTATTTAGTTATATTGAACCATAAATAGAGGAGATCATGAGCTTCCATTTGATGTAAAGAACATTATTCTACCATAAATACTCGCGACGTTATGAATTTTTAAAATTTTCACATAATTCAAAATTTTCTCAAACCTAATATTCCTTTAGCTACAGACTGGAAACTGTTCAGTTTAGACGGTAGTGATCATTAAAAGAGTTAAAGAGCTTCTCAAGAGTTTTCATTTGAGACCAATAGCAAACAGATCGGACAAATATCTGTCCTTTACCACCTGATTTAATTAAAAACAAAATAAGTGAATTTTTTTAGATTAATTAATATGACATAAGGAGAGTTGATAATTTGCTAAAACGTACTGCCTTTTCCAATCTTGTACATTTTTCATGCCATGAAATGATAATAGGATTGAAATGCACTAACATTACATGTTATTTATCAAATAAATCAGAAAAAATTGTATCTATATATCTTTATAAGCCCAATTGGCAACACAAGCCTACATTTGCACAAATCATATGCTTTGGTATTAAGGGAAAACAAAACAAAGTAAAAAGATGAGGTAAACATGGCCCAAACTGTTAACTGTTGGTACTAACAAATCAAAATCTGATGAGAAACACTGATTATGGTTACTAAGTTAGTCCTGCCAACATGAGCCTTCACACAGGCAAAGCACTGTACATTTGAGGGTGGCCTTGTAGCACTTGCATAGTCCTTGACATGCCTTTTTACAATTACAATGGAGCAGTTCATAACAGTTCTGATGAGCCTATCCTAGTGTGCACCAAGGTGGCATTATTTTCTTTTTCGCAACCCCATTCAGCCAGATGTGGGAAGACCATTTACCATTTACATGAAGAAAGCTCTGCCAATTAGGAGAAAGACTGACCCATCTCATCTGCCCTTTTTTTCCCTGCTTATCCCTTGTCGACGCCCTGAGGCTATCTTCAAAATACCTGTCCCACATACCTGTCTATTCAATTGACCCTGGACCTGGTGTGTTAATTTGATATGTAAGGCAGGAAGATACTATCCACATAGTCTTGGTATTGATGTATTGCATTGTGGAGATCTTGGAGGCATCATCTGCACAATCACTAATGTTATTGCCTCCAGGATTAATGCAGTCACATTTGGAACCTGTGTAGCTGATTCCAATAATGTCTCAAGCTCAGCCAGGAGGTAAGCTTTGTTTCCACTCCACATGTCACCTAACTTGGCCTAACCTGCCCCAGGTCCCCTGTCCTTGTCGGACAGGCAATGTACAGCCTAGAAAAAAGGTTGCAGTCCTCTTTAGGTGCTCCCATGGCCTTCTGGCTTGGCTCTCGTTTATCCTTCACAATCATCAGTGAGAAAGTTTATCCATATTGGTTCTGTCACAGGTTTTGATCTGTCGATCAAGCACTCTGCTGTGAAACCTTGGAACTGTTTCAGTCCAGTATCACAAGTGCTTTAGACAGATTTTCTTACGTCAGCATCCATGATATCCTTTATATTCAGTGTGAGCAAATCGCTGCTGTCTTCTTGGAAAGGATTTCCTAGCTCATTTATTGTTGCAACACCATATACCAGAATTGTGGTGCTGATATTCAACTGGATTCTATGCCTCCTCATTTTCACAATCCTGAATCAGTCTATATTTCTGGCCCAGAAATCAACCATCGATTCAGATTAATTATCAGTGATAACTATAGCCCCACCATCCCCTTTTATAATGGCATTCATTTGCTCATGTGCCTGGACTAGGCCATTGCAGAGAATAGATGCATTGATCTCTTAGCTACAAAACCCTTTTTAAAGAATTCAGAATTCAAGACTGATCGTGTCTCTGATGAGGACAAAGAGCCATCTGGCATAGTTTACATGATCTAGTGCAAACATCCAAAAGACAATGGCCATCAATGACTTTAAGTGAGCATGAAACTTGGTACCTCTAAATGCTGCAACTAGACTTGAACAGCAAGGTTAAGATTGACCACTTGATTCCAATAATGGAACTATGGTTGCTGCTCAGCCATCCTTTTCCACCAAGCTATAAAATATATGGCCTCTGCAAAATGATTCTCACTGGACTTAGATTATGCCTCTTTTTTGAGGATATGGAGAGATGCTGCAGTTATTTGTTGAACATGGTGGTTCTTGTAAGAAGGGATGCTTTTATCAATAAATCAGCAATACCACTGCTTGCAATCCCAGCTGAAACCAATGCAGTGGTCCAGCCACTACCCTCTAATCACTTTCCTATAACCTTCATCCCAGCCAGTCTATATGGAGTCCTCCTAAAATGACCACATACTTTTGGGGGGGAACAATTTTTTTTAATGGATGGCCAGAACCCTCTCACAAGAGGAGTGATTTTTGTAAGGCTCTTGACCATGCGTCTTTACAATACTTATCTTCACCATGTGTTTCCTTGAAGTTGCATTGTAGTTTTTTTTATGATTGCAAACAGTTGTTTCTCCATAACAATAGCTGGGACTTAGATTTGGTTTAAATGGTAGTAGCTGCCTCAACCATATGTACATAGCTTGTTTTATCATGGATGGAAAGTGAACAATGGCAAGAGTGCAGTATTGGATACTTTTTGCATCTGAATGGAAGCACAGTGAGATGACCATGACAAAGAATTTTCTTTATCAGAATCATCTTGCTCTAGAGCCATTGCTACATGATTTAGCCATTCCAATTAGCTTTCATTCACATGAATTGGAATTTCAAACCTCAAGCCCTCTTGATATGGGACTATTGGGTTCTTGTTTAGTAGCAGAGTTGGAGGATCATTGGTGTATGATACTGGAATGGCAGGCTTCTGCTGACTATTAGTATCAATGATACCAAATCCTGGTTTAGGAGGGAGGTCAGTCTGAGGATCCTTCATACGTTTGTATGATATACATAAGCCCAGATTATGCAGGGTATCAACTAGAGCCTTATCCTTGTTGTTGAATCAATCTTTAGTGCCAAGTAGATGGGTGGGTAATGGGGTTTCTCTATCCTTATTGTGACAAATGGTAGATGTGGCAGTAGTGTTTTTCTTATTCTTTACGCTGTTATATGTTATGATTTGTAAAATGGCTTTGCATACATCTGATTGCTTTCTGCACAGTTGGTATCTGGTATCAGGTATATGTATGCATATTTTAAAGGAAATTGCATGATTCAATTGTCTACTATGGGGGAAAAATGGAGAAAATACCAGTTTTTCCCATAGACACCTGTAGTGAAAAGTAGTAAATTTCAGTGGTCCCTGAAATAAAAATTAATCATATAAGATATGTTTTTTGGGGCTTTTGGAGTTCCCCCACACACGTTCTTTCTAAATCCAAAGTTTGAAATAATTCAATGGTTCCTTCTTTTTTTATCGATCGCTGGCAATAACCTACAAAATTCACAATTTTATGTTTTTTATTCAAATTAATTGTCAAAGGACAAATATTTGTCCGATCCTTTTGGTATTGATCTCAAATGAGAGCTCTTGAAGGGTTCTTTAATTATTTTAATGGTCACTAACATCTAAACTGAACAGTTACCATACTGTAGCTAAAAATATATTTGGTTTGGGAAAATTTTGAATTATGGGAAAATTTCAAAAATTCATAGCATCACCAATATTTATGGTAGAATAATACAATCTACATCAAATGAAAGCTCAGAATCTCCTCTATTTATGGTTTAATATAACCAAATACCTCAGATTAATACTCTAGCCATTATAAGAAAAAATGTCTGGAAGGTCATACACAAACGCCCCCTAGTGGCAGGATCCGGCTCAAATTTCAGTGTTCCATATCAGATTTTGATCACCAGGGGTCAATGACCAATCGTGAGAAGTTTGAAGCTTTTAACCAAAAGTGCACGATTGTGGCCATTTTGATGCCTTATTCCCCCTACTAAATCTGTACAGACTCTCACTAGCATGAGAGCTAGGAAATCCCCGTTACCTTAAATCCTGGACACGTAAACTTGCACAGTACTGGTAATTAGCGATTTTATAGCCCTAATAAAGAGGTGATAATTAATAATTAATATATAAATATAATGAGGTTATGCAATGTTACGTAATGGGTCATAACATTTACTTTTTATAAGAAAACATATCTTATCGAAAGAAAATTTAATGACATTTTCTTTCATTTAAATGATTCCATCTCTTCCACCTGTCAACCTCTCTCCTTGCTGTTAAAAGAAAATGTAGACCGGGATCACAATTACAATCCCACCACTCAAGGTTAACGCCAAAGTAGCAACCCTGTTTTAATAAAATGTTTCTTTTAACAAATACCCTCTTAAATATGGCGAACTCAGTTCAGTGTTAACAGTGAATGTCAAGGGTTTTTATTATATAGGGGTCAGATTTTCAGAAAATGTACAATTAGCAGCTCTACACATTTTTAGGAAATTCTCCTAAATTAGACTGAAAAATGAAGAATACTGGGTATATCTGACTATAGTTGGTATCGCATTGATTCAAAGTATCAGTTCTGTTATGTTAAACTGCATTCTGAAGCTAATTTTTGTCTTAAATGCGGGTTATATGAGAGGATTGGTGAAGGCGAATTGTACATTTACTGAAAATCTGACGCACATATAGTTCTAAGGTGCAAGTGTTAAAAAGGTGCAGGAAAATAGATATCAAACTTTTTCCCTTTAATGGAAACACACTCACTTAGTTCCTAAACAGGTTCCACCCAGGCATGAAGAGGCTTAGTGGAAACACCCAAATCTCCTGTACAGTGAGTAGCGAGCCAGAATAAAAAAGCAAAAAAACGTTATAAAGAAAAATTTAATCAATGAACGGAGAGGGTAGAGAAAGTGAAAATAGTGCTTGACACATTATCAGTCATATTTGTAACCAGCTTTATTTAATCCCTCCCCCTATAGAAAGCATAATAAAAATGTCTGGCAATCTATCATACTTACTAACTCCATGCCCTTTCCCTTCATTTCAACATGGTCAGCCCCAGTTCTAAGCCTTCACAAAAGGGTCTTGGTGTCTCGTCCTTCGACCCTCCCCCCTTGCTCCCTCCCACCCGCACATCCTCCTCCTAATCCTAGACCTCAGACTATGACACTACCTCCACCCCCTCCCTGCCGCTCCCACCCCCTCCCTGCATCTCCCACTCCCTCCCTGCACCTCCTACTCCCTCCTCTTTCTCCTATCAGGGGGAGTTTACAGGAAGACCAACCGAGCCCTGACATGGACCATAAGGCTCTTCTCAATCCCCCCTCCTCATGACCAGAGGCTACTTCCCTGATGGGAGCTGTATCTAGGGCCCATGTGGGTATAATAGGGATGAGACCCATAGTGGCTGAGTGAGATTGGTTGCTTTACGCCCTTATCAACACATTTAAGATGGTTATAAATATCAAGGGCGGGAGAGCTGAGAGGGAGTGAGTGAGTGAGTGAGTGAGAGTGGTTGCTTTACGCCCTTATCATCACATTTAAGATGGTTATAAATATCAAGGGCGGGAGAGCTGAGAGGGAGTGAGTGAGCGAGTGAGTGAGAGTGGTTGCTTTGCATCCTTATCATCCCATTTAAGATGGGTATATCAAGGGCGGGAGAGCTGAGAGGGAGGCAGTTCAGGATCTCACCCAGGAAATAGAGATAGAGAAGAAGGGAGAGAGAGACAGAGAAAAAGAGACAGAAAGGCACTTAATGATCTTACCCAGGAAATAGAGATAGAGAAGAAGGGAGAGAGAGACAGAGGAAAGAGACAGAAATGCACTTCATGGTCTTACCCAGGACCATCCCATAGTGGGGCTTTCAGGGAATATCTGAACATTCACAAATAAATGATCCAATTTATTTAACTAATTTAGTTCCCTTGCTTGTCTACCCAAGCAGTAAACCTAGAGAAAGAACCGAACAATCCTATTGTAATTGAACTAGAAGAATGAATCGAAAAGACTTATCTCATAATTTATTTCTCATCAACAACTGACATAACAATGCTTTTCTTATACTTAAAAGCTTGAAGTTATACGTTAATTAACCAGTAACATTTGCAAAATAAACCATGTTTAAGCAAACACAGTTATTTTCTAAAAATGACAAATGTGGAGGATATAATATGCAATCTAGGCTCCAGGGCCGGGAAAGCCATTAGCGCAGGAGGTGTCCAATCATTGACATACCATTCATATCTGCTCTGAGGGGCTGTGAGCCTAGAGTGTTTAAAAAGAACTTGGTTCATGCATTGGTTTAAGTGTTTCAGTTTGAGTTAAAATGTCTATATCAAAATTCTCAAAACTCTCTCTTTCCTCAGAACATTTACTCAACAAGGGCTGAAACAGGGACATTCAGGACCAAGGGCGCAAACAAGTTCATTTGTGCTGAGCTTCATGACTGGTATCTTTATCATGGGGCAAATAGAGTGAGAATCTATGCAGACATTAGCACATATCACCGCCTCTCTCCCTGCCTCTACTACCACTCTATTCATACAGGACAATCAAGGCTAATATATAAACAGTGATTAGTGTAGCATAGAGTCTCTCCATCTTCCCTCTTAATCAGTCTCCTTATGAGTCAAGACTTTATACAATGTACGATTCCCTTTCACCAATTCTCTTAAACAACACAAATTTAAGGCAAAATTACATCTCAACATAAACCAACAGACTAAGCGATTCATTGCAATATAAAATCTACCAAGATATTGCTAGTATTTATTATATTTTAGCACAATATTTTATGCTTAACTTTATCACAGGGCGAGGGTCAGATTTTCAGAAAATGTAATATTGGCGGCTCTACACATTTAGGAAGTTAGGCTGAAAAATGAAGAATACCAGGTTTATTTGAGTATATTTGGTATCACATTGATTTAAAGTATCACTTTTGTTATCTTAAACTGCAATTTTGAAGCTCATTTTGTCCTAAATGTGGGCCATTTGAGAGGATTGGTGAGGACGAATTATACATTTTCTGAAAATCGGACACATATCTGTCCTTAGCCTAGACTGTACGCCACATTGGTCCTATATAGTTAAACTAAAAGGGCATCTCCGTGGAAATGGGGGTAGGGCGCCTATGTCTAAGGCCCTTCATGTCCCCTAAAGCCAATCACCCTCTCGGGCAGCGGAGAGACAGAGGAGAAAGGGGGAGAAGGTCCAGAGGCGAGGAAGGGCATTTATTAAATCTTATGTTTGCGTGTGAGGCTGAGGGTCTCTTCTTCACTACCTGCTACTACTGTGGGCATCACAAGGCCCTGTGAAGGGCCCATGACCTTCTTGTTCCTCCTGTCAATGCAGATTTAGGGCCTGTAGAAGTTACTTGTCCTCGGGCCATACACACTAGGCAGGGATGAAAATACTCTGCCACCGTCCACTCGCTCTATTAGGGTCAGATTTTCGGACAATGTACAATTGGCAGCTCTACAAATTGTGGAAATTCTCCTAAATTAGGCTAAAAATGATGAATACTGGGTATAGCTGGGTATATTTGGTGTTACGTTGATTTATAGTATCTGTTTTGCTCTGTTAAACTGCATTTTGAAGCTCATTTCTGTCTCAAAATGTGGATTGTTTGAGAGAATTAGAAAAGGCGAATTGTACATTTTCTGAAGACCTGACCGAATGCAGCAACTTCTTGTCCTGCTCCTATTCCTGATATATATTGGTTCAGGCGTCAGAAAAAGTACAAGTCTCCTTCAGTAATCCTCTCGAATAAATCGCATTTAAGATGCCATGAGGTTCAAAATACAGTTCCACATAACCAAACAGCTATTTTAGGTGAAGACGTAACAGAATATACTCAGACATACCTAGGGAGATTTATCCTTTTTCATCGTAGTATAACAGAATTGACTAAATGCTGCCATGTTGAGCATACAATATTCTCCCGACCCTTGCATATAGGCTCTGCTTCTTTCTTAAAGCTATATTGTCAAATGGTTCTATCTAAACAATATCATGGTTTGAGCCTTATAACTCTATGTACCAATATGTAGCTGTTATGTTATGATTTAAAAAAACCTTTATTCTGTTTCTTAACTCAAGCTGGCAAATGACCTTGTAGACCTTACAAATAACCTTGTAAAGCTTACAAATAACCTTGTAAAGCTGACAAATGACCTTGTAAAGCTGACAAATGACCTTGTAAAGCTTACAAATAACCTTGTAAAGCTGACAAATAACCTTGTAAAGCTGACAAATGACCTTGTAAAGCTGACAAATGACCTTGTAAAGCTTACAAATAACCTTGCAAAGCTTACAAGTGAACTCGTAAAGCTGACAAATGAACTTGTAAAGCTGACAAATGAACTTGTAAAGCTTACAAATGACCTTGTAAAGCTTACAAATGACCTTGTAAAGCTTACAAATGAACTTGTAACGCTTACACATGACCTAATAAAGCTTCACTTCCCCTGCCTGCGCTTCCCCTCCACCACCGACCCCCCTATCTCTTCCCTTATACCTCCAACCCTCCCTTCTCTTTCCTTCCCCCTCCTACCCTTCCTTCTCTTCCCCTCCATCTCCAACCCTCCCTTCTCTTCCCCTCCTCCACCCCATCCCCGTCCTCACCCCCATAACCTCCCCTCCACCCTCCCCCTCCACCCCTCCACCCCTCCACCCCTCCCCAGTACTCATATAGCAAAGAGCTGCATCCAATATTCATAGACTAAGGTGCCTCCACCATAGAGAGCCCACCCCAGGGGGCACATGACAAACAAATTAAAAACATTCATCAGTTGATGCCAACATTTAGCTGCGTACCATTAACAACCAGCACTGTTTTATCCTGCCCTAAAACACCACCTACAAGCAAGATGAAATGTTGTCAGTCTAAATTGAATTTTGTTATGTAGTGATAGTGTTGGGGAGTCGATTCAATTACCCCGCGTCAGTCCGTATCAATGGGTCCGGTGGCGATGACTTGGACAATTGGAATTTGATAAGAAAAAAAAACTACCCCCCAAAACGCAAACAGCACACAAAATAATTTGAGAATTTGGAACAAAGAAGGTTTCAATTTGTAACGGATGCTCAGTCTAGGCCCATAGCTGACAGAATCCCTCCAAACTGAGGAAAGCCTCTCCCTCCTAACTGAAAAAAGATATTATGACCCCGGACGCCCACTCCAGGACAAGGACAGCCATTAGCGCAGTAGGCGCCCAATCACTGACATACCGCTCTTATCTGATCTAAGAGGCTGTGAGACTAGACTGACTATTAGCGCAGTAGGCGTCGAATCACTGATATACCATTCATATCTGATCTGAGAGGCTGTGAGACTAGACTGACTATTAGCGCAGTAGGCGTCGAATCACTGATATACCATTCTCATCTGACCTGAAAGGCTGTGACCTTAGGCTATATATATGCGCTATGCAAAGAAGCATATTGACAGGAAAGAAAATGATTTGTAACTTTGTGTGTTCAATTCAATTCAATGCATCTTTTATTCATACAAGAAAGGTTTTCAAAAAGGAGACCGGTATTGAAAGTGAATTCTAGGTCTACCAGCGGGTTCCTGACTAGTTGGTACTGATGGGAGGAATTTTAATTTAACATTATTATGCACAAACAAAGTTTAAGGGCTATTTGCCTAGATTGCTAAACTAGGAATGTTTAAAAAAAAACATAAAACAAAATGACAATGTTCAGACTTAATGTACACATGTCCGCGCTCCCACCCATTATCCAAGCCCCATTCTACCAGGCACCACCAGTACCACAGCCTCCGGGTTGAAATGTAAATTTTCACAAAACATTAAATCAGCAGATAACAGTTATTTATTGTTTCGTTTATGGTTGAGAGGTTTGCTTGAAGGACAATATAGGCAATGTATGGGTCCATTTAGAGTGCTTGAATGGCGCATAGCATTATTCGTAAAACCGAGACCGGTGCGAGGTGAATGTATAGCTGTCGTTAGCGTATGCAATATGTATCAATCTCTGTTCTAGCATAATGCGGGCTCTGTAAAAATCAATGAAAGAGAAAATGAGAGACAGAAAGGTTGTTTAGTCAGTAACGTGCTGAACTACATTATTATATACATATGGGTCCTGGGTATGACCATAAAGTGCCTTTCTGTCTGTTTTCTCTGTCTCTCTCTCCCTTCTTCTCTATCTCTATTTCCTGGGTATGATCATAAACTGCCTCCCTCTCAGCTCTCCCGCCCTTGGTATAACCTTCAATATGTTGATAAGGGCGTAAAGCAACCAATTTCACTCACTCATATGGGGGGAATAAACATGAATTGTGACCTGATTCGGATCAAATAACAAATAACAAAAGTAATAAATAAAAGCATAAACCACAATTCTACAATATAAATTATAACCTCACAAACATTCATCGAACAATTACCAGTAAGCAATTACACTATTATGTCTCAATTATATTATAAACCTTGGTACTATTTCTATTGCGATATTAATGACAAGTTGAAAAGCACATCTCCGACTAATTACCGGTAGCCTGGTTGTTACACTATGTTGACACAGGCATCGCCTCACTGGTAGTACACGTTTGACTAGTGCTCTCTGAGCGTGGTCGTGGGTCGGATTTTCAGAAAATATACAATTGGCAGCCGTACACATTTAGGAAATTCTCCTAAATTAGGCTGAAAAATGAAGAATACCGGGTATATCTGAGTATATTTGGAATCGCATTGATTTAAAGTATCAGTTCTGTTATGTTAAACTGCATTTTGAAGCTCATTTTTGTCTTAAATGTGGGTTATTTGAGAGGATTGGTGAAGCCGAATTGTACATTTTCAGAAAATCTGACCCTTGGGTTTTATATGTGAATGTGTCCATGTATAATAAGCATGGGGGCCTGGCGGAGTGGGGGGGGGGGGGCTGGCAGGGGGTGGGTGCTGGCGGGGGGCTGACGGGGGGCTGGGGGGGGGGGCTGGGGGGCAGCACATGGAGTGGTTTTATATGGCCCTTGGCGGGGAGAACTGATTAAAAAGCCCAGTTAAGCCTCTGCTTATCGGGCTCATATATTATAGCTTATGGGTGGATGTGGGAAGAGGGTGGGGGGATGGAGGGGTGCAGGGATATATAGGGTAGGATTTTCAGAAAATGTACAATTCGCTTTTAGAAATTCTCTGAAATAACCCAAATTTCAGACGAAAAAAAATTTCAAAATACAGCTCTACACATTCAGGAAATTCTGCTAAATTAGGCTGAAGAATGAAGAATACCAGGTTTATCTGAGTATATTTGCTATCATATTGATTTAATGTATCAGTTCTGTTATGTTAAACTGCATTTTGAAGCTCACTTTTGTAATAAATGTGGGTTATTTGAGAGGATTGGTGAAGGGGAATCGTACATTGTATAAAGTCTTGACTCATAAGGAGACTGATTAAGAGGGAAGATGGAGAGACTCTATGCTACACTAATCACTGTTTATATATTAGCCTTGATTGTCCTGTATGAATAGAGTGGTAGTAGAGGCAGGGAGAGAGGCGGTGATATGTGCTAATGTCTGCATAGATTCTCACTCTATTTGCCCCATGATAAAGATACCAGTCATAAAGCTCAGCACAAATGAACTTGTTTGCGCCCTTGGTCCTGAATGTCCTTGCTTTCAGCGGCCCTCGTTACACTTTAAGAAAAGAACCTCTGAAACCAGATAAGAGTGGTATGTCAATGATTGGACGCCTTTTGCACTAATGGCTTTCCTTGCCTTGGAGTAGCCCCATAATTATTTTGTAGACTGAGTTGTATACGGCCTAGGCAGAAAACTTATTAAGCTGAAACCATACATGTATATATATATATAGAGGGAGAACCTACAAAACTTTGAGAGTAATAACGGGTGAAGTCACCAGAAAATGTATAATTCACCTTCATCAATTCTCTCAAATGACCCTCATTTCAGACGAAAATAAAGTTCAAAATACAGTCCAACCTAACCAAACAGATTGCTAGAATCAATGCGATGCTAAATATACTCTAATTTATCTAGTATTGACCAAATTGCAGCCTAATTTAGCAGAATTTACTAAATACATACAGCTGCTAATTGTACATTTTCTGACAATCTGAGCCTGTAGGAAGAGGAGGAGGCTGAGCGTGTGGCGGTGGGGTATGTTAGCGGGTGTGCAGCACAACGATCACTCTCCCACCCGCTGTACCAACGCAGTACGGACGCGCACAAATGGATGGGGCTCCTCCAAACTCACACAACACAACCAATGCATTATGGGAAGAGGCTGAATAAAGAGTGGCCCGGAATAGGCGGATGAACAGGGAGGGTGGGGGGAGGGGGAGGAGGAAGGGTAGGGGAAGGAGGGGGGAGAGGGAGGAGGAGGGGGAGGAGGAGAGGGAGGAGGAGAGGGGGAGAGGGAGAGGGAGGAGGGGGAGGAGATGGAGGAGGGGGAGGAGGGAGGGGCGGAAAGGGGTGTGGGAAGGGGGGGAGGGGGAGAGGGGGAGAGGGATAGGGAGGAGGGGAGGAGAGGAGGAGGGGGAGAGGGAGGAGGGAGAGGAGGAGGGAGAGGGAGGGGGAGGGGGAGGAGGAGAGGGAGGGAGGAGGGGAGGGAGGGAGAGGAGGAGGAGAGGGAGGATGGGAGGGAGAGGAGGAGGAGAGGGAGGAGGGGAGGGAGGGAGAGGAGGAGGAGAGGGAGTAGGGGAGGGAGGGAGAGGAGGAGGAGAGGGAGGAGGGGAGGGAGGGAGAGGAAGAGGAGAGGGAGGAGGGGAGGGAGGGAGAGGAAGAGGAGAGGGAGGAGGGGAGGGAGGGAGAGGAGGAGGAGCGGGATGAGGGGAGGGAGGGAGAGGAGGAGGAGAGGGAGGAGGGGAGGGAGGGAGGGGAGGGAGGGAGAGGAGGAGGAGAGGGAGGAGGGGAGGGAGGGACAGGAGGAGGAGAGGGAGGAGGGGAGGGAAGAGGAGGGGGAGAAGGAAAGGACTGTGTGTGGGCAGTGAAGGTGTATGTGGGTCGGATTTTCAGAAAATGTACAATTGGCAGCTGTACATATTTAGTAAATTCTGCTGCAATTTGGTCAGAACTAGGTAAAGAACTAGGTATATTCGGCATTGCATTGATTCTAGCAATCTGTTTGGTTAGGTTAAACTGTATTTTGAACTTTATTTTCGTCTGCAATGTCGGTTATTTGAGAAAAGTAGCGAAGTTGAATTGTACATTTTCTGAAAATCTGACCCATGTGTGTAGGGGGTATGGGGGGAGGTCAATGCTAAGAATAGGGAATTCTATTCAATTCTTTTCAACTTTTTTTTCTAAACTAAAAAATTACCCCTTTTCACTGAGTTGCTATGACTCTCACTAGATCAACAAATAAATAACCCCATTAGTGGGATTTCCTCCAGATAACTATCTGGAGGAAATCCCACTTTATCCTTTATGGGTGGATGCCCATCTAGCGTCATAAGTTCATAAGTCCATAATTACAAAATACCGCATGTCATAATTACCGTTAGTTCTTAATTGCATATTAAAAAATCACCTTGTATAACATGATTGACGTAGATGAAACTAATTGAAATGGAAGAAGATAACAATTAAAACCATAATTGGGGCCTTTCCAATGAGACATGTATTGTTTTGATCAAGTAATCCAAGACTGAAAAACATATAAACACCTGAAATGTACCTTCTACTAAGATATGGGGGTCAAGTCTTCAAAAGATGTACAATTGGCCTTCAACAAACCTCTCAAATAACCCAGATTTAAGACGAAAATCAGGTTTAAAATACAGTTTAACATAAACCAGACCGATCTAATTAATGAATACACTACATAATACATTCAGATATACTCAGTATTTATCATTTTTCAATCTAATTTAGCAGAATTTGAGAGACGTGTAGAAGTTTAGATTTTACATGGTCTCAAAAGCTGACCCTCGATGAGTATGATATGATCCTGAAATATATGTACGCTGTAAATCACTTACAAGAAGCTCCATTAGTTGATTGCATGTCAGTCGTAAGCTTGGTTAAGTCACAAAATGCTCAGAATAGCTTCGATTAAAAATGTAATGTTAGCCTGACTAAAATCATTAATCAAATCAATCAAATCAACTACTTGACAACTAGAGATTACATATTTAAACAAGATTAATTCATCCTCTCTCCCCTTCCTCGCTGACATGAACTTTAATATCCCTTCCTTCCGTCTGCATTCATAGTTCATGCGGCCTCCCTTCCATCCCCCTTCCGTCTCCTACTCATTCAATAATAGACAGATATGAATGCAGCGAGTCGACCGATTTGATTAAATTTAACATTTTATGAGACTTGGTCCAAGTCTCAAGACAAATATCAGAAAATTGTCAAACTTCGAGAAGTTTGAAATCAGCATAGAAAAGAGGATTTGCCTTGGCTGCTGGAAGGAGTGAAGAGGAGACAAAAAAAGTTTCCTAATTTCCTTGTAAATATGACACCTCTAGTCGCTAGGAGGAGGCACTGGCTGGGCACACTCTCCCACTTGGGAATTAGGTTTTCCTGCCCAATTTAATCAGTGAAATACATTAATCCCATTGCATTAACTTTATAACACAAGTGCTATAAGGGTCAGATTTTCAGAAAATTTACAATCGGCAGCTGTACACATTTAGTAAATACTGCTAAATTAGGCTGCAATTTGGTCAATACTGGAAATGTGAGTATATTCGGCATTGCATTGATTCTATCAATCTGTTTGGTTAGGTTGAACTGTATTTTGAACTTTATTCTATATATGGCATTGATGATGCTGACGATAGCACTGTGGGATGAGTGGCGGAGATATATAGGAGAATTTCCTAAATTTGTAGAGCTGCCAATAGGGGAGTTGTATGTGTCACTGCGCATGTCTGTACAATGCATCCTGGGATGGATTCTGATGAAATCTGACATACACATATTTTGCAATATTTTTATCGAAAATTGCAAGAATGTTTTTACCAATATCTAAGCTTGCATAAATGATCTATGCTAACCAAATGCACGATGGGAAAGATGACAACTTGTGTCATAGAAACATGTATAAGATATGGATATTGACATTAGAGCATTGATAAATATTCCATGCTGAACATGGCATGTTTTCTTTAGATTTTATACTGTACCTCAACTTCCATTATTCCATGCGAATCAACATTCAAAATGGCGGCTATGCAACTCCCCTATTGTACATTTTCACAAGATCTGACCCATATATAAATGCTTGTTGATACCAGTATCTGTCCCTGCCTAACAGGCTTATTCAAATATATTCTTTTTTTGATCCGATAAGCTTAATTAGCGTTAAGTGCACGAGTCATTTAGGTGTATTCATGTAATTACTGCATATCGCCGTCAGCACGTTGATCTAACTAATCCTAATAGACATGGGAATACATTGAAATATGATTTATTATGGAAATTATTGCTCTATGTATTGAGTTATGGCTAAAGTGTATTAGAAACACATCATTACTCATCTGGGCGTTTCCTGAAAGAGGTTGTTTGTCAGTTTTAAGGGCATGATCAACTGTGTACCTTCTCTCAAATGCATTGAAAATAATTTGTTGTTACTGTTAATACTATATGTTATTATTATGTATCTAATGTCTTTTTTTCGTCTGTTTCAGGTGAGTGATCCATGTTTTGATAATACTGTCTTTATGCAACAGGCTGGGGTAAGTCATAATAACAGCTTAAAGCTACATTTCCATTAAGGGCCTAGTCCACTAAGCTGATTCTCATGCGATTCTCACAGAATTTAGTCCTCTGCGGCGCAAAATCGCATGAGAATCGGCTTTGTGGACTAGGCCCTTTAGACATGAATTTTGACATGGTGGCACAAATCATGTATCAATGTGTAATAGTAAATATCCAACATATACAATGTTTTGTTCTTTTTTTTTTTTTTTTTTTACAAATATCACTTTACTTTTTTAACATATTCCAACACATAATCAACATTACTAATTGATATCTTAATATCCAAGAGAGATACTGTCTTAGATTTGGGATATGGGTCGGATTTTCAGAAAATGTACAATTAGTAGCTGTACTCATTTAGTAAATTCTACTAAATTAGGTTGCAATTTGGTCAATACTAGGTAAATTTGAGTATATTCGGCATTGCATTGATTCAAGCAATCTGTTTGGTTAGGTTGAACAGTATTTTGAACTTTAATTTCGTCTGAAATATGGGTTATTTGAGAAGATTGGCATAGCTGAATTGTACACTTTCTGAAAATCTGACCCATATATTCTTTTTGACTGAAAGCTATCTCAAATGCCTGAGTGACTCATTTGGATATACTACTATGTGGTATTTGCCTATTAGCTAGTAGACTAACACTAAGTCGCTTTAAAGGATTTAATATTCGTTCATTCAGGAGATAACATTACATTCCATGGTCTCAGGTATTCATATCCTAAGTTATACATTCTTAGAAAAACATATTTGTGTCAGATTTTCAGAAAATGTACAATTGGTAGCTCTACACATTTAGGAAATTCTCCTAAATTAGACTGAAAAATGATGAATACCGGGTATATCTGAGTATATTTGGTATCGCATTGATTTAAAGTATCAGTTCTGTTATGTTAAACTGCACTTTGAAGCTCATTTTTGTCTTAAATGTGGGTTATTTGAGAAGATTGGTGAAGGCGAATTGTACATTTTCTGAAAATCTGACCCATTTATGCTACATAATAATTATGAGTATCTTTAACATCAAAATATAATTCCTATGAATATTATAGGTAGATCTATATTACTTCTGTATTGACAATAACCAAAGAAAGTTTTATCTTTTGGGATTACTCGTCTAGCAACTATAGAAGGAATAATAACAATTCGATAGCATCTACCGTTTAGCGAGCAAATATAATATAAAAAGACAATGAATAGAATGGCAGGTCTCAGAAATAAAGTTGGTTGCAAAAACAAAAAAAATAGAATACAAATAAGAACAACATCCCCACCATATCAAAGCAACACTAAAACAAATCTCTTCATCCTTTTTTAAAAATATGTTTATTGTTCAGACATTTAAATCACAAATATATAAATAAATACGCATAACTCACTTTTGTAGTTATTTTTTAAGTTCCTATATGTTCTAGAATCGTTTCAAGGAGCGATTAAATTGCTGTTTAATGACCGAAACACTCATACACTGAAAACTTGATTGACGGGTAACAGTCGGAAGACATGGAATATAATGCCATAGGCTTGTCAACCCATCTGTCAGACCTCATATTAATGTACCGTCGATAAATAAAACAAAGACAAAAAGACAAAAAGATTTTTCAATTCAAGAAGGAAAAAATATGAATGGACAAAGATTAAATCGGATTTACATTATATTTAACACATTGTCATAGGAAAGGTTAGCATCAGATTCCTGAACACAATATTGGTGTAAAATAACATAGAATCGTGGGAAAATTGATTATCAGACCTCATAAGCCTTATCCTACGGGTTCCCCACATCTAGATATGGCTAGCAAGCCTTGCCTTTCACTGGAACGCTATCGGCAGAAATACAATACAATATATGATCACAAATGGAGATAGTATAGCACTAGTGTGATATGAGCACACATATTATATCCTTCCCACAATCCCCCACAAGTCAAAGTGAGGCTGGCCAGCGCCACCATCGGATGATATAGCAATCACTCCACACTCCTCCCCAGCTCCAATTAGACCGAGGCGAGAATATGCGAGAGAAGGCGAGAATAAGCGAGACTAGGTGAGGAGGCAGCTGGGGCCATGGTGGGAGTGAGGTGGTTGGGAGGGTCTAGAACAATCTATATTGTTCCACAGAGCTCAAGAGGACTGGATTTGGGATTTCTGCAATAGGTTTATGGGACAGGGGACTGGCCCATGACCCAGACTCAAGGATATGGAAATTCTTGAATATAACTCTACTAAGTACTTTTATAACTTACGATTGATACTTATTCAGAATGTGGGCAGTCCGTAAGTTATGTTTACATCGGGTGCCTTTAAATGGTGAGTGAGTGAGATTGGTTGCTTTAGGCCCTAATCAACACATTTAATATTGTTATATCAAGGGCGGGAGAGCTGAGAGTGAGTGAGTGAGTGTGATCGGTTGCTTTACTCCCTTATCAACACATTTAATATGGTTATATCAAGGGCGGGAGAGCTGAGAGGGAGGCAGTTTATGAACATACCCAGGAAATAGAGATAGAGAAGAAGGGAGAGAGAGAGAGACAGAGAACAAGAGACAGAAAGGCACTTTATGGTCTTACCCAGGCCTAGAGAGCTGAGAGGGAGGCAGTTTATGAACATACCCAGGAAATAGAGATAGAGAAGAAGGTAGAGAGAGACAGAGAAAAAGAGACACAAAGGCACTTTATGGTCATACCAAGGACCACGTCTTCAAATTGGACTGATTTAGTAACAAACATCACTTCAGCAAGATCTGGGTGATTTTTTTCCGGTTTTCATTGCTTCAGGGCTTCATAAAAGTCCACATTTATATTTCCTTTCCGGTGGGGGCTTCCCTTGTTATCGCTCAAGACGGTTTTCTCTTGGCCGATTCTACTTCAGATAAGTGTATAACACTACAATAGCAGCAGAATACTGATACATTGATTCAGTCATATACATTATGATATAACCATATAATGCAGTTTGTGAGTTTATTTTGACGAGTTATGTAGCTTTAATGCGCAACAATTCCTGAGAATTGTGAGAATGCTTGTCATTTATTGGTTCCTTCAGGATCCGCCAGTCTCGCAATGAAGCCACTGCGAAGATTCTGATTCACAAAAGGGCGCCCCGTTGGGAAAGGACCCAATCTTCCTCAAGATATAGAGGGTTCTGTGAACTTATGTGGAGTAGATTTCCCAGCATTTCTCCCTCTCTCCCCTATCCCCTCTCCTCTCCATCCCCCTAAGCTTCATCCCTCCCCCTCTCCCCATCCCCCTGCATCTCTCCCTCTCTCCCCTATCCCCTATCCCCTCTCCCCCTGCCCTCTCCTCTCCATCCCTCCTCCCTCCCCTTCCTCCCTCTCCCTCTCCCCTATCCCCTCTCCCCTCCCCCCACCCCCCCTGTATCTCTCCCTCTCTCCCCTATCCCCTCTCTCCCTCCCCTCTCCTCTCCATCCCTCCTCCCTCCCCCTTCCTCCCTCCCCCTCTCCCCTCCCCCACCCACAGCTCCAACCAACACTTATTAAGTGTGACACAATGATGCATGGATCATCTAACTAGCACCTCGTGCAAACTTTCATCACCCCCCCCCCACCACCCTCCCACCACCCGCTTATTTACTCTCTCCCTCTTCATCATCCATTATAATACTTGATCTAGAACCCAGAGAGCAAGAGCTTTACCATGGCGTGTTTATCATTGAATCTTTTATAACTTAGAATTTGAAAGATGGTAAAGTAATATAACAAGATATATTGACTAACATTAAGGCGCAGCTGGTGCTACATAAACAGTGACTTAGCAAATGGAGGGTACTAATTCCTTTAGTCTCTTCCATGGGTTATTGTAGCCCCTCGTCTGTGCAAGGCAGAGACTAAGGCTCTATATTTCACGAATGATCGATCTATTCTATTAACGTTAGGAGGAAAGCCTACCAACAACACTAAATCTCACCACAAGCTTACACATAAAAAGGTTATCCACGGGATAGTAGTATATAAAATTGAACCTGTTCTTCTGGTTAACCCTGTCCCTACAGCAATTAATGTTTCAGTGAATGGGTTAATTCCAATTTGGGCATAACACATATAGGTTAGATTTTCAGAAAATGTACAATTGCCAGCTCTACACAAATAGGATTTTCTGCTACATTAGGCTGAAAAATGAAAAATGCCGGGTATATCTGAGTATATTTGGTATTGCATTGATTAAAAGTATCAGTTCTGGTATGTTAAACTCCATTTTGAAGATCCTTCTTGTCTTAAATGTGGGCTATTTGAGAGGATTGGTGAAGGCGAATTGTACATTTTCTGAAAGTCTGACCCAATCAATGTTTCAGTTAATGGGTTAATTCCTATTTTGGGCATGACACATTTCATAAACATCACCACAGGTCAGATTGTGTACCTTCATGCATGGCTTAATAATCAACTAACGACTGCAAAAGCCAAGAGCAAATGTACCATGGTGCTTTAATAATTGTATTAAATAAGTGTGGAGTCTTTAAAACAAGAAAAGATCTCGATTTTAAAATAAATAGAATAAAATAAAATGCCCAGTTAAAACTGCACTCTCGGTTAACGATGGCCATAAACTAGACATTTTCTACTTTTTGTTCCAATCTTTTCCAACCCATCTAAAGTCATTTGACCTCAATTCTGTTGGATTTTCTGATTGAGGATTTAATTGGGTTTGATTGGGGAAAGAGGAGAAGATTAAAGCCAGAGTTGTTTTTGTTGTTGGCTTTATTTATGGCATTTCAGGCCTGTTTATCCCTTCATCAAGTTTGGACGATTATGTCCAGTTGTTTCTGATGCAGTGCTTCATAAAAGTCCACATTTTTTCATTTATTTATTTGAGGCCTATGTGGGTCAGATTTTCAGAAAATGTACAATTGGCAGCTTTACACATTTAGGAAATGCTCCTAAATCAGGCTGCCAAATGAAGAATACCGGGTATATCTGAGTATATTTGGGATCGCATTGATTTAACGTATCTGTTCTGTTATGTTAGACTGCATTTTGAAGCTTATTTTTGTCTTCAATAATAATGGGTTATTTGAGAGGATTGGTGAAGGCGAATTGTACATTTTCTGAAAATCTGACCCATATAATTTTTAATACATTCAGCTGTAAATATGCTCTATCCAACATAGATGTGTTCAGGCGTTGCCTTGTTAGTGAAATAAAGTTACCTGAATTTCTGATGTGTTAGAGAAAAATGAGTCACAAGTCGCAAGAAAATGAATTTTGAGATATCGTCATATTTGATAAGATTAAAGACGACATCAAGCGGATTCCAAAGATGGTAAACATGAAAGATATCAAAGAAGTGTTTCAATTCAGTCCAAAATAGAAAACATTCCCAAAAATATCTCATAAAACACTTTGAAAATAACAATTTTGCGACTTGCAACTTATTTTTCTGTAACAGATCACATATACTCAGTTATACCTTGTATTTCAGCCTGATTTAGAAGAGTTTATCAAAATTGCGGAGCTGGCGTTTGTACAATTTGTTATGATCTAACGCATTTGAAAAGGAAATCTCAGACATTAGACACGACATTGTAGCGTGCAAGATTAGAAGCATTCATGTGGGGGAAGTCACCAGAAAATGTAAATTCTCTCAAATAACTCAATTTTCAGACGAAAATCAAATTAAAAAAACAGTTCAACCTAACCAAACAGATTGCTAGAATCAATGCAATGCTAAATATACTCGAATTTACCTAGTATTGACCAAATTGCAGCCTAATTTAGCAGAATTTACTAAATGTGTAGAGCTGCCAATTGTACATTTTCTGAAAATCTGACCCATGTATCAAAACGTTACAAGTTCCAGAACCAGGTAAATTCTGAAGAAATCAATAAGAATATTTCAAAACATGTGATATTGCATGACAGGGCGAAACATGGATGAACGTAGATGAAACAAATGCCAATTTAAGAAATAAATGACGATTTCTTTTTTTAAACAATTTTATTTGGCAGGATATCACAGATGTGATATGTCTCATCTCCCAATTAAAGAAATATACAAGTTTTAAACATTTAACACGCATACTTATACTCAATATCATTTCAATAGCTTACATGTTGCCCCATGGCGACCCAGACAAATAGTCATCTGGGTATTACACCACATTATGGTCACATTTTCAGAAAATGTACAATTGGTAGCTCTACACATTTAGGAAATTCTGCTAAATTAGGCTGAAAAATGAAGAATACTGGGTATATCTGAGTATATTTGGTATCGCATTGATCTAAAGTATCAGTTCTGTTATGTCTCACCCACCCTGCCCCCACCCCTTTCATTGCACCTCTCATACTACACAGGTGTGTAATAATGTATTTTTATCTCACCCCCGACCCTTTCAGTGCAACTCTTATATTGCATGGGTGTGTAATAATGTATTTTTATCTCACCCCACCCCTTTTATTGCAACCATTATACTACACAGGTGTGTAATAATGTATTTTATCTCACCTCCACCCCTTTCATTGCAACTCTTATATTGCATGGGTGTAAGTAAGTTAATGATACAATTCACTACATACTACACCCCCTATAAGTTAATGATACAATTCACTACATACTACACCCCCTATAAGTTAATGATTCAATTCACCACATGCTACACCCCCTATAAGTTAATGATTCAATTCACCACATGCTACATCCCCTATAAGTTAATGATTCAATTCATCACATGCTACACCCCCTATAAGTTAATGATTCAATTCACCACATGCTACACCCCCTATAAGTTAATGATTCAATTCACCACATGCTACACCCCCTATAAGTTAATGATACAATTCACTACATACTACACCCCCTATAAGTTAATGATACAATTCACCTCATGCTACACCCCCTATAAGTTAATGATACAATTCACCACATGCTACACCCCCTATAAGTTAATGATACAATTCACTACATACTACACCCCCTATAAGTTAATGATACAATTCACCTCATGCTACACCCCCTATAAGTTAATGATACTAGTCGCTATGAGTAAATGAATTAATGGTGGTGGAGGTATTGGTGTATGTTCATGTAGAGGTAGGGCCAGGCTGACCCTGTGTGTACTTGCAGGCCCTGATTAATGAGTGGGGAGACAATGACGGATGATTATCATTATTTCTACTCCCACGTCACCTGTCTCCCTCATCATAGGGGCTGCACACAGGGAGAGTGGGGTGAGGGCAACCCTACCCAGAGTCATGAATATAGCTACATGGTATCTGTATTAGCGCAGTCCCACTCTGTGTTATATTATTACATGACCATGCTGAATTAGGGGTGCAATAACATAACGTGTATTGTATGCCCATGTTGTATGAGAGGTGCAATACCAGGGGTGCAATAACATAATGCGTATTGTATGCCCATGTTGTATGAGAGGTGCAATAACAGGGGTGCAATAACATAATGTGTATTGTATGCCCATGTTGTATGAGAGGTGCAATAACAGGGATGCAATAACATAATGTGTATTGTATGCCCATGTTGTATGAGAGGTACAATAACATAACGTGTATTGTATGCCCATGTTGTATGAGAGGTCCAATACCAGGGGTGCAATAACATAATGTGTATTGTATGCCCACGTTGAATGAGAGGTGCAATACCATAATGTGTATTGTATGCCCATGTCGTATGAGAGGTGCAATACCATAATGTGTATTGTATGCCCATGTCGTATGAGAGGTGCAATACCATAGCTGTATGAGAGGTACAATAACATAATTTGTTATTGTACACATAACAGAACGTGTATTTAATACAAAGTAAACATCCCATGAGCACGTTTTATCATGGGAATAAGTTACCCAAGGACATTTGAAGTCTACTCAGTATTTGTGTCGATATTTGTTCATATATTCTAACAAATACTGAAAACAATGTTAAGACAATAAGAGATAATGATGGAAGCTGTAGCAGGCCTTCAACCCCTGGAGACAGTGGCTGAGTGAGCTGGAGGAGGAGGATCCCGTGCAAGGTTTTCTATGATTTCCTCCTCCTGTGATTGCCAGGACTGATGTGTCTGTCACACAGCCTGGATTAATCCTTCTCCTCCTCAACCTCCTCCACCTCTTTAGCTAACTCTCAAAGGTGGAGCTCCTAATGTCAACAAGGATAGAAAGGTTACAATATAGGACGATGGTAATTTGTCTGAAGGATTTTATTCATCGAATCATTGTGTACACGGTACATTGTTCTTAGAGTTTGATGACATTTAGAGAAAATTCATTACATAAATTTATATTTCAATCATTACAAAATTTATATATATATATGTTTATACATGTAGCCTACATACTTTAAAGTAAAATATTTCACACGAAATATTTTTTTAAAAACCACAACCTCCACCGTGTCACTACTTTATGATGGTAAACAAATTATCAAGTTATTATTCTCTTAATTTCTTTTAAAGATTTAGAGCTTCACTATCAGTTAACGTCTGTCAAAAACTGTCAAAAAGAGAGAGTTTTACTTTCTTTTCCATTCTTTCCCATTCTTTCCCGACCCATGTAAGGGTCATTTGACCGACGGCTTCATAAAAGTCCATAATTATGGCGGCTGTTTTCTCTTAGATGACTCTACATCAAATTCTTGCATAAACAGCAGCAGTCATAATATTGAGTAGTCCACATATTGACATATAACAGCAGAAGAATATATATAAATTCAGTCCTATAAGACAGAATGAGAGTAGATTTGGCAAGAATCCATGTCATAATAGCTGACAATGCTGCTTAAATACTCTATATTGTGGTTGCACCGTGCATCACTTGTTTTTTTTTGTGGCTATACGGGTCAGATTTTCAGAAAATGCACAATCTACAGTTCTACACATCTACCGAATTCGGCTAAATTAGGGTGAACAAATTTAATGATGAATACTAGATATATCTGAGTGTGTATTCTGTATTGTATTCATTCAATGAATCTGTCTGGTTATGTTAAACTGTATTTTGAACCTGATTTTCGTCTTAAATTTGACTTACTTTAGACGTTTGGTGAAGGTGAATTGTACATTTTCTGACGATCTCACCTTTACTGTAGCCATCCACTGTGAGTGTATCAGAGCGGTCCACCAGACCCAAACGCTGATGATCATGCTAATATCTACTCCTAAGAACAGAACAAATAATTAAAAGTTAGTGACAGCCGCCTCCGCCTCTCTTCCCCTTCTCCTGAGCTCCTATAGATCTTCACCTCAAGTTCTGTGCTTCTGTAATACTGCCCCATGAGGCACAATAGAGGAGTTGTATGTGCCACTGCGTATGTCTGTTACAGTGCATACTGGGATCGATTCTGATGAAAATATTGAAGACAAATATTTGGCAACATTTTTATAAAACATTGCAAGAATGTTTTCACCAATATCAGAGCTTTTGTAAATGATCTATCAATACCAAATGCATGAAGGGAAAGATGGGGACTTGTGCTATGGAAACCTGCAAAACACAATTGATAGATGCTGAACATGACATATTTTCTATTGTTTTTAGACTGTACAATCAGTCCAATAATACCTTGCGAATCAAGATTTGAAATGTTGGCTATGAAAATCCCCATATTATTCCCTGTCATTTAGTATTATTTTTTCTCCATACAAAAATACTAAAATGGTACATAAATCTTAAAATGCTACCTCATGTAAATATTGTTAATCTCACGACTGAGATGTATATAACATGTCTCAAGAACATCTTGGATCAGATGGAAAACACCGCAAATGGGATCTGTAACCAAAGAATAAATAAAACCTTTAAAAAAAAAACACCCTAAAATTCGAAACAGTCCTACACAGAGATCTTGTGGGGGAAAAAATTAGACAAATTCATTTTTGTGACCTAAGATTCATTTTCCTGTAATAAATCATCAATTTATGTAGAGTTTTGCTGCCCCTCCTCACTGCACGGATCTATAACCCTGTCTAATTAGTACAACATGCCTATTATACTATCCCTAGCCTTCCCAGTAGCAGGCTGCTCCCGCCTGGTAGTTTGTCATTATAATAGGTGAACATCCTCCCCTAGCTGCATCTAAACATCCATGGGGAACCTGGAATGAATGATATCTTAAATTGAATTGAATCATTCATACTGCAAGAAAGGGGTTTTATTATATGGGTCAGATTTTCAGAAAATGTACATTTGACAGCTCTATACATTTAGGAAAATCTCCTAAATAAGGCTGAAAAATGAAGAATAACGGGTATATCTGAGTATACTTGGTATCACATTGATTTAAAGTATCAGTTCTGTTATGTTAAACTGCATTTTGAAGCTCATTTTTGTCTTAAATGTGGGCTATTTGAGAGGATTGGTGAAGGTGAAGTGTACATTTTCTGAAAATCTGACCCATATGCGCATTTTATTTGAGGGGTGCGATAAGTGGGGTGCAATGAAAATATTTCTATTGTACGTGTACAACAAATATTCGAATTGGGGTTTCTTTTAGCTTTTCGATACTTCATGACGATTCAAAACGCAAAACAAATGTTTATATATGAATATTTGTCTATGCTGGGGGCTTATAATAAATAATGAATGGAATTCGGTACTAGTAATTGAATATTTATTCTCGTCCAATAAATGATCGCTCTATGTATGACAAAGCGACATTGTTTTGTATCCATGTTCAGTTAATACTTCTGTTTTGATTATTTTAGTACATTCTACTTTTGTTTTTCTCTTCTGGATTTCCTCAAGTTCCTATCATTCTGATTGAATTGCTCTTTTTATGATCAGTTTAATATATAACATTTTATTGATTTTCCATTGAGCTTCGTCTCTGTATTTTGGCATTTCAAATTCGAATTGAATCATTTTTAGTTCAGAAAGGGTTTTAGTATATTCCACTTGAGTGAGTGTGATAACGATATTCTTACCATAATTATGTGTACGATGAAAATTCGAATTGGTTTTTCGTTTAGCTTTTGCTATTTAATGATGATTGCAATCTATAAACAAAGGAATTATTTCAATGCTCTTCTAAGCTAGGGGTATGTAATGAATGGTGAATGGAACTTAATTTTGTCCAATGAATATTGCTTCGGCAATACCTCTGGTCTCTAAGAGTCAGATCTTCAGAACACATACAATCGGCAGATCTACATTTTCATTAAATGTTGTTAAATTAGACTGAGAAATGGTCAATACTAGGTGTATCTGAGTATATTTGATATTGCCTTGATTAATAGAATCTATTTGGTGATGTTGGACTTAATTTTAAATCTTATTTTTGTCTTAAACTTGGATTTTTGAGAGGATTGGTGAAGGTGAATTGTACATTTTCTGACGATCTGACCCATAACAGTCTCTATACCTACTGCATGAAATAGAGCTGAACTGCACAGCTGATTGTGTCAATCTATTCACTTTAGTCAGGAACCATTCAACGCTCATGAATATTCAATAGACAGTTGACTCAAAGTCCTCAACATTAGTTCTCCGACTAATTAGTAAACAACTGTATTATTCTATTGAACCTGTAACACTCTCTCTCTAAAACTTAGGAAGTCTGAATAAAATATGTTACTTCAATCAATCAATGTATGTTCAATCAATCACTTATCCCTGAGCATGTATATTTAGGCTACGGGGGTCAGATCATCAGAAAATGTACAATTGACCTTCACCAATCCCCTCAAATAACCCTGATTTAAGACGAAAATTAGGTTCAAAATACAGTTCAACACAACCAGACAGATTTATTGAATCAATACAATACAGAATAGACTCAGATATACTCAGTATTTATCATTTTTCACTTCTAATTTAGCAGAATTTGAGAGATGTGAAGACTGTGCATTTTCTGAAAATGTGACCCATCTAGGCTAGTGAGTAAACTGGGGCAAGGAAGGGGTAACAGATACCCTCACCCCAGCCCACCCCCAGCCCCACCCGACCCCCTCTGTACCCTTTTAATTACACTGATTGAAGCCCGAAGAAAGGCAGAGGGAGTCACTTTAGAGGGCCAACACACAAGTCGTGTAATTAAAGGCTGTCGCGTATAAACGCACTGCGGTTCCGTTGGAGCGAACTTTACCGATTCTTTCTGGAATGCTTCAGTGAGCTTGTGAAGGCAGTTACAATGCATCAGATGCCCCTACACACGGCCCTAGACGTATCATGGGTGAAACCACCAGAAAATGTACGCTCACTATCACCAATCCTCTAAAATAACCCAAATAAAACAAAAATGAGGTTCAAAATACAGTTCAACATAACGCAACTGATTTTCTGAATCAATAATATACACAGATATTCCTAATATTTATCATTGTACAGCTTATTTAACAGAATTTACTTAAAGTGTAGAACTGCCAATTGTAATTTTCTGACGACCTGACCCATATAGAACAGCCGTCTTATTAAGGCTTGTCTTAGAACCCAAGCTTTGTCACATTACCCATGGACAGATTCCTAACGCGACAAAGCGTCTCAGTGCTCTAGCTGCTGTTAAGTGCTGGGCTCCAAAGCCACAAAGGTACTTTGTAACAAGGGACATTATGTTTAGTTCATAGAAACCTGAAAGGGGTTGACAAAGGCCGTCAAATATTGTACGAACATGTATAATTGATTAATTGTTTAACACTTGGGTTGGGTACACTATGAGGATGACAATTCTGGGTGATAGTGACATCCCAGATGCCAATCTACTTCTGGATGGCAATTAAACTAGAAGTTCATTTTTATCTCACATTTATTTAGGTATTTTTCAGTATTTTTGGCCTATTATGAAACAAAGAATTCCAAATTTACAGAGACATTTCATACTATGACATGTTAGAAATACCTGATGTGTTACAGAAAAAATGAATCGTAAGTCGCAAAAACCATGTGTTTAAACGGATTTTTCCACTGAAGCTCTTTGTGGTAATGTTCGGATTTGGGGGTTACCTAGAGGTTTTGTTGTATAGATAAATGTATCTAATTTCAAAGCTGAGTTTTGAAAATATCTTGGGGTTTAAATGTCATTTAATCTAGTATAGCTATTTTACTTTTGATTTACCAAAAGAAATATCACAATCCTTTTTCTCAAACTGAAAATAAATTGCATTTATAATGATCTCATCTTTTCAAATCGGATGTTATCTAAAAATCCATTTTTAGACTTATGACTAATTTTTCTGCGCCACCTCACATATTATCCCTAGAGCACCAATCCCTCACAACAACCCATTTCATTATCGCCACCCAATCGTCGCTGCCGCTTGCTCATAACGAATTAGCTGTATTGGTAAACGCAGCGAGGTGTGAAGTGTAAGGTCGTGGGTTCAAACCCCAATACCAAGGGAACATCAATCTTACATCAATCTTTCCAATAGCACTGCATTGAACAAACAACGGTGACTCGACAGCTTTATTATAAATATTAGATCTATCATCATCAGCGTTGATAGTAAAGAATTTTCTATTTTATTGCTGACTCTGCATTAATATGGAGTATGTAATCTAGGCTCAGAGCCAGCTAGATCAGACAAGAATGGTATATCAGTTATATGACGCCTATATGGCTTTTCTGGTGCTAGAGTAGGGGTCTTAATGGGATTTAAAATGGCATTTTGTGGTTTGGAGCAAAAGGCTTTCCCTCAGTTTGGAGGGACTCTCTCAGCTATGAGCCTAAACTGGAGAGGTTTTCTCTCAGTTTGAAGGGATCTCTCAACCATGAGCCTAGACTGGAGAGGGTTTTCTAATAATCTGATAAGTATTTCTAGATTTTAAGTTTGATATTTTTATTTTTGAAAGAAATATTACATACATTGTCCTGAAATTTGATACACCGTTTGATACGACTATAGGTGATAAACTCTTCAAAAATCAGAACATTTCAATGAAGTGATCTTGTAAAATAAACGCTTTGAAAAATATTATCTTTGCAACTTGTGACTCATTTTCCTGAATCACATCACATGGGTCAGATTTTCAGAAAATGTACAATTGGCAGCTGTACACATTTAGTAAATTCTGCTAAATTAAGCTGCAATTTGGTCAATACTAGGTACATCCGAGAATATTTGGCATTGCATTGATTCTGGCAATCTGTTTGGTTAGGTTGAACTGTATTTTGAACTTTATTTTCATCTGGAATTTGGGTTATTTGAGAGAATTGGTGAAGCTGAATTGTGCATTTTCTGAAAACATGACCCATATATGCTGAGTATATATAAACCCAGTGCACACAAGAATGCTGATCCACCTTCCGGCATGTCTAAATACCCTGACATCTTCCGTCCTGTGACAGCTGCACACTCTACCCAACTACCACTGTTCTAATTTCCCCCTATCCCCCCTCTTCCTCCACCTCCCTACATTTAGATCTCCTTTGCATCCATTATTAATTGACAGGCATTCTCTTTATTCTATTTTAAGCGCAATTATCTGGGTTTTTTAAACTTTATTTTTGTCTGAAATTTGGGTTATTTGAGAAGATTGCCCAATTTGAATTGTATATTTTCTGAAAATCTGACTCATAGTATACATGCTTATGGGTCAGATTTCCAGAAAATGTACAATTGGCAACTTTACACATTTAGTAATTTCTGCTAAATTAGGCTGCAATTTGGTCAATACTAGGTAAATTAGAGTATATTCGATATAGCATTGATTCTAGCAATCAGTTTGGTTAGGTTGAACTGTATAACTTTATTTTTGTCTGAAATCTGGGTTGTTTGAGAAGATTGGTAAAGATGAATTGTACATTTTCGGAAAATCTGACCCTTATTTGTCGCAGTCAGTGTAACATGTCTGTCAACACAATAGAGACAAGGGTGGGAGAGATGGCTAGTCTAATATTAATGTGCACGTTTAGATTAGAGCAGGGTCAATTGTGCAGCAGTGTGATCAGTAGCAACACCAGGCACTAGTTAGTGCCTGCCTGTTTCACACCTATAGGTCGCAATATTACACCTATAGCTCGCAATATACTACAAACAATCAGGTACTTTGCTCATATCTCTGACTACAAATTTTGCAAACAAAACAGGACATGGGTCAGATTTAAGATAATGAAAATTTACTTTTTCCAGCACTGGGAGCCTGGAGAAAAGGCCATTAGGAGAGATTACTCATTTTTCACTCTTGCAAATGACATAAACATGGGTCAGATTTTCAGAAAATGTACAATTGGCAGCTCTACACATTCAGGAAATTCTGCTAAATTCGGCCAGAAAATGATGAATACCGGGTATATCTGAGTATATTTGGTAGCGCATTGAGTTAAAGTATCAGTTCTGTTATGTTAAACTGCATTTTGAAGCTCATTTTTGTCTTAAATGTGTCTTACATTTTCTGGAAATCTGACTCACATAAAAAATATATAAATTCAAGGTTAGAATTATCGACCAGTGCTAATGGGCTGGTGCTATACCTTGTCTATTTCTTATGAAAGAATCAAACAAATGCAGGAAAACGGCGCTTTTCGTTTTCCACTTTGCCAACTTTGTTCTTATTTATATAAACGAATCAATGAAACTGTACTGGGATTTTTGTTAAGAGTAACAGATAAACTTGAAAAAACTTCTTTTAATTGTAGCTTTTTTATATGGATTAATCTGTTGCTAAACGTTAGCACTTAAACTTCTTCTCAGTTGACATCGATCCAAAGCTTAGTTTTTACCACCTTGTGTATTTCTGCCCTGCCCTGCCCTTCTGACAGCTTAACGACAGTCTGGATGAGGGTCAGATTTTCAGAAAATGTACAATTGGCAGCTGTACACATTTAGTAAATTTTGCTAAATACGGCTGCAATTTGGTCAATACTAGGTAAATTTGAGTATATTCGCCATTGCATTGATTCAAACAATCTGTTTGGTTTAGGTTGAACTGTATTTTGAACTTAATTTTCGTCTGTTATTTGAGAGGATTGGTGAAGTTGAACTGTACATTTTCTGAGAATCTGACCCATGAATCAACCCTTTGTTGTTGATGCAGTGCTTTAGAAATATGTTTTTCATAGACGCATTTGAGACACAGATAATGGGCGAGTTGGCTTAGTTTGGGGAATATTCTTTTTCTTCTTTTTCAGTGTTTGCATAGTTCATAGTTTAAGCATATACTCTGACATTTGTAAAGACGGGGTATTGAAATCGTGGCACACAAGTGAGTGAGTTTGGTTGCTTTACGCCCTTATCAACCCATTTAATATGGTTATATCAAGGATGGGAGAGCTGAGAGGGAGGCAGTTTATGATCATACCCAGGAAAATAGAGATAGAGAAGAAGGGAGAGACAGAGAAAAGGAAACAGAAAGGCACTTCATGGTCACACCCAGGACTAGAGACCTGAGAGGGAGGTAGTTTATGATCATACCCAGGAAATAGAGATAAACAACAAAGGAGAGAGTGACAGAGAAAAAGAGACAGAAAGGCACTTTATGGTCTTACCCAGGACCAGTCACGGCACACAATCATAACAATCAATAGCAATTCAACTGTACTATAGGATAGAGTAATTATAACTTCTGCCTTTCTATAAGACAGACACCTATAGGTAGCCAGAGTGTTCCCTCCGTTCATGAACGCCCCATTAATAATTCACCCGTCATTTATACCGGGATGCGTTACACTGTCTAATTGTCCTATGCATTTAAAGCAGGCAGCCTAGTTAGATGCAGTCAAAATAATTCATAATTCAGCCCCTCGCATTCACCCGGCCAGTTTATTACTGCTTGTCCCTGTATTTGTTCTCTGTATAATTGGATCCTATAGGTCCGGGCCCCGGGGTATGGCTGCTTCTGGGGTAAATTTGGGAAATCGTGGCAGGATTGTTTTACTTTGAAATAATTTGTTTTATTCAGATGTGAAGCAATGTTACCATTTGTATTTTCCATTTTGTTTGATATTTTTGCCAATATGAGATTTTAAAAGGAATATCTCTTCGGGATACAATTATAGGAATATAGACTCTGATTCATTATTACTGACAATAAGTCATTCAGTATTACATGTGCAATTTTGTACAGTAATACTTATTATTAATTATAGTTATCATTATTATATGATTTGTTTCTGGCAATTTGTTTTGCAGCAGGCTTTTGTCATTGCTCCTTAGAAATTAGGATAGAGATTTATTAGCTCTCTATTCCAGATCTCCAATTACAAAATACATCATGAATCAAAGCATTTCTGGAAGCTATTACACAATTTATTTCCTTAAGATGCCCTTAAAAACATTATACTCTTGGGAACAGAGTCTTAAAATCTTGCATACATATCCAGACGGCTCCACCAACCTGGAATTGAGAAATTCCTAAAACAGGTTGTTGTGAATAAATCACTCTTAAAAAGATCAATTTTGCGATTCATTTTCCTGTAACACCTCACACTTATAATAGTTGCCAGTGAGGGTAATGCAGCCCACATGGGTCAAACTTTCAGAAAATGTATAATTGGCAGCTCTACACATTTCGGAAATTCTGCTAAATTAGGCTGAAAAATTAAGAATACCAGGTATATCTGAGTATATTTGGTATCACACTGATTTAAAGTATCAGTTCTGTTACGTTAAACTGCATTTTGAAGCTCATTTTTTGTCTTAAAAGTGGGCTATCTGAGAGGATTGTTGAAGGCGAATTGACCATTTTCTAAAAATCTGACCCACGTATGGGCTGTATCTGTGCGGCTATATTAACCGATGAGGGATCGACTGATGGAGAGGGAGAGAGAGGAGGTGGTATCTGGGTTGAAAAACAAGGTCTACTAGGGTTTAATGATGTAGATACTGTCACTAGTAGAATGGATGGGTTGGTGGGTGGAGGAAATGGGGTTGGTAAAAAGACTTAAGAGTTACCTAATTACAGATAGGGACAACCCATAATGATACAGTGCTGCCTCGGGCTTTATCACTGGTTGCCTATGAGGATTTTTGGTGGGACAAATCTACTTGGGTCAGATCTTTAGAAAATGTCAAATTGGCCTTTACCAATCCCCTCAAATGACCCTGATTTAAGACGAAAACCAGGTTCAAAATAGAGTTCAACAAAACCAGACAGATTTATTGAATGAATACAATACAGAATATACTCAGATATACTCAGTATTTATCACTTTTCACTCTAATTAAGCAGAATTTGATAGATGTGTAGAACTGTAGATTGTGCATTTTCTGAAAATCTGACCCATAAGGAATTTTGGTGGGACAAATCTACTTGGCCAAACATGCAGGTATTTGGCATGCATGTTAAACTATCCTCCCTGTGATTTATTTAATTTGCTATTTTTAGAAACCTTTTCCAAAAGCAAGGAAATCTGCCCCGAAATGCTAAACCTGAATTTTGAGTTAACATTGATGGAATGCTTTGCTATGGCGGCTTATCTTATTATCGCTCACTGGCGCTTGTTTTCTCTCGGCCGATTGGACTTCAAATTCATGTATAAACATATAGCAGCAGCAGAATATTGGTAAAGTCAGTCCTATAAGTCATAATATGAGTAAAATGTGCAAGACTTTGACGATAATGTAGCTTGATTTGGGGATTTGACAGGGTTGAGATGCCATGAGTTCTGAGTGGTACATGTTTGTGAAAGCTTTGAGCTTTGTTCCTCAACCAGCTGTTGCCACATGTGAGTCCACCAGTGGTGTCCTGCATTTAGACCACCCTCATTAAATGCCATCAGCAAAACAAATGCGTCAAGTCAAGAAGAATTAATTTTGAGACACCATCATGTTTGGAAAGATGAGATTAAATGGATTCGAATGATGTTAAACATTCAGAAATCTATAGATTATCTTTTTACTCCACGTTGGTGTATGTACCACATGCTATTTGTATGGGGGGAGTAGTGTAGTAATCTATTGCAAAATCCACGTGTGAAGGATAGGAGTAGTAACAAGCGCTCCCATTGGTTGATACAGTCACATGATCATATTGTTGTCATCGACCATTCAGATCACAGCTTTCTCCTGGGTTTTGGGTGGCTGGTCCAAACATAAGTCAAGTCAAGATCGATGGCTGTTTTTGTAAGTAAAATGCCTTCGTTATTCTTTAATATACTTGAACATAGCAATGTGGGAGTAAATATAGTACCTAAATTTGAATGTGGTACTCGGGACACTTTTGCACTGGCCTCGATGTTTGGTTTTTTCGTGGCCCACGAGCCGATAGGCAAGTAGGTTACGAAAAAAAACAAACATCTTGGCCAGTGCAAATGTGTCCCTTGCACCACATTCTCATTAGGTACTATCTATGTATTTCATGTTAGATTTTATGACGTTTGAAACAAAAATTACTTGTAAAATAACTAGTGAAATAACTTGTAAAATTACTTGTAAAATTACTTGTGAAATTACCAGTAAAATTACTAGTAGCCTAAAATTACTGCTAAAATTACTAGTAAAGTCGCTAAATCATACTCCATAGCTTGACGTCAGCAAAACAAGGAATTATTGCGTATGCTTTCTTGGATATTTTACATGTATTCATACGCTGGATTCATGCATATATACAGCAGCGCCACCATCAGTCCTCCTGCACATTCCTTCCTCCAGTGGGACGCAGCTAAACTATCAGGAGACTAATTACAAGCACTTCATCTTCCTCCAGTGTCCTTGAGACAACACCACATCTCCTGTTTACCAACCCTACCCCCAAACCCTTCTACCCTACCCATATAGTATAACCCATGTCTCAAACCCTCCTGTTTACCAACCCTACCCCCAAACCCTTCTACCCTACCCATATAGTATAACCCATGTCTCAAACCCTCCTGTTTACCAACCCTACCCCCAAACCCCTTCTACCCTACCCATATAGTATAACCCATGTCTTAAACCCTCCTGTTTACCAACCCTACCCCCAAACCCTTCTACCCTACCCATATAGTATAACCCATGTCTCAAACCCTCCTGTTTACCAACCCTACCCCCAAACCCCTTCTACCCTACCCATATAGTATAACCCATGTCTCAAACCCTCCTGTTTACCAACCCTACCCCCAAACCCTTCTACCCTACCCATATAGTATAACCCATGCCTCAAACCCTCCTGTTTACCAACCCTACCCCCAAACCCTTTCTACCCTACCCATATAGTATAACCCATGTCTCAAACCCTCATCTCCTGTTTACCAACCCTACCCCCAAACCCTTTCTACCGTTCCCATATAGTATTATACCCCCTATCTATAGGGCATATAATGGACACTTATTACATACTCGATCAGTTACTAGTGTACCTTGTGAATGTGCCATCAAGTTCACCAGATCTTCAGAAAATGTACAATTCACCTTCACCAATCCCCTCAAATAACCCTGATTTACGACGAAAATAAGGTTTAAAATACAGTTCAACATAACCAGACAGATTTACTGAATGAATACAATACAGAATACACTCAGATATACTGAGTAATTATCATTTTTCTCTCACATTTAGCAGAATTTGAGATAATGTGTAGAACTGTAGATTGTGCATTTTCTGGAAAGCTGACCCAACTATGGCCATTCATTTAGACACATCACCAGAATTTTCATCCAATTTCCATTTCTCAGACCAAAATTATGTGCCGTCTAAATGAAACCTTGAGCTGCCAAGCATGGCTTCAATATTTCAGTTCAGCTGCTCTTTCCCCTGGAATAATGGCCCTGTCGAGGAGCAATATGCATCGCGGAGGGAAGCGGTGGTGGTGGTGGTGGAGGTGGTGGCAGTGGTGGTGGAGGTGCAGGGATGAATTCAGGATTTTAAAACAGGGGATACCTCCAGTCCCATAGTAAAAGCAATAGTATTCTTAATTCATGTATTATCAATAGAAACAAGTAATAGATATGTCCAATAATTATGTAATAAAGTCATTAATTAAAAGAGTTTTCTGAGCATCTAAACAAAAATTCTTGATATGATCTCCAAATTTTAGGCAGCTCAATTATGGTGTTCCTTGCAGTCTAGGCCCAAAGTTGAGAGAGTCCCTTCAAACGAAGGCAAAACATCTCGCCTCAAACCGCCATTATGATTCTATTAAGACCGCAAATGCAATTATATTACCATTAAAACGCCGAGTCCTAGGCGCAAAAACCGATTAGCGAAGTATGCGTCCAATCACTGACATACCATTCTTATCTGATCTGAGGGTTTGGACCAAGAGTGCTTGACCCAGTGCTTTCTCTAGTCCTATTCCCAGTGGGTTGTGGTAGGGTAGGTTAGTAGTGGTAGTGGTGGGACAGATGGTGGTGGTGGTGGTGGTGGAGCTAGTGAAGGATATATGATGTCTGGTTTTCAGAAAATGTACAATTGGCAGCTGTACACATTTAGTAAATTCTGCTATATTAGGCCGCAATTTGGCCAATACTAGGTAAAATTTTAGTATATTCGGTATTGCATTGATCCTAGCAATCTGTTTGGTTAAGTTGAACTGTATTTTGAACTTTATTTTCGTCTGAAATTTGGGTTATTTGAGAAAATTGGTAAAGGTGAATTGTACATTTACAGACGATCTGACCCATATGATGTCTGGTTTTCAGAGTGGATGGAGTATGAATTGAGACAGCGAGGTTTCATAACGGGCCCCACTTCCATGAAAGAATTGCCTCAGATCGAAAGATGTGACATTTTTATCAAAAATTGCAAGAATGTTTTCACCATTACCATAGCTTGTATGAATTATCTATGAAAAAAAAACTAATGCTGACATGTGATTGTAATGCCTTTATGTTTTGTTCCTTTCAGGTATGTGAATGTTGAATATCGGGAGAAGATAGTGAGAGAAATACGGTAATGTGTTTTCATACATTGTATTACTAGAGTGGGAGAAATACGGTATGGTGTTTACAACGTTTACAAGCATATATATATATGGGTCAGATTTCCAGAAAATGCACAATCAACAGTTCTACAGATCTATCAAATTCTGCTAAATTAGAGTGACACATTTTTTATGATGAATACTGAGTATATCAGAGTCTATTCTGTATTGTATTCATTCAATAAATCTGTCTGGTTCTGTTGAACTGTATTTTGAACCTGATTTTCTTCTTAAATGTGGGTTATTTGAGAGGATTGGTGAAGGCCAATTGTACATTTTCTGGAGTCTGACCCACGTATGACAGTTCTCAATGTAGCAGAATGTGCTATACAAGTGTAGACCTGCCGATCGTACATTTTCTGACGATCCCTTTCTTGCATAGATTAGTGAATGTTCCATACAGTTCCCCTTTATCGCCCGAAAAAAACTGTACAGCATTTTTCCCTGGCAGTGAGGGGTAAGATTTGGCTGCATCGAGTTGTAGATATCTTCCTTAATTTGAACATTATTGCATTGACATCCCATTGACTACAGAAATAGTGACGCAAATATACGCACATATGTTGTGTGTTACAGAAAGATTAGCAATAAGTTGCAAAGTAGGTGTTTTTCAAAGTGTTTTATTCATAGAATCTCTTTCTAGGAATGCTTTTAGCCTTTTTGTCGATTTGCCTTATCATTCGTCTGAATATATCTATCAAATTGCAAGACAGCGTTCTGAATAGATATATGTGCAGTTCAAAGGACTTCCTAAGGTTATAATTATATTAATTTCTACTAGTGCACAGAAATATCGCAAGCTATTGTATCAAACATATAGACTACGTTTTCTTTGATTCTTTCAGAGAATTCTGTCAAGTTGTTATTGCTAGAGGGCCTCTTATTAAACATTTTTATTTGGAGGTCGGCCCGAATCCTTTCTTATGATGACTTCACTCGTTATCGCTCACTGGCGGCTGCTTTTGCTCGACTGTCTCTTCTTGAGAATCTTGAATATATCAACATAATTCAATAAGAGGGCTGAAAACTACATCTCATTACAGTTATATATACTGCCACATATGTAACCTTATCCAAAAATAGATAGGAACGCTGTTGTCTAAATTAAGTTAATTTTTGCTAAAACAATACCAATACTGTGTTGACTCAAGGAATCTGTTTGTTTATATTCTACTCTATTTTCACATACACATGGGTCAGATCTTGAGAAAATGTACAATTCGCCTTCACTAATCTTCTCAAATAGCCCACATTTAAGAGAAAAATGAGCTTCAAAATGCAGTTTAACATAACAGAACTGATACTTTAAATCAATGTGATACCAATTATACTCAGATATACCTGGTAATCTTCATATTTCAGCCTAATTTAGGAGAGTTTCCTAAATGTGTAGGGCTGCCAATTGTACATTTTCTGAAAATCTGACCCACATAGTCTATATCTTCAATAACGAGACTTTGGTGCATGTATTTATAAGACTAAGAGAGTGATAGAAACAAACATAATTGACAATATTCCTACAAGAAAAATACACCATAGACTCATTTATCTGTGACAGATCACATATATATGTAAGAACAATTTATATAAGATAACCATCCGGGCTGCATGTCATTACAATTACATATACTGCCACATATGTAACCCTATCCATAATATATAGCAAGGCATTACAGCAATAACTATATAGTGTCATTAATCTCCATCAGCTCCCCACACAAATATATATATCTTTATTTCCTATGGAAGATTCATGGGGCAATATGGAAGAACGGAGCTCCTTAATCCAAGGCCCGATAATCCGGGAACTAATCCCCATTACACTTGATGGATTAGATCAGGAACTCTAGTGACAAGAGAGAGATTATTTCTCACTGGAGGAAGGGGGAGAGTGGTGGGGCTGATCCATCAATAATGCACTCCTCCTCCTCCTCCTCTTTACCTGTGGCTCCTGGTCCACACTTACACATGGGGTCATTATGGATACTGCCTCAATATGTGGTAGTTGGAGAGAATGGAAAGAATGGAAAGAATGAAGAGAATGAACATGGAGAAATAAGGGAAGAAGGGAAAAATGGTATGAATGGTAAGAATGGAGAGAATGGAGAGAATGGAAAGAATGAAGAGAATTGGGACAATGGAGAGAATTGGGAGAATGATAAGAATGGAAAGAATGGAAAGAATGGGAAATATGGTATAAATGCAGCGATGGTAAGAAGGGAGAGAAGGAAAAATTCGAAAGAGAATGGAGAGAGCAGAGAAACTGGAGAGAATGAACACAATGATAAGAATGAAGAGAGACATTATTTCTCAGAAAATAGAAAGAATGGTTAGAATGGAAAGAATTGAAAGGATGGAAATAATGGAAAGAATGGAAAGAACAAAGAGAATGGAGAGAACGGAGAGGAAGTGGGACAGAGATCTAGCTTATCCAACTTATATCTATATGAACAACCCCCATTTTGACCACAAACTTTACTCAAGAGATATTACCTACAGCCTGCTGTAAACTGATGTAAAAAGACGTATCTTAATAGAGGACTTGCATGTCCGCCATCTTGAATCTTGATTCACGTTGAATTATGGAAGTTGTCAGTCTGTGTAAAATCTATATTCCATTCAAATATATCCCATTCCATTAGTACAATATATGCCTGCACTGTGATACTACTACCCAAATCAGAGGCAAAATGACGTCATATTAATTTACCAGGAACCTTACAATGACATTAGGCCTTCATTTCTTAGTTTCTCTGGCCAAGGTCAGGCTGAAGGTCACAGGCTGGCCTCCTGGTGGTGGAAAGATGCAATGATTTGCCTTATTAGCTGCGGGATGAGAAATGCGGGAGTCATGGCGGGGAGCCCGCCGAGCGACAAGATGAAGGACGGTGGGGAAGATAATTAATGGCCGCCTAACAGCCTTAGTGCATGTAATTGAGTGGAAATGTATTCTGTCAAAAATAATTCCTCATCTTTTTCTCCTCCTCCTCCTCCTCCCGCTGCTTCTTCTTCTTCACGTGACCATTTCTCTTTGTCGTCTGCTCGTCTTTCAAAAGCAGACGACATTGAAGTTCGGGTGGATAAGAGAGAAATTAGGATGATCATGAGGATTTTCATGGTAACAAGTGGTTTTCTTGGTACTACGTTTGAAGTCTTAGTCGCTGGATTGTGTTGCAAGTTCGGGTCTAACTGTGCAACAGTTCCTCGTACACATTTATGGTATAATGTACAATACATTGAATCATTCCACTGCATCGCTTTATGGGTCAGATTTCCAGAAACTGTACAACTCGCCTTCACCAATCCTCTCAAATAACCCACATTTAAAACAAAAATGAGCTACAAAATACAGTTCAAAATAACAGAACTGATACTTTAAATCAATGCGATACCAAATATACTCAGATATACCCGGTATTCTTCATTTTTCAGCCTAATTTAGGAGAATTTCCTAAATGTGTAGACCTGCCAATTGTAAATTTTCTGAAAATCTGACCCAGAAGAGAGAACTTGAGTGCTACAATTGCCTCTCATGCCTCGTCACCGTGGGCACCTCATTACAATGTACTCCTCATCCCTGGACCAAGTGTGTCTGCAATGCAGATGATTTACAAGAACATAATAGACCAGCCATGAAAAATATACACCTTAGTTCCAGGCGTGTGAGGCACATTTCTGATAGTCTGAAGCTTCTCCAAACCACACAAACACCTGCAAGGTTTTAGCATACTTGTACTTCGTTTTGAAGTCTGCTATATGGGTCAGATTTTCAGAAAATGTACAATTCAACTTCACCCATCTTCTCAAATAACCAGAATTCCAGACGACAATAAAGTTCAAAATACAGTTCAACCTAATCAAACAGATTGCTAGAATCAATGCAATGCCAAATATACTCGAATTTACCTAGTATTGGCGATATTGCAGTCTAATTTAGCAAAATTTTCTAAATGTGTACAGCTGCCAATTGTACACTTTCTGAAAACTTGACCCATATATATATATATATTGTAAAGAATTGGCATCTTTGGATCCCAGACCCGACCTATTTAGCCCTGATCAGGGTCAGGGCACGCACGCCACACGTGGCCTGGCCAGGAGGGAGGGGGAGATGAGCCACTCAGGGCTCACCCCACCTCCCCCAGCCCGACCTAATTACTTATACACTGCTCTGGGGTATCAAGAGGGGGGAAGGGCTAAGAGGGAGGGGGGGCTGGCACGAGCCATGGGATCTATGAGTAAGGGGTGGGAGGGGGAAGGCTGAGGAGAGGGATCCGACCTGCATGCACTCCTTTTATGGTCTCTGCCTGGGGAGCAGAGGTCGGCGTGTGGGCAAGGAAGATTCTCTCTCCCTCAACCAATTAGAGGGAAGGGGAAGAGCTAGTGGAATATTTCCTGGGTTTGATTGTATGAATAATTCATGATTGTGGAGTATAAAATAAAGTGACCATTCGGACCTAGGTACTCTGTTACTCGCTGAGTCACCACCGCCTAGGCCGAATCCAGACGAACTACAACCTCGGACTTCTTGTCTCACTTCTTCATCTTACTGAACCTATGGGCTAAAAACCCTTAGTGATTCTTTACACTGGCGAACCACTTCTGGGACTTGTTGCTAAGTTGAGCAACAACCCAATCTTCTGACTGGAAGTGAGACATAGCCTAGGAGAGGCAGGATGAGCTGGAAGAGTAGGTGAGTGGAACTCTAAAAACTCTGATTGAGCTTATAAATTGTATTTATGGGATGTATGGAGGGTGGATCTGGGCCACTGTATAGGGTTGGGAGAATGATCACACTCAAACACTCATAATACAAGGAGAGTGGGTGAGCAATGTTCGGGGTAAAAACTTTGCTAGGTTCTGGGTTCTGTTGGTTATAACTCTGTACCTTGTGCCATCTAGTTTTCTTTTTTTTTTTCTTTACTCTCACTCTCTCAACAAAGTGTAAAACATGGCGGACATCAATTGGGATCTCAATGCCGCGGACTTGGCCATGCTTGACGAGGGTCAAAGGAGGGCCAGGTTTGCAGCTATTAAGGAGGTCAGAAGGCGCATGGAACGCCATGGCGCCATGCTAGGAGTAAATGATGGGTCCAATAAGGACACTTTGAGAGAGTGGCTAGATGGAATAAGCAGGGCAAAAGCCTACTGTGTAGCGAATGATACGCTCACTCTAGAGCTTTTGGGAACTCTTGCCAGCGGGCCTCTACCGAGGTGCGTGGCAGGATTCCTACAGGTACCGGCCAATAGGACATGGGATCTGGCGAGGGCTGAGATTTTCCGCCTCTTCATGAATGAAGAGGAGGAACAGCAGCTGCGAGCAAGGCTCACCGATCTCTATCAGCTCCCATATGAGGATGCAAAACAATACGGACGCAAGTTCCAACTAGCGTCTCAGAGGGCTTACAGCGTGGATAACCTGGACCACGAGATAGTCCAAGAGACGTTGGTCAGGAATTTTGTGTTGGGACTCAGGGATGAGCAAATACGTCATGACGTATTTGCTGCTCGCCCTGATACCCTGGCTGAGGCAATAAGACAAGCCTCAGCTGCGGCTCACACATTCGCTCTGGCAGGACAACCTACCAGAGGGGATAGGAAGGATGAACCAATGGAAATTGGGGCTATCCTCCCTAAGAAAATGGCCCCCTCTGGGCCAAATCCCACAGATGCTTCAGATTGGAAGCTGATAGCTGATTTGGAGTCTAAGGTGAATTACCTTACGAAATTAGTAGAGAGGATGGAGACGGGGAAACCATCCAACCCCACAGTGATCGTTCCCCAATCAGGTGCAGCACCCCAGTACCCCTTTCAGACACCCATGTTGCCTATGTATCCCCCATATTTCAACACGTCCTATCCCCCACCCCCGATCGCCAGTTCTCAGGTAGTAAATCACCCAGGGAAAGGGAAGGGGAAGGGAAATGATAATCCAGGACCGGAAAAAAATAAGCAGGGAGGAGGGAAGAGGTTTAGGGGTAAAAATGTCTGTTATGAGTGTGGAGAGGAGGGACACTTCGCAAGAGAATGTTCCCACCGCTATGCACATGTACAGGCTGCAGTGGTGGCAGCCATGCAGATGGCCTCTACCACTCAAAAGCCAGCCAAATATGTTGACCAGGGGGAATAGAAACGCCGGATGAGAGGTTCTGCCTCTCCATCTCAGTGGCGGGGATGGAGATGCGTGCCCTCATTGATACCGGCGCATCAAGGAGTCTAATGCGGGAGGATGTATGGAGAGCCTTTTGCAAAACCCATCATCGGCCTCTCGTATTGACAAAGGGGGAATCTCTTAAATCACTCTCTGGTCATGATCTTAAAACTGAAGGGCAGGCGATAGTTAACTTGGGGGGTAGCTCATTTCCAGTTTATATTGTAAGAAAACTTCACCATGAACTGCTTCTGGGGGATGATGCCTTATTTATATTAGATGCCCAAATTAGCTTCAGAAAAAGAAAGGTAATTTTGGAAGGAAAAAGTTACAGAAGGCAACAAGTGGGTAGTGCAGATCAAGAATTCGCCTCTATCCACACAGAGGCAGAAGCATGGGAAGAAAAATACCCCGCTGTTTTTGGCATAGGAAAGCAGGGAAAATTAGGTACCTTTAAAGATGTGAAAATGCACATAGATACTGGAAATGCGCGCCCAATTAATCAACGCCCCTATCGTTTGCCCCTGGCCAAGAGAAAACTTGTAGATAAAGAATTAGATGAAATGCTGGAGCTGGGAGTAATAGAACCCAGCAGCTCAGCATGGGGAAGCCCGATATTGTTGGTCCCAAAGAAAGATGGGAGCAATAGACCTTGTGTCGATTTCAGAAAACTAAACTCTGTAAGCAAAAAGGATGCTCATCCACTTCCAAATATTCAAGATATTTTTGACAGTTTAGCAGGATCAACTGTCTTTTCCACCATCGACCTAAAAAGCGGCTACTGGCAAGTAGAGATGGACCCGGATAGCATGGAAAAGACAGCGTTTGTGTGTCATAGGGGCCTATTTCAATTCCGTAGGATGCCTTTTGGACTCACTAACGCACCAGCCGTCTTTCAACGGGCCATGAACAAAATGTTTTCGGAATTTATTGGCAAATTTTGCATGACTTTCATAGATGATATTGTAATCTATTCCAAATCTGAAGAGGAGCATGATCACCATTTGGCTCTGGTGTTTGATAAATTAGAAGAATACGGAATTACAGTCAAAAAGAGTAAATGTATTTTCAAACAAGAGAAGGTAGATCTCCTCGGCTACCAAGTTTCAAAAGATGGAATTAATTCCCACCCAGATAAATGTAGTGCTATCAGGGATATGCTACCTCCAGAGGATGTGAGCGGGATTCGCTCCTTCCTAGGAATGACTGGGTATTACCGTCAATGTATCCCAGATTATGCTAAGGTAGCTCATCCCTTGGTCAAACTTACCAAAAAGTATGCCAGGTTCGAATGGTTGGAAGAGCAGCAAAGCTCATTTGAAACTCTGAAGGAATTACTAACTTCAGACAGAGTAATGGCGCACCCCCAGTTGGATAAGCCTTATCGTCTCTATAGCGATGCGTGTGATTACGCAATAGGGGCCATATTGGTCCAGTCTGATAGTGAAGGCATAGAGAGGCCAGTTCAGTATATCTCTAAACAACTCTCTGGGCCACAACTCAATTGGGCTACGATTGAAAAGGAAGCTTATGCAATCGTGTATGCCTTAAACAAGCTCAGACCTTATCTACAGGGTAGCGAATTCAAAATTTACACTGACCACAAGCCTTTAAAGTCTCTGTTTGTGGGAGAAGTTAAAAACACCAAAATTCAAAGATGGGCGGTATTAATAGCAGAGTTTGGGGCTCCCATTGAATATAGGAAAGGGGCTAACAATATCCGGGCAGACATGCTTTCTCGAATAAAAACAAACCCCAAGAAGGAAGGGCCGACTCTCAGTTCTCTTGAAGTCTGTGCCTTGGAGGAGATAGATGAAATTCCTTGGGAATTTGATAAACTCGAGAAAGACAAAATACGTTTAGAACAGAGGGAGTTGGAACAATTTCAACAGGGGATGGAGGATGAGGGGGATTACACCATAATTGATGGCATGCTGTTTACTCTCACCCCTCCCCCAGGCAAGCCAGCCTACCCCCGCCTGGTCCTGCCACCCTCAGCTAGGCATAGAGTAGTGAGGCGCGCCCACACTGAAGTAGGCCACCAGGGCATGAGGAAGACCCTAGATAGGATCCAAGAGGCTTATAAATGGCCCACCATGAGAAGAGATACCTATAATGTCTTAATCCGATGCGCTAGGTGTGCTGTAAACAGAGTGGGTAGGGCGCGTGTACCTCCTACTGCGATGCCAATAGCAAAATATCCTGGTCAGATACTGGGAATGGATCTCTGTGGTCCCTTCCCAGTCTCTGATAAAGGTAATAGATACATCTTGACTGTAATAGATCACGCAACTGGCTGGGTAGAAGTCAAACCCATACCCTCCAAAGCAGCTAAAAACATTGCTGATTATCTGGCTAATGAATATGTCCCTAGGTATGGCCCCCCAGAGGTGCTCATCACCGACCGGGGACTTGAATTTATGAACCAGCAAGTGGAAGGGTACCTTAAATCCATAGGCACTGAAGTAAGGCATTCTACAGCTTTTCACCCCCAGACAAACGGTAAAATCGAAAGATTTAACAAAACTTTTAAAAATATACTAAGAAAATTCATCAATGCAAGACCAGCAGAGTGGGAGAGCCATTTAGGTCCAACCCTCTGGGCACATAGAGTCTCCACTTCTTGTGTAACTGGTTTTACACCATATTTTTTAACTTTTGGCACCAATCCAAGATATCCCTTTTCTAAAATATTCCCCACTCCAGAGGGAACAGAAGATGCCGTACTCAGTGAGCGCCTACAGGCCTTAACAGATGCGTTCAGAGAAGCTGCTGAGCGCACTGAGGCCAGTAGAGTGGCTAATTATGAGAGATTAAGGGCCAGAGCAAATGCAAAGGATCTAAAAATAGGGGATCATGTGGTGGTGCTATCAGGCACCAGCGCTCCATTAGATCCCAAGTGGGATCATGGTTATGTAATAACGGGGATAAGGGGTACCACCCTAACTATGAGGGGACCCCAGGGTGAACGCAGGCGTATAAATAGGGATAGGGTAAAAATGGTATCTGGGGAAATAGAATGGGATATACTGAGAACTAGGCAACCGAGGGCGGGTCAAGGAAAGAGAAATAAGGCTCGGAGACAAGCCCAAAAAGCTCAACAAGTTCATGTTCCACCACCTCCCCCACCCCAGCCTAGGGCAGTGCCCGACACTGTTTATTTACCCATACCAAACATGCCTCCTCCAATTCAGATAGAACAGGAAGACCAAGCGAGAGCAGAGCAACCAGAGGACGAGCACATGCATGTGGAGGACGAGGACCAAGTGCCACGCCCACCTCAACCACAACAAGTGCCACGCCCACCCCAGCAGCGACCGCCGAGGGAGAAGGTGCTAGTACTGGCTTCACCTAAGCCAGTTACATTGCGCCGACCCCTGCCACCAGCCGTTGCTGTGGAGACTGCTCCCCCGCGCACACCACCACCAGGTCCTGTTACAAGGTCAAGGGCAAAAAGAGGGAGGATAGAGACCCCAACCAAGTGCCCTAAACCCAAGGCTTTGACCACCACCTCTGAATGCACTGAAAAGAGGATCAAAGTGTTCCACCCTCTAGGCTCTACTAAGAGGGAAAGGCCTGACTCCTCACCAAACCCAGCCACGCCCACTTCACCCGTGCAGAGGCCGAGGAAGCTGCCCTGTATACCCCCACCATCGCCACCACCATCGCCACCACCATCACCACCACCTACACCCCCACCCCCACCGTCACCCCCACCACAGCCCCAACCATGGGAGTTCGACCCAGGGGCACCACCAGTGACGGACTTCTCTCAACCTACACCTTCCAGTCCCTCCTCATAATCACCCTGGCTATGATGGCTAATGGCGATTTGTTTGAGGAGGAAGGGGTGTTGGTGTATGAGGAAGGGGAGGTCAGAGCCCTGACCGCGACTTGGACAACAGTGATCGTTCTACACCCCCCCACGCCCCCTCCTGTCAGTGCTTGGGTCTCCGTCCTAAGAAGGCGAATTGGAGAACTCAGACAGGCGGAGGTTGTGGGAGACGGAGATGTCAGTGCCTGGGAGGAGCACATGGGTTTCCTCCAGGCAGAGATTCCAACACCAGTCCAACAAGACACCCGAAGGAAGAGAGGCCTATTCAATTTTGTGGGCTCGCTAAGCCGTGCCTTGTTTGGCACCGCTACTGTAGGACAGGTGAACGAATTAAGGTCTGCAGTACAAGAAGCTCAGGCTAGCGAGAGCGCATTGGCCCATTGTCAGGAAGAAATGGTGTCGGTGTTGAATCAGACAAGGCTCTACATGACAGAGAACCGCTTGGACATCGCGCAGCTCCAAGCTGCAGCAAGTAACATCTCCCGCCAAGTGACAGACATTCTAACACAGTTAAATGGTTTCAGTAAAGATATTCATAGAATTCATATGAAAAGGGAAGTGGATATTCTATTGCAGCGAGTGAGTAGGGCGGTGGAAAATTACCACCGTCAAAATGAATTATTTTATCGCCAGCGCATTCAGCTGGAAAGGGGATTCTTAACAGACCAGATTTTACCACTGGCCTACTTATCAGAAATATTGTCTAAATTACAAGAAGGGAAACATTACACCCCACAAGATAACCGCTGGTATTATAGACACCTGAACGTTCGACTATTATTAGACGGCGAACAGGAGCTAATATACCAGACAGTAATTCCGGCAGTTTCAGGCACTCAATTTTTACACTATAGATTAAAGTATTTTCCGGTCCCATATGGTGCTGACCACCTGAGAAAGTTGGTAGGAGAAGAGGAGGTGGCCCTAGATAGCATATCCAGCGCGTCATTTCTTCCTCAGCATTGTATCGGGTTTGAACCCCAGATTTGCTCAGCTGCAATAGAGCATCTAACCCCGACCTGCGAAACAAATATTATTTTAGGTAAAAAGCCAGACCTTTGTAAGGCGCAGATTGTAAAAAGAAATAACTTAACAAACCAAGTGTTTAGAGAGGGAGAGTCCATTTCTTCTGTAATTCTGGCTATTTATGAACCTCTGGAAACAATCTTGAGGTGCCCTGGGCAAAAACCAGTGATACAAACGTATCATCGGCATGCCAGGGTGATTTTAGAAGGCGGTTGTCTCCTGGTCGGAAAGGATTGGCGTGTGAGTAGCATCCAACGCCATGAGTCCCATATAACCCTCCCCATCCCCAAGATTATGCCCCTCCCCGGGTTTAATCTGACTTATGGCAAATTATCCCTTTACCCCCATTTAGATCAGCAATTGACTTTCCTGCCAAGAGCTGAAATACCCTTACTAGCCCTGACAGATTTTCCTAAACCAATTTCCCCCCTGATTTCCTCCACCCCTTGGTCCGAAAGTTCTATCTGGGGTATAGCCACTCTCATCCCCACTCTCCTAGGAGTCATGACCCTGGGAATAATCTACCTCCACCGAAAGGGGCTCGCCCCAAGAGGCAAAGTCAACCTTTTGTGTTGTCTGAGAAACCTTAAGCCCCGAGAGAAGATCCCAATAGGACCCCCAACCCACCACCCTGTAGCCCTAGCCCACCAAGACCTAGATCGAGAGGAGGGAGAGGCCACTCCAGGCGCTAGGACTGGCTCTCGTTCCCTCGAGCATATCCCTGCCCCCTCCCCCGCCTCACCATATTACGCTGCCAATTTCGGACTGACCAGGATGAAATAATTAGTCTACCAATGTTTATTGGGTTTCTCTGGGGTAACAAACACTTTTTGAACTTGTCTGTAACTTACTCTTGTTTAATATTTACTATTAATTTTTGTTCTGTCCTCTTCTCGGGTGCGAGGGAGATCACAGAACACAGAGTAGTATACCTGGGTGAAATCCATTTTCTCTCTCGGGAGGAAATGGTGGAATCCGTGAACAAGGATCCAGCCCAAATAGGTATTTTTATTTCAACTCTCATTGTGAGAAGTTGTTTTTACACAAACAGAATCGGTCGAGACAGAGGAGCCTGAGAGGAAGCACCATGGAATCGAAGCCCTCACCTTGTCTCCGACCATTCTGCTTTGAAGAGGTATTTTTCCAAATAATAAGAGTTTATACGTGATGCTACAGTAAAGTCGACATGTGTTCTGTAGCGTTTGAGGTTAAAAATGGAAATATTGTAGTGTTGACTACCCAACCGCTCTCACTCTCCATGGCCAAAGGAGGAGAGAGAAAGAGACGGGCGTCCTGTCGGTCAGCGACGAGGTCCAGCGGGGGCCTCGGCTGACCGGCCGGGCAGAGGAGACGGCGGTGACGACCGTATTGGAGAACTTTGTGAGTACTAGCTCAGTACAAAGGAAGACATTTAACAGTGTTCAGGAGCACACTTAAAAACACAGAGACTTCTCTTACATAATATTCGACTAAAAGACTTTTTAGTGCAGGGTGATGGCCTCTGATATAAATGAACACTCCTTTTAATAGAGCCACTCCCTTTGGAAACTTTCTATCTTGACCCGTTAGGTCTACAGATATAATAATTTATAATACTTTTACTTTACCCTTTTCTATGATTTTGTGTGTGTAAATTATGTAACCTTATTTCTATTTCTCTTGTCTGGTTGGACTGGGTTGATCAGTGGCTAAATATTTTGTTCGAAAGAAAGCTTTCAACAAAAATAAAATATGGGACGAATGTAAAGAATTGGCATCTTTGGATCCCAGACCCGACCTATTTAGCCCTGATCAGGGTCAGGGCACGCACGCCACACGTGGCCTGGCCAGGAGGGAGGGGGAGATGAGCCACTCAGGGCTCACCCCACCTCCCCCAGCCCGACCTAATTACTTATACACTGCTCTGGGGTATCAAGAGGGGGGAAGGGCTAAGAGGGAGGGGGGGCTGGCACGAGCCATGGGATCTATGAGTAAGGGGTGGGAGGGGGAAGGCTGAGGAGAGGGATCCGACCTGCATGCACTCCTTTTATGGTCTCTGCCTGGGGAGCAGAGGTCGGCGTGTGGGCAAGGAAGATTCTCTCTCCCTCAACCAATTAGAGGGAAGGGGAAGAGCTAGTGGAATATTTCCTGGGTTTGATTGTATGAATAATTCATGATTGTGGAGTATAAAATAAAGTGACCATTCGGACCTAGGTACTCTGTTACTCGCTGAGTCACCACCGCCTAGGCCGAATCCAGACGAACTACAACCTCGGACTTCTTGTCTCACTTCTTCATCTTACTGAACCTATGGGCTAAAAACCCTTAGTGATTCTTTACAATATATTATATATATTATATATATATATAGACAATGAATAATGAATAATATTAATGAGTTCCTTATTTCAACTTGAAAGATACAAAACAGGTGGTACACTTCAGAGTAAATTGTCTAAGTGTTTATTTGTCTTTATTATACACGTGTTGCTCTGAAGACAACATATCTAGCGTGATTTACACATAGTTTGTATGGTACTAGTCATTTACGTGGGGGTGTCATGGCAACCAATCTGTTTTTTTACTAAGATTACTGGTAAAATTCAAATTTATGACTCGACTTTTTTCAGTTTTAATGATTGAAAGTATATGATAAATCTGTTAGATAACTTGTTGGTTTCAGCCGCTTAGAATATTCACGCTCCTTCAACCAACTCGTTAGTTAACCTGTATGTATAATAAGTTAAATGCAGCATTAGGGCAGATAATGAGCCATGCCTCTATAGAATCTCCCTCTTTATCCATACAACACCTATAGATGCCCTTCTCCCACCAACACAACTCTCCCTGACGAGTAACAGCTTGATAGGTCAGATTTTCAGAAATACACAATCTACAGTTCTACGCATCTCTCAACTTCTGCCAAATTAGAGAGGAAAATGATAAATACTGAGTATATCCGAGTCTATTCTGTATTGTATTGATTCAATAGATCTGTCTGGTTATGGTGAACTGTATTTTGAACCTGATTTTCGTCATAAATCAGGGTCATTTGAGGGGATAGATGAAGGTGAATTGTACATTTTCTGACGATCTGACCCTGATAGAATACGGGCTCTCTAACCCACAACCCACTGTCCATCATCTACCCTATATAGCCACTACAACTGACCACTGGTCACTACCAGGCCCCAACCATTGATCATCATTTGTCAAGGGGCTATCACCATGGTAACGAATGGCTGTTGATGGCCAATCATGCGCGGCTACTGGACACTACCCCTACTCCTGGGTTTATAGGCATGCTTGATCAATCATGTAGGTAGTACATGAACATGTTAAACCCTTATAGGATGTGGCGGCTAGCAATCTCTTGTCCTCCTCTATCTGGGCTGCAACTATTACCTGCTGGTTGGTTATAGGATAGAGGACCTGCATTGAGAGCTCACTGGTTGATGTTAGGATCCAGAGAAGCATGCAGTGTAAGAAGCTCTCCATTGGCATATGTGATCCGTTTTAGGAAAATGAGTCACAAGTCGCAAAATATGAATTTTGAGATATCACCATATCTGAAAAGAGGAGATCAAGCCGATTCTAATGATAGCAAACAGTCCAATATTCTAATATGTATTTCCATATTTTAAGTTTGATATTTTTATTTTTGACAAAAAAGTTTGTAATATTTCTGGTGGACAATAACCAGTAAAGTAACTGAATATACTCCATATGTGGACCTTTATAACGAAATGATATATTATTTATAATGTCCTAAAATTTGATACATGGATTGATACAACCATAAGTGATAAACTCGTCAAAAATCAGAACATTCCATTAAAGTGAACTTGTAAAATAAACACTTTGAAAAATATAATTTTTGCGACTTATGACTCATTTTCCTGAAACACATCACATATTATAGAAATATATTGCAGGTGCAAGATATACTTTTATGATAATTTGAACCCTTAAATCGCCTGCGGCTAACACAGGGAACTTCATAGATAATTTATTTCCCCCATTCTCCTCATTTACCATGAGGAGAATGGCAGATTAAAGTAAAGCTAAAATGTGATACATCAATGGCCCGACGGGCAAATGAACGCGATTCTACGCGATTTTTAATGCGCAATCATCTCGCCATACTTCTGTGATGAGAGTGGACGCTTTTTGCGCAATAATTATTGCGCAATGATTGCGTGATGATCACGCTAAGGGTATAACGCAATATTGGTGCAATAATCAGCAAATTCTTATGGCGTTTTGAGCGGGATATTTGTATACTACAGATTCCTTAAATCAATAGCATCAGAAATAAATGAGAGACTTCATAGCAGTACCATTTTCCTGCCATAGAAGTGGCAGTATATACCTTCTCACAGAATGGTTTGAGGGTATCAGTATTCCCCAAAGATTTCGAATAGAGTTTAGGGCAGTGCATGTGTTGCCCTATCTTTATATGCATCATTTTATTTTCATCAATTCTACCATCTTCTTTGTGCATAGAAGTCTTTCATCTGATGAATTCCAGTTGTTGGTTGGTTCTGCCTTATCCAAGCCACTATAGGGGCAATCTATATGTTCAGTCATTAGGGTGTTTTGATCACAGCATTTTTCAATATCAAACAGGTATATAACGCACATAAACTATAGAAGTATATCATTTATAATATTCCTATGTACATGATGCAGAATAGCTATAATGGTATAAATGTCAGCTAAGTGTATTAACGGCACTTTTATTGTAAAAGTAATTGTAAATGCACCCAAGTTCCCATTTTCGCCACCTAGTGAAAACAGTACCGCCACCTGGTGAGTACAAATGGCATAATGGTACGGGCTAAGCGTAATGGGCTATTACCTTAATTATTTAATTAATGGATCCATTATCAATTAAATATGTCACTGGATGTCCTGACTGTCCCGTTTTTTTTAAAAAAATATTTGCGCAAAATTGGGAAGGGTAAGTGCAGATTTGGAATGTATAGGGGTTTCTTTCTGACTTGGTGTCAGAGAGTGAGTATGAGTGTCAGAGAATGTAGTGTCAGATGCGTGACAGTAAGTGTGAATGCTAGGTGAGTTAGCAGTGCCAGTGTACTGTTGTGGCTGCATTATAATGAGTATCTAGACGCGATTTTGAATGCGCATTATATGCGCAATTGAGATCACATCAATATTATTGACTTTTGAAGAAAACATGTATTCACAGATACAAGTGGTTGAGTAACACATGTTTAATACAAACATAAATGAACATGAATGAGAACTTGAACCAACACAAGTGTGAGACCACCAAAACATTGGAGGAAATAGACGCAATGGATTTCACATAATGGTTGCTAATGGTATGTTCATTTCACTGTGATTCAAGTGCCATAAGTATCACACTTCACTAGTTTGCGGTCAATCACAAAATGATCACAGTGCCATCACACTCAATTGCACTCAGTGCCCGTCGGGGGGTGACGTATGTCTAGTGTTTATATGCATTTCCATACAACCAGTCTATAGTCTAGGGGTAAGATGCTGGACTCCCAATCAGCATATTGGGGTTCAAATCCCAGAGCAGCCAGCCATTTTACATTTGTTTCATTTTTGAGTCATTTTATTTTTTAATTTCACTAATAGCTTCACCTCTGGGACTCGGATTTCTTTTAAACTCACACATGTAGTTATTGATGCAATGCCCTTTTGATTGGTGAAAGAATTAGAGAGTCTAAGATCGAATTAAGGGAGAAAAGTCCATTGGATAGGATTTGGAGATATATAGGTTCTCTGTTATAGAGGCATGGGTGGCGGCCGTAAGCTTGTGTTTATTTTCGGTGAAAATGGTTTTCGCACAGGCCACGATTTGTCCAGGTAGAACAATTCAAGGGCTGTCCGATTCTGGGCCAAGACTAACAGGATTAGAAACCTCATTTCTGGGCTGCTGTTGTACTCATGGTGCATTATCCCTTGACTTCAGTTAAAGCTCTTGGTTGATTCCACTTCCAATTCTTGTATAAACATTGTAAGTTGCAGAATATTTATAAATTCAGTCCTTTATTACACATGTTAGCAGTTAAAAAGGTGCACTTTGGTGGACTTTGGTTGATCCAAACAGTTCAGGCTTCCATGGTTACACATGACTAAATGACGCAATCTCGTTGGTGCGACATAGGCCTGGCCTACAAACCTATCACATTTTGATGTCTTTCAGGAAAATGAGTCATAAGTCGCAAAAAAAAGATTTTGAGATACCATTATATCTGAAAAGATGAGATCAAGCTGATTCCAATGATAGTAAACAGTCTAATAATCTTATAAGTATTTCTAGATTTTAAGTTTGATATTTTCGTTTTTGAAAAAAAAGTTTCCAATATTTCTGGGGGTCAATAAACTGTAAACTAACTAAATATAGTCCATATGAGGACCTGAAAAAGTAAAGGATATATTACATAGATTGTCCTGAAATTTGATATACCGATTGATATAGCTATAAGTTATAAACTCCTCAAAAATCACAACATTCCAATGATGTGATTATGTGAAAAAAAGACTTTAAAAATATTTATTTTGCGACTTATGGCTCATTTTCCTGAAACACATCACAAATGGCACTGTCCCCGGCTGTGTAACTTAGGCATACAAATTGCGGGGAATCAAGCCAGGTAAACTTTAGGCTAAACAAGTTAAATATACTTTTTAACATCCAAATACAGTGTTTATCCAATAGCATACATGGGTCAGATTTTCAGAAAATGTACAATTGGCAGCTCTACACATTTAATAAATTCTCCTAAATTAGGCTGAAAAATGAAGAATACCGGGTATATCAGTTCTGTTATCAGTTCTGTTATGTTAAACTGCATTTTGAAGCTCATTTTTGTCTTAAATGAGGGCTTTTTGAGGGGATTGGCGATGGCGAATTATACATTTTCTCAAATACTGACCCATATATGGCACTGTGTTTGGGTTCAAACTGATCTCAACACCATCAGAAATCTTTGGGGTTTGTCCCGTTTTCTGATGGGTCTCAATCAGTTTGAACCCTCCATCATGCCATTTGCTTTAAATAAGTCATAATATGAGTAAATTTGGTAAGGTTTTTTATTATTGAATTAAAGTCGGATACATTTTACTTTGCTGTAATAGCTGAAAAGGCAGCTTTAAATATTGTAGTGTAACCATACCAAGGTGAAGATAAAATCATTCCCGTATTTTCAAACCAAATAATATAAACAATGTGAGTGAGTGAGTGAGATTGGTCGCTTTACGCCCTTATCAACACATTTAAATGGTTATATCAAGGGCAGGAGAGCTGAGAGGGAGGCAGTTTATGATCATACCCAGGAAATAGAGATAGAGAAGAAGGGAGAGGGAGACAGAGAAAAAGAGACAGAAAGGCACTTGATGGTCATACCCTGGACCATATATAAACAATGTGAATACAGTGTGCTACATACAGTCGCTGGGATGAAGACGTAGCCCTCATATCGCACTTTAGTGTTACAGGAGATGGACTCACAGGAGGAGATATCCACCACCACCTCATCCTCAGATCCAATATAGATCTCCTCCAGTAACCAGCCCCCTCCCTCCACACCACCTCCTGTGTCTATATCCGGCACCATCATGGTAGTTATGAAGTATCAGATCCTCAATGCACCCTCCTCCCCCTTCCCCTCCTCCTCCCCCTTCCCCCCCTCCTCCACTGTAGTCTCTGTGCCTGCTCCCCCTCCCCCCCCTCCCTCCCCCCCCTCCCTCCCCCTCCCTCCCCTTCCTCCCCCTCCCTCCCCCTTCCCCTCCCCCTCCCCCTCCCCCCCCTCCCTCCCCCCTCCCCCCAACTGTAGTCTCTGTGCCAGCTCCGTAATTGTAGCTCCACAAAAACCTGTAGTCCTTTCCTCTTCTACATCCCAATAGAGCAGTTGTCATTCAGTCTATCGGTTTCATCTCTGTTTTCTCACAATGTCCTTATGCCGGATTATATTACCCTACATTAATTAGTTTCTTGTAGCATGGCAGACCAAATTCCAGATCTGATATGCATCACTTATATTGCAATCTTGCAAAATAAATATTTCATTACTGTTATTTGTCTGTGACCATTACATGTGATGAGTTTTAGTAAAACGAGTGACAAGTCGCAAAAAATGTATTTTGAGATTTGAAATCATATTTGAAATCATGAGATCAGGCCAGCTCTAATGATGGTACACATGGACATCTAAGAAGTGTCTCTATATTTTATTATTGATATATTTATGTTTGAAAAAAGGTTTGCAATATTTCTGGGTGGACAATTACCAGTAAAGTAACTAAATCTACTCCATAGGATGAGCTTAGGAATGCATGGATATATTTAATACACTGTCTTAAAATTTGGTACATGTATTCATGCTGCTACCAACTCCAAGAACCTCAAAAATGACATATATGTAAAGTGCCCTATAGGATCTTCACAGGAAGCAATATATGCCTGCTCTCCCCTACTGTTCCCCATCTAGTCTAGGCCCTGCATTTATTGGGTCTACATCTGGACTGACATCAAAGCATGCGTTACATTTAACCTAGTAGCTAGTATATGCCTTTAACATGAATGGTTTCATTTAGTCCGGTCCACTATTTAGCACATTCAACGAGTTGATGCATGGCATGTAAATAAAGAATGAGATCGGAGATCGAGTTGTTTATTTACATGTCTGTGCAGAAACGAGTCCTATAATTTGATTATTATACATGTCTAATTTTGCATGTAAAACGTGCTTAATTAAAAAGATAATAATATAATTTACCATATCTGGTTTTCTTACATGAAGAACATAACTAGAAACAGGTGAAATGATCGAGGAAGAAAGCACTCGCACCGGCAAACTTGTGTCAGCAAACTTGCAGTGGCATGACAACGCGGCGGTAATGTACTAGTTTATTACCGCGTTACAAGTAATGAACGGCTGTTGACACCTCAATATTGAATGCATGTATAATAAAAGGTTATAAAGACTGGTAAAAGTATATCTGACTGGTGGTCGAGTGGTGTTTCTTTTACATTAATAATTATTAATTAATCAATGCCTTGAAAGTATTGGGGCTATTACCACCTAAGGCAGAGATTAAAAGGATTAATAACCTCCATTTAGGGCCTGTTGTTGCACTAATTGTGCATGATCCCTGGACTTTGCCTCGGAGTTTATACCAAAGAGTGAATCGGCTCCTGCTCAATGTCCGTCATTAATCCTTTAACATTGAGGAATGACCAGAAAACATGAACGAATTAGTTTCGAAGTTATGAAATAAAAACGTTACAGAATGGAATTACGTGTGTATCATCATTTAGCTAGTATTACTTCCCTGACCCTGTGTCTCACTCGCTCTCCCTCACTCCCTCCCCTTTATTGGCCTTCTTTCCACTCTCTTACAGTCTCACTCTCCTCCATAAACTTTACCTCTCTCGCTCCCCCTATATTCCCCCTCCCTCTGTTACCTCCCCTGTCTCCTCGATCCTCTACCTCCCCACTTTCCTCCCACAACCCCTCTCTTGTCCCCAGTCCCTCCCTATACCTCCCACTCCCTCTATCTACCTCCCCCTCCCTCCCTTCCTCTCTCTCCCTCCCTCTACCTCCCCCTCCTTCCCATAACCTCCCATAACCTCCCAATCTCTTCTACTCCCTCCACCTCCCTCTCACCCCCTCCCTGGACTTCCCCCTCCCTCCCACTTCCTCCATGGGCCTCCCCATTTGTCATACTCCTTCCACAACCTCCCACTCCCTTCGTGGACCTCCTCAAGTCTCCTACTCCCTCCCACACCCTCCCCTACTTCCCCACTACTTCCCTCCCACAACCTCCCCTACTCCCCTTCCCCTCCCATTACCTCTCCCTACCTCCCCTTTCCTTTGCCTTACCTCTCCCTACCTCCCCTTGCCTCCTCCTAACCTCCCCATCTCCCCTTACCCTCCATCACGCCCCCCCCCCTACTCCCCACAACCACATAGATAACGATCCTGCACTGGGGCTACCTATGCAGCATCAGATCTTCTTATCTCTACTGGTAGGACCTCCTATCATTGACCAGGTAATCCAGCCCGTCATTGATCCACTAAGTCCTCCCTCATCCCCTTCTCCTCCTCCCTCCTCCTCCTCCCCCCCTCCTCCCGGTTGTTATCTACTTCTGGACTTAACCCCATCACATGCGGGTAAAATGAATATGCTGAAGAGAATATATTTATTTTCCATCAATTCCCATGCAATCTAGCTATTATGCTAATCATTTAACAAAATACACATTGACTAGTTAATGGTTCCATACTTAGGTGGTTCACCTGCCTCAGTATTCCTTTACTTAAATTAATTTCATAAGCATATAGACATCCAAGTTATTTTGTTTGTTTTAAGATTTTTATTCAGTCAGACATTATGCAATTGACAAACTGATCACAGTCCAAGCTGACCTAAATCGCAATAATACAAAAGAAAATTATATAATCATAAACATCATACAATTATAAATTATCATTAAAAATGAACTATATATGTTATATCAAGGTCATAATGTAATGAAACAATCTGATATGATAAAAGGAAATATGGAAAGCAATTATTACAAAATATCAAAATAATGTAAAACCACTCACCCAGGACAGTGTCCTATGCATGACATGCCATTTAAACACTAAATTAGATGAAATTTCTCCAAAATACACACAAAAAGAGTCAGAGTTGCATTACATTCAATTGAAATACATCCATTGTAATTCTATTCAATACACATCTATCCATATGAATACACATACTACTGAAGCTAAGTCTCCGACACTGGGGTCAGAGAAGGTCAAGGGTCAAAGGTCAGAGGTTCCTGGAGGAGAGAGGTCGAGGTACTCATATCTGTTATCACCCTGGAGCAGAGATCTTGGTAGTCATAGTTACAATATTTCTCTGGTGTGGTTCATTCACTGGTAGAGATAAGGTTAAGTCGGGGTATGATCCCTCTGTAATCTTTGTAATCTCCTCCCTCCCCACAGCTCCAATACTGCTTTATATTTCCACCAATAGGGGGCGTGGGCAAGTCTTGCCAAGGCGCATGCGTGAGGTGAGGGATTATGGGAGCTCATCTATAGTGCCTTTTGTACAAGGAATCGGGTGTAATTTGTAAGGGAATGAAGTGGACTTTTCTCACATTGGATCCAGTGATAGGAGAAGCACCGGTGTAAGCCAACATAACCCACATGCTATGTGTACATGCTTGTATGTCTGGGGTCAATGATATGATATGACATGACATGATATGATTGTACATGTATACAATACAAACTTGAATTGGGTTTTCTTTTAGCTTTTAGATACTTTATGACGATTCAAAACCAAAAACAAAGGTTAATATATCAATATTTGTCTATACTATGGGCATATAATGAATGGTGAATGGAACTCAGTACGAGTTATACATCGCTTCTGAAATAGGGTGTGAACTCTCCCTAGCGAACAAAAGGAGGTAGAAATAGCACGACCATGACATGCATTGACGATACGTATACGCACTTCCGCTGGCCTATGCACCACTCGCCTCCTTTTGTTGATCAATGCTTTCATGGTGGTCAACGTTTTAATCGGACATTAATCAAAGTTCCCTTAGCCTGTCTAGCATAATCAGAGCATGTAAATTCCAAACTCTGTAGAAATTTATTAACTCCCACGAAAGTAGCCAGCAACTTTGCGCCATGTTGCATACTTCTTAGCTATGGAACCGGAAGTGCATGTGCTGAAAGCACCACATCGGAAATAGTTTTTTTCTACCTCTTATACAGGATAACACTCGATCTCAGAAGCGATGTATTGAATATTTATTGGACCCAATCACTATGCAATCTTAGTCTGATAAATATTCAATTACGAGCACCTCATTCCATTCTCTCATATATATATGTTTTATAATTTGAGCATGACCTTTATCTGTTTACTCTAGCCGGTCCTGGGTAAGACCTTAAAGTGCCTGGTCCTGGGTAAGACCTTAAAGGGCCTTTCTGTCTCTTTTCTCTGTCTCTCTCTCCCTTCTTCTCTATCTCTATTTCCTGGGTATGATCATAAACTGCCTCCTTCTCAGCTCTCCAACCCTTGATATAACCATCTTAAATGTGTTGATTAGGGTGTAAAGCAACCAATCTCACTCACTCACTCCCTCTCAGCTCTCCAGCCCTTGATATAACCATATCAAATGTGTTGATAAGGGCGTAAAGCAACCAATCTCACTCACTCACTCCCTCTCAGCTCTCCCGCCCTTGATATAACCATATCAAATGTGTTGATAAGGGCGTAAAGCAACCAATCTCACTCACTCACCCTGTTTACTCTAGCATTGCTCACGGTACATATGGTACATTGTGTTGGCGGACACTTGTATACACTGCAACTACTGCCACTCTCAAGTTTATATTTTGTAACCCAAGGTTACATGTCTACCTTGTAGCCTCACATAAAAAAGGAAATCAATAAATTTCCAAATCGGGTCGTGTAGAACAAAGGGAACAAAGACTACACAGACATCAATATAGGTGGCCAGGGAGGTGGGTGGGGAGGTGGGTGGGGGAGGGCGACTCTTCCTATAATTGAAGCGGGGGGTTGGGGGGGGGGGGGTGGAGGGGGACAGACAGCGGAGGTGTGTGTGGGTGTGTGGGTGGGTGGGGGGGGGGGGGGTGATTGTATACTAGGCACTGTCGATTGGGAAGACAACCAACCATACTAATGTATTTGATTTGAGCTGTGAATGAAAATATAGAAGTGCATTATTATGTGGGTCAGATTTTCAGAAAATGCACAATCTACAGTTCTACACATCTCTCAAATTCTGCAAAATTAGAGAGAAAAATGATAAATACTGAGTATATCTGAGTATATTCTGTATTGTATTCATTCAATAAATCTGTCTGGTTATGTTGAACTGTATTTTGAACCTGATTTTTGTCTTAAACCAGAATTATTTGAGGGGATTGGTGAAGGTGAATTGTACATTTTCTGAAGATCTCACCCATGTAGAAGCGAACCATGAACAATGATCTATACGAGTGGTTCAGTGGAATCACATCTTAAGAATGCCTACTCTTCCGACCCACTCCACCACACACTCGAGCGCCTCAACGCCCAAATCCTATCATGTGCAAAATAAAGGGGATAACATAGATCAATTATTTATCTGCCCGCTCTTGATCTTCCAGGACCCCTTTTCTTCTCCCTTTACCTTTTGCTACTTCTCTTTATGCATCAAAGGAGGCGCTGACTTTCATGAGATATCTTTTTCATCAATTAGCCTGAGGACACCTTTCTTTCACAATTTTCCATGTCACTACTCCCAATTTACTCACTCATGTTAGTGTGGACGTATTTCTGCCAGGCTTCTTGTAGCTACACAGGTTTGAAGTGCACGATTAGAAAAAAAAAATTGGAATAGATTTTAGATTAAATTTAATAAACAAACATTGTCAATATGTCAACCACTTCTATCCATGTAATGCATTTTCATAAAATAGAACAAATGATAAGCAGTGATATTGAGAGTAGCAGAATAGCATGAGGAAAAGTAAGAGAAAGAGTAAAGGAATAAGATAAGACAGAGAATAGGAAACTGGCAGCCATAAATTCCAATGCATCCATGATAACTGATCAGTACAGAAATATTTCTGCATGGTCGAAGAGTTACGCTAAGGCCGTCTTCCGCATGCGTTCAAATTGAGTGTAAGCCATGCTTAAAGCTTAAATCGCTCAAAACCTAAATATTTTAAAATGTTTGTTCCCATCTTTTCCAACTCATCTAAACGTCATTTGACCGATTCAATCTGGGATTTTGTCCAATATTTTTTGCTACAGGGCTTCATAAAAGTCATGTTTTGCGGACCTGCCGAATACTTCACTTATTATCGCTCACCGACAGCCCTTTTCTATCGGCCGATTCAACTTCAAATTATTGTTTAGACATAAAACAGCATCAGCAGAAGAAGAATACATTGGTGATAATAGCAGAGAATGCGAATTAAAGAAAGGGAAAGAATGGCAGAACAACAACACAGAAGAAGAGATAGTAGGGAAGAACACATGCATGGGGAAGAAGAGAAGACATACTTGAGGGATGAAGAGGAGGAATAGTAGCTGGATGAGCAGGAGAAGTGTGGATTTGAAGAATAGGTGTGGGTGCTTAGGGTTTCTGTGTATCTCTACTGCCAATAGAGCGGCCGGGGGATGGGGGTTGGAGGGAGATATGTACATAGGCGATAAGCCCCGGTGGGGGCCGGGGTCGGGGTTAGCACTATTGGCGCCATGGTAGGATACATAAATCCTACACACAATCTGTGGGGGTCACACGTTGTGGGGCACGGGTCGGGATATAGTGCGAGGATGGATGATTGGCTTCTGATATACAGGGATATGGGAGAAGGGGGTGGGGGGTGGGGGGGGGCATACAGGGATATGGGAGAAGGGGGGAGACATATACAGGGATATGGGAGAAGGGGGGATACATATACAGGGATATGGGAGAAGGGGGGAAGTCTGGGGGGGAGGGGATGGGGGAGACATATACATGGATATGGGAGAAGGGGGGACACATATATATACAGGGATATGGGAGAAGGGGGGAAGTGTGTGTGTGGGGGGGGGGGGAACATGTACAGGGATATGGGAGAAGGGTGGGGGATGTGGGTGGGGGGAGGGGGGAGACATATACAGGGACATGGGAGAAGGGTGAGGGATGTGGGGGGGAAGTGGGGGGACATATACAGGGATATGGGAGAAGGGTGGGGGATGTGGGGGGGGGGGAAGTGGGGGGGACATATACAGGGATATGGGAGAAGGGTGGTGGAAGTGGGTGGGAGGGGGACATATACAAGGATGGGAGAAGGGTGGAGGGAGGGGCTGGGGAGACATATACAGGGATATGGGAGAAGGGGGGAAGTTGGGGGGGGGGGGGGGCAGGCGGACATATAAAGGGTGGGGGATATGGGTGGGATGGGCAGGGGGAGACAGGAGGAAAATAGGGGATGGGAGGGAGAAGAACTAGAGAACTGGTATATATATTATGTATATAATATATATAGAGAGAATGGGACGAGCCGGCAATAATCGAAAATTTATAGGACGAGATTCGTCCACATAAGCACGATGCCGTAGGCAGAGTGCTTATGTGGACGAATCAAGTCCTATAAATTTTCGATTATTGCTGGCGAGTTCCATTCTATATTTATTATATGTGCATAAAATTTGATCATCATCAGATATCACTGAAAAAGTATTAAAGAACTCTCAGAGAGCCCCAGCTGCCCCGCTGAGAGCACCTTCAGTAGGCTTGTTGTAGCTGTCAGGACTGTGTGAGTGAGCTGTCAGGACTGTGTGATCATGCAGTGTTTACTTACTGACTTGGTTGAACTAAAACGTTCATATCGTAGCCATTTCTTGAGCTACAATAATAAACCTTACATCATTTGATAGAGAATTTAATTCTCTATTTAATGGTGTGGTGTTTATTATGTATTTTTATAATCACAGGTGGATTACCGATCGCGGGGATCTCCGCGGGGATCTCCGCGGGGATCTCCACGGAGACAGCGGAAGTGCTGAGTCAGAGCTATTTTTAGACAACTACATTTTTATAGGACGTGTCCTATATGACTATTTTTATAGCACCCCACTTATAGCACCTCTCATATAGCATGCGCGTATAATAAATATGTATAAATAATTTTACTTTGTTTTAAATAACCTTACATACATGTATACATACATAGATACATGGGAATTGGGCGGTCCCAGCTGTAATCGACAGTTCTTCCCAGGTGTAGATGTGCTGTATAGGAGAGGGTGGAGGTTGAGGAGGGGGAGAGGAGGAGAGCAGGAGGGATGGCAGGAGGAACGGGTGGCAAGAGGATGGGGTGGCAAGAGGGGGGGGGGGTGGCAAGAGGGAGGGGTGGCAAGAGGAGAAGGGGCTGGCAGGAGAGGGGAGAAGTTCTTGCTGGGCCCCCTGTACATATATATATAGGAGAGATAGGAGGTTGATAAGAAGGTGGCGGGAGGGGGTGTCATAAGGGGAAGGGGAGGGTGTGGCAGGAGGGGCCGAGGGGAGGGGGTGGCAGGAGAGGAAGGGTAGGGAGTGGCAGGCGGGGTAGAGGGAGGGGTGGCAGAAGGAGGAGAGGGGAGGATGTGGCAAAAGCGAAGGGGAGGGGGTGGCAGAGGGGAAGGGGAGGGTTACAATGGGGCGGGTGGGGGAGCACAATGTGATGGTATGACATACAAGAGCTACAAACAAACCCTAATTGATTCCGGGCGGAAGATGATAAACGTGTGATCAGGTACAAGGGCAAATCTATTTCATCTTAGGGGTGGTCGGGTGCTAGGGAGTGGCTGATGAATCATCTAGTAATAATAATAGTAAAAATATCTTTGATTTGACTCTTAAAATCTGAAAAAAAGGGGAAATATTACTCCCAGGGCACACAGATTATTTCTGAGGGTTGTCATTGATGTTTCAAATCCATTTACAGGTGCATTTGCAACCTGTTCTATACAAGTCCATGATGATTATATAGTTTTCAGCTATTCCCACAGAACGCATCTTCCAGATCGATTCTTATTATGAATTAATCAATATTCTGCTGTTGTCACATCTAAATCATCCAAGAATTTGAAGTTGAATCAGCGAATTGCTGTGACTAAAAGAATCTGTTTACTTATGTTGAACTGAACTCAACTGTACTTGACTGTACTTGTATTGCTCTGAAAACAACGTATCTAGAGTGATTTACGCACAGTGCGTATTTCACTAGTGATATATGTGGGGTTCTTGCAACCAATTTGGGTTTTTTTTTTACTAAGATTACCGGAAAAATTCAAATGTATGACTCGATGTTTCACGCTCCTTTAACCAACTCTTTAATTAACCTGTATGTACTGAACTGTACTGAACTGAACCCTATTCCTGTCTTAAATCGCTGTTATTGGAGATGGTTAGCGAATGGAAATAGGGGAGTTGCATGTCTCACTGCGCATATCTACTGCACTGCATCATGGGATGGATTCTGATGCAATCGTACATGTACACATATTATTGGCAAGAGTTTCATCTAAAATTTCAAAAATGTTTTCACCAATATCAGAGCTTGTGTAAATGATCTATGAAAACCAAATGCATGATGGGAAAGATGGACGCGTGTCTTATGGAAACATGTATAACACATGGATATTTACATTAGAGCACTAATGAATATTCCATGGTAAACATGACATGTCTTCTATCGATTTTACACTGTACCACTAGTCCCATAATTCCATGCGAATAAAGATTCAAAATGGCGTCTGTGCAAGTCCCCTATTGTACATCCTGAGACGAATGCACCCATAGATCTGTGCGTGGGAGGGTGGATGGCAGTGAGGGAGCAGCAGGAAGGCTAATTGATTCCTGATCCCCTAACACGGATACAGGCCTGGGGGGCAGGGGTTGGTGGGGGGTTAATGGGGGGGGGGGGGGGGGAAGCCACGGGCGGACGGCTGGTTGCAGGAAGCCAGGGCTGAAGCCAGGACATCCAACACATGGCTGTGGCACAACTTGGGTTCTGCAGTATGGGAATTTAACTGGGTTTTTTTTTATAAGTAAATATTATCATTATCTAAATATCATTTAATGATGATATACACCCAGGATAACCTCAGCCATGTATAGATATATCAAATACACAGTTTTGCAATTTAGTACCTGCATTCATGCTACTAGCAACGTTAAGCATCCCAAAAAATAGAAACATTCCACCCAGGAAAATGAGTCACAAGTCACAAAATATTTTGAGATCTAACAAATTCATATTTGTTTAGGCATAAATAAATAGTTAACCATACTTCATGGTCACTTACTACAGTAAAGTAATTAAACATAAACCTGTAGATATATATATACAAACTCAGCTATGTAAAGCTATACACAGTTTTGGAATTTAGTACTTTATTCATGCTACAAACAGCAAACAACTGCTTAAGCATCCCAAAAATAGAAACATTCCACCCAATTAGATCTAGATCTTGTGAATAAATCACTTAAAAAAACATCAACTTGTGCAACTTGTGACTCATTTCCCTGCAATAAATCACATTTATAATACAAGAGTCTCTCACCAACAACCAAACCATGTGGTGCTGTCCGACTAATGTCAGTTTTCTGGTTGAACTGCGCTAGCACACTAGTAATAACACATATTACACTAAACATAGAGCACCACTCGGTGCATACATGGGTCCGATTTTCAGAAAATGTACAATTGGCAGCTCTACACATTTAGGAAATTCTCCTAAATTAGGCTGAAAATTGAAGAATACCGGGTATATCTGAGTATATTTGGGATCCCATTGATTTAAAGTATCAGTTCTGTTATGTTAAACTGCATTCTGAAGCTCATTTTTGTCTTAAATGTGGGCTATTTGAGACGTTTGGTGAAGGTGAATTGTACATTTTCTGAAAACCTGATCCATATACACCCGGCTACCTTCTGGTATACCGGAGATTGCTGTATCATTGGTTCTATTGATCCCAAGCTTGTAAAACTAACGCCCTCTTTCACCCTACGCTACGCTAAGCTATCGATTGTAGCAACCTTTTGTACTCTGTGTAACACGCCCCCACTACCACTGTAGTCAGGGTTATTGACAGATAACTTAATCAATTGAAGATTGTATCATTCTTGTTGAGTATAGACTGTATTTGAATTGTAATAGGGCGACTCCACTAGAGAGAAAAACACCGCCGAGAAGTTTTGTTGTTGCTGATTAATTTGTTGCAACAAATATCCATACAGAAACATTTCTAGAGAATGTGGCAACACATCTGACACTCCTCCATTTGCGTTTTCATTGCAAACATGAAATGAGCTGATGTTAGCGGGCAACACACAAAGTTGTCGCCGCCGTTTTTCCTCTAGTGGAGTTCCGCTATAACAACTGCCTGTATGGTTTCTATTCATTCGGAAGTGCTCCAGACATTGAAACTATTGAGAGATATCAGATTTGTATGGATTTTGTTAAATAAGAATATTTTAGTGCATCATAATGTGTACTATAGGGTAGATGTAGTGTTCCGGAGTGTGTTCATATGGAATATAATTATTCCGATCTAATGTATGATTCTTTGGACATGGGAAGACTATTAACACAATTATCCAAATGTGATGTGTTTCAGGAAAATGAGTCATAAGTCATCGCAGGGTTTATCACTTATAGCAATATCAATCGATGTATCAAATTTCAGGACAATCTATGTAATATATTCTATCGTAGTAAAGGTCCCATATGGACTACATTTAGTTACTTTACTGTTTATTGATCCCCAGAAATATTGGAAACTTTTTTTTTTTCGAAAACGAAAATATCAAACTTAAAATCTAGAAATACTTATTAGTATTGGATTAGATTATTAGACTGTTTACTATCATTGGAATCGGCTTGATCTCATCTTTTCAAATATAATGGTATCTCAAAATACATTTTTTGCGACTTATGACTCATTTTTCTGAAACATATCACAAATGATATTGTATGGAATCGGAATGACTCGTCACAAACATATGGGTCAGATTTTTAGAAAGTGCACAATCTACGTTTGTACACATCTCTCAAATTCTGCTAAATTAGAGAGAAAAATGATAATTACTGAGTATATCTGAAGATGTGACCCATATATGTTTGTCTAAATGAGGGAATGTATCCTGAGTTTAAAGCTACGCTCTCAGCTAATAACATCTTGCTGTCTGTATTTATGTGTGTCTGTCATTCTTCCTCTCCCTACTCCCTCTCTCTCTCTCTTTCTCCCTACTCCTTCTCTCTTTCTCTCTCTCTCTCTTTTTCCCTCTCTCTATCTCTCTCCCCTCTCTCTTTCCCTCTCTCTCTATCTCTCTGCCACTCTATCCCTCTCTCTCTCTCTCCTTCTCTCTCACCCTCTCTCTTTCCCTCTATTTCTCTGCCACTCTCTCCCTCTTTCTCCTTTTCTCTCATCTCTGTCTGTCTGCCACTCTCTCTCTCTCCTTCTCTCTCTCCTTCTCTCTCTTCTTCTCTCTCTCCTTCTCTCAACTCCTCTCTCTCCCTCTCTCTCTCTTTCTCTCTCTCTCCCTCTCTCTCCTTCTCTCTCTCCTCTCTCTCTCTTTCCCTCTCTCCCTCTCTCCCTCTCTCCCCTTTCTGTCTGTCTGCCTCGCTTCTCTGTCTGCCTATCCCTCTCTCTATTTACCACCTCTGTCTCTCGCTGTCTCTCACCTCTCCCTCTCCCTCTCTTCCGCGATTGCGTGAGGATAGTCTATAAGCACGATCCCATGTCATACATTTATCTGTCAGAAACTTCATCTTTAGCATCATATTTCAATATCTGTCATTTTGTCCAATAATTCAGACCAGGGCTATAAATATACACACACACAGCCATAAAGGGATTCCAATATCAGGGCAAGTTGCCTGTGCTCCCCCTCCTACACAAGGGGTCCACAATGTATGGAGAGAGAGACCGAGTGAGTGAGTGGGAGTTTTTGTGAGCAGAATAAAAGGCCATAAAGAGTGGGGAGCATGTGTTCTGGCCACCCATCTCTCCTTTATATGAACTGCTCAATTGTGAAATTATGAGAGGCACTCAGTGACCCAAGCACTGGGGCAACACTAGGCCTAAACATAACCAGAATAAGCATGGGCAAGTGGGAAGGGGGATTGGGGGCTACAAGCATATCTGTGACAGGGTAATATATATTAGGCTCAGACTTTCCGAAAATGTACAATTCACTTTCACCAATCCTCTCAAATAGCCCACATTTGGGGCAAAAATGAGCTTCAAAATGCTATTGAACATAACAGAACTGATACTTTAAATCGTTGCGATACCAAATATACTCAGATATACCCGATTTGTCATCATTTTTCAGACTAATTTAGGAGAATTTCCTAAATGTGTAGAGCTGCCAATTGTACATTTTCTGAAAATCTTAGCCATATGTAGTCGGGTTTGGGCATGTTAAGACGAGGCCATGAAAACAACCAAATCAAAACAACCAAATCATTAATATTTATGTGTATTGTTCAGTTTGAAAATGTAAGTTTTGTCGAATTTGTAGCTCCTATAGATAGTCCTCTTACTCCTGGAGGTAGAATACTACCATCTGTTTTACAAGGTTGTTTAGTTCAGCTCCTATAGCTATCTGTAGGGTATACTGACATGGTATCTGTACGGTCAGGTTTTATAATTGGTCTTCAACTAACATCTGGGGTAGTATACTACCATCTATTGCTGTATGCATGATGGTTTACCAGGCTGCTTAGTACAGCTCCTATAGTTGGAATATGAGGTTTTACCAGGCTGTTCAGCTCCAACATCTGGGGTAGTATACTACCATCTATTGCTGTATACATGATGGTTTACCAGGCTGCTTTGTACAGCTCCTATAGCTGGAATATGAGGTTTTACCAGGCTGTTCAGCTCCAACATCTGGGGTAGTATACTACCATCTATTATTAATAGGAAACCCCTACAGCTTCCTTCCATTCACCACCTCTTCCACTGAATGTCCACCCTGCACCACCACCCTGCACCCCCACCACCACCACCTATAACAGATTCACCTCTGCTCTTCAACATTGCACATTGTCTAATGAGATTTGTGTAGCGATCAATCAGCCAGAAGCTGTACAAGCTCACGACTAGATATGAGTAGCTCACACAGGTCGTCATTTCATGCTGTACTGTGCTGTGGTGGGGTGGTGGGGTGGTGATGGTAGGTGTAGAAGTGGTAGTTGAGGAGGTGGTGTGGTGGTGGAGGTGTTGGTGGAGGTGGTTGTGGTGGAGGTGGGGAGGTGGTGGTGGTGGGGGTGGTGGAGGTGGCGGTAGGGGTGGAGGTGGGGGTGTGGTGCTAGTGGCGGGGAGGTGGTGAAGGTGGTGGTGGTAGTGGTGGTGTTGGTGCAGGTAGTGGTGGAGGTGGTGGAGGTGGTGAAGGTGGTGGTGGTAGTGGTGGTGTTGGTGCAGGTAGTGGTGGAGGTGGTGGAGGTGGTGAAGGTGGTGGTGGTAGTGGTGGTGGTGGTGCAGGTAGTGGTGGAGGTGGTGGAGGTGGTGAAGGTGGTGGTGGTAGTGGTGGTGGTGGTGCAGGTAGTGGTGGGGGTGGAGGTGGGGGTGGGGGTGGAGGTGGTGGTGGAGGTGGTGCAGGTAGTGGTGGGGGTGGAGGTGGGGGTGGGGGTGGAGGTGGTGGTGGAGGTGGTGGTGGAGGTGGTGCAGGTAGTGGTGGGGGTGGAGGTGGGGGTGGGGGTGGAGGTGGTGGTGGAGGTGGTGCAGGTAGTGGTGGGGGTGGAGGTGGTGGAGGTGGGGCAGGTAGTGGTGGGGGGGGAGGTGGTGGTGGAGGTGGAAAGGTGGGGGTGGTAGTGGTGGTGTTGGTGGAGGTAGAGGTGGTAGAGGTTTCCTTCTGCTTGATTTGCTTGATTTGTCCACATAAGCACCTGCCTACGGCATTGTGCTTATGTGTAAGAATCTTGTCCAATAAACCTTTGATTATTACCGACTCGTTCCATTCTCTCTATTTATTTCAGGACACAATGAAAAATACAATTTATTGTGAGCGTGTATCTGTTTGATTTACCTGAATAAATTTATATATTTGATAAAACGATTGGAATCAGCTTGATCTCATCTATTCAAATATGAGAAAATCATAAAATTCACTTTTTGCGATTCATGACTCATTCATACGTGATCTATGTTGAGTACAGATGGTAACAAATAGAGAAAACCTGCCAAACAAGCACTACCACTACATACACTGTCAACACTAGGTTATTAGGGAGTATATGTATAGGCAGAGGCCCCTTTATAGTGGCCAAGTGTATTAGTGTGAGATGGAGTGGGATGTACTACTGGGCAGTAAAACACGAGGATGACTATTATTATACCCTGTGCCCTGCCGTCCCCCATTTACCCAATACCTCCATGCCTCCATATTGGCTGGAGTGAATCACAGGGTTGGTTGGAAAGAGGTAGAAAGTGTGTGTGTGGGAGGGGGGGGGGGGAGAGAAGAGTAGTTGGGTCAGATTTTCAGAAAATGTATAATTGGCAGCTCTACACATTTAGGAAATTCTCCTAAATTAGGCTGAAATAGGAAGAATACTGGGTATATCTGAGTATATTTGGTATGGCATTGATTCAAAGTATCAGTTCTGTTATGTTAAACTGCATTCTGAAGCTCATTTCTGTCTTAAATGTGGGCTATTTGAGAGGATTGGTGAAGGCGAATTGTACATTTTCCGAAAATCTGACCCAGGGGGAGAAGAGAAGAGAAGGGCCATCTTAACCCTGTTCAAGTAATCATAGCAAACATGTCTCCAGATCGTTTTTGGCAAAAAGGCAGTGAATAAGGCAACCGCGGGCAGTGATGTCATGTTGCGCTTTTTGTCCAATAAACTCAGCCAACCATCATTTTGCGATGACAGTCCATAGATTACGACACGGCACACCCTGATTACTTTCATCTGTTGGGGGGCACATGCTTATGGTTCTGCCTGGTTTATGTGGAGGCAAAATAATGAGGTTTTTAGTGAGTCTTCTTGTAAAGAGGAGGCAGGAGGAGGAGGAGGAGCAGCAGTTGGAGGGGAAGGCATAAGGGTCAGGTTTTCAGAAAATGTACAATTGGCAGAAGTAACTTCTGTTAAATTAGGCTGCAATTCGGTCAATACTAGGTAAATAAATTCGAGTATATTTGGCATTGCATTAATTCTAGCAGTCTGTTTGGTTAGGTTAGACTGTATTTTGAACTTTATTTTTGACTGAAATTTGGGTTATTTGAGAGGATTGGTGAAGATGAATTGTACATTTTCTGAAAGTCTGACCAATATATCTATACACTGGTGGCGGCCTTGAGGTGCACCCTATTATATGGAACTGCTCACTGCCCATCCATCTATTGCTCCTTCTTCCATGTGGGTCAAGGTTTCTGCAAATGTACAGTTCAGTCTAGGCTCAGAGCCCTCACAGTCCCTCCAAACAGAGGGAAGGTATCCCAATATGAGGTATACTCCAGGGCCGGGAAAACCATTAGCACATCACTGACATTACATGTCCCTTTTGGAATATTTGTATTAGACACAACGCTGGGGCTGGTTTTCATAATTTGCTTAATACTTCTTAAATACTCTTCTATTTGTTTATTATTAAAACTGCCTAATGTGCGAGGCTCTTAATATTACTCTTATCCATAATGATTTGTTTCGATATATATATATATGACCATATATATAGAAAATGACTCTGACAACTGACATTCTGGTTACCTTTTTGTAATTAAATCAGCACGTACTGAGAGTAGTGTAACAGTTACATAATGTTCAATTGCTGAATAAAAATCTTAAATACAATACAATCCTATCTGATAGGCCCTGAGCCTAGACTGAGTTGGTGTAAAGGTTGAATACATGATGGCAGGGATGTTTCCTACTGTTGGTTCATGTAATCACAGCTATTACTATAATCCAATACTGCAAATTCTCATTTTTTTGTTTGTTTTTGCAACATCCTTTATTTCCTTCATCCTGCCCTCTAGGAAATTTTCATTCTTGTCACGTTCTTAAAGTCAGTTCTCACAACATATTCATATTCGTTATCAAAAATACATTATAATACGGACAAGTCATTAATTAAATTCTATATATTCTGCTATTAACATAGTACCTCTCAAAATAAACAAGAATTGCCCCCCCCCCCTTCCCTCCCCCCCCCCCCCCCACACACACACACCAAAATTCTGCACACCCACAACACAAAACTGATTGCACTCGTCCGTATAATTAAGGTTGTCCCCAGTCAATACAATATCAAGGCTGGGCTTTCTGAGAGGAGGACCGCATTTATTGAAGCTACAATATCAAAAGAGGGCTCCCCACAAATGTCATGCTTTTAATTTCTGCGTTTATTTGCTAATACAAGGCAGAAACGTCCTAGCAACTGAGCTAAAATTAGGCCTGCTTAGAAGCTTCAGAGAGATAGAGAGGAAACTAGCAGGGAGGAGGATGGGCCCTTTTAATCATAGTCTCTCTTTATTCTATTTTGCACTCTTTTCTATGGAGAGACGGATCTATGCTTCAAATAATATAGCTTTAAAGTGGATGTCTGTGGTTGTGGTGACAGACGCAAGTTGAAAGCCACATTTCGGCTTATTTTGCTCTTATTAAACCTGGAGAAGCGTTTAGCGTCTGTTTCGCTAAACTATAGACCGTATCATCACAGTTTGACCGAGTAACTAGGATTTTGTTATTGGGTAAAGTTGTGTTCTGGGTTATTACAAGGAAAGAACTCTTACCGAATCCACTCAGGGAAATGTGTCATGAGTCGCAAAAATGCTTTCTTTTCAAAGTGATATATTCACAAGATTTTTGTTGTAGGGAATGTACTTATTTTCAGCGTATCTAATGCCCCTATCCATATGAATACATGCACCAAACTTTAAGACAATGTATTAAATATGTCTAAGGTCATCTTATAGAGTGTGTAGCTATATATATATATACTATATATATATATATATATATATAATATATATACTTTATTGGTAAATGTCCACCCAGAAATATTGCGAACTTCTTTTTAAAAAATAAGAATGTCAAACTTAAAATATAGAAATAATTATCAGATGTCATATTGTTTACTATCATTGGAATCGGCTTCATCTCATCTTTTCAAAAATAATAACATCTCAAAATTCGTTTTATTGGGACTTGTGACCCCAGTTTCCTGAAACACATCACATATAGGACTGAAGTAATCGACAATATGTGATGTGAGGGTAGTACAGTTCATGTCGTCACAAGACATGGTTAAGTCATATACCATATATACGTATAGGTATATTATCATGAAGTTGAATTGCCCACCCAAAAGTATTGCAAACTTTTATTTGAAAAATAAAACATTCAAACTTGAAATTCGAAATTCGTATTAGACGCCCTAATGTTTACCATCATTAGAATCTGCTTGATCTCATTTATTCAAATATGGTGAAATCTCAAAATGCATTTGTTGTGACTTATGAATCATTTTGCTGTAACAGATTACATTTGGTAGAATGTAGATGTAAGAGCAGATACTGCAACTTGTACTGTACCACTTGGCAGTAATCACAAGCAGTATCTGGATCAGATTTTCAGAAAATGTACAATTTATCCTCTCAAATCACCCAAATTTCAGACGAAAATAAAGTTCAAAATACAGTCCAACCTAACCAAACAGATTGCTAGAATCAATGCAATGCCAAATATACTCGAATGTACCTAGTATCGACCAAATTGCAGCCTAATCGTGCAGAATGTACTAAATGTGTACAGCTGACAATTGTACATTTTCTAAAAATCTGACCCATCTGTACCATTAGACCATCCAGCCCTCGCCAGCCCTCGCCAGCCCTCGCCAGCCCTCGCCAGCCCTCGCCAGCCCTCGCCAGCCCTCGCCAGCCCTCGCCAGCCCTCGCCAGCCCCGCCGCCACCTCCCCCTTCTTCATCTCTACTTGCAATATTGTTGCAAGCTTTTTTCCTCTGTTGAAATAGAAATGGAAAGACTTGTTTTTACACTCTCGTTCCATCATCCGTCAGCCGGGACTTTCTTCTAACATTCAAACCATTGCATGACAAATTTGTCTAGAAACAGGGAGTTGCAGGAGGTAGGACTGGGGATGGGGGAATGACGAAGTGGGACGGGAGAGACAGACAGAAAAGAAGACAGATAGGCGATATAGAGATAGATTCTTATTGCAAAGAAAGCTTACAGTCAGACATTAGGTCTCCCAGAGTATGCCTCTGACAAAGTGGGAGAAAGATCAAGAAAAAGGTGTAGGGGAAAGAGAGAGAGGGGAGGAGGAGAGAGGAGAGAGGGGGACAGAGAGAGAGAGGGAGAAGGGGGGGAGACGATAGGAAGGGGAAGGAGAGAGATAGCCGGGAAGAGAGAGGTAGGAGAGAGGTAGGAGAGAGGAGGAGAGAGGGGGGAAGACAGAGACCACCAGCAGATAGAGAAGAGAGAGAGGAGAGAGAGGAGAGAGAGGGGAGGGGAGAGTGGAAGAGAGGGAGGGAGAGTGGAAGAGAGAAATAAAGATAGCAAGAGAGTCAGACAGAGATAATGGGAGATTGAGAGAAGAGAGTAATT